>VWZF01002210.1:460147-691301 GCA_013396755.1 Sclerurus mexicanus | reverse complement strand
GGCCCGGCGCCAGCGGAGGGAGGCGGCGGTGGCGGTGGGCTGCCCGCCGGGAAAGGGGAGCGTGCAGGGTGCGAAGGAGCGGAGAGGGAGGGAGGGCAGCAAGGGGAAGAAGAAACTGAGAAAATCAGTATTTATTTAAAAAAGGGGTTTTTTTTTAAAATCGAACTAAAAGAACGAATAAAAGCCCGCCGTATCTTCGAAGCAGTTTTGAGGTGTTTCTATCAGAAGCAGCGGCACTTCCTCAGAATCCCTTCGTGCTTCACAGGGAGCGTGTGGTTTCCATCACCCCTCTGGGGCACAGCTCGCACCGGTGTCCAAAATGCCGTCCGGCGAGCAGGGCCCACGTGCTGTCCCGCGAATCCCTCGGGGAATCCCTGTATTTCCTTTCTTCTTGCATCTCCTGAGCCCTCCTTCCTCCCCACGGGAAGCAGGTGCTGCCTGTGCGGGCTGACAACACGCACCCCATCCGTTCTGTATTCCACTCTGGAAAATACAGTCAGAAAAAGAAATAATTTAAAAGTAATCTCTATCATCTATAGCAGAAGGAAACTGCCTGAAACCCTGCAGCCTGAAATGGGACCTGGCAGGGAGCGGGATGTGGCGGAGCTTTCAGATTTCCCCATACAGCAGTGAAAACTGGTCTGGAATCAAGAGAGAGAAAGATTTTTTTCTCCCCATAACTCCCCGAGGCACCAGTGATTTCCAGCGTGCTCCGGTGTGTGAAAGGAACTACAAAATGGCCAGGCCAGAATCATTTCAAAGCTTAAAAGCTGCACTTAAAAGCTGCAATGGTGTGATGAGAGAGAGACATATTTTCTTCGCAAGACCTCACTTGGCCAATTAATAATTGCAAGAGTAAATTACATAAACTAATAAAAATCCTAACATCCTCTAGGCAGTAACAAAATTATTTGTGACAGTTTAGGCTGAGCGTTCTGTTGCAAGACATTAAGTTGACTTTGCCATTGCAACAATGGATGTTTGCAGAAATGACTGAAAATACATTTCCTAAATGAAAGCGTTAGCAAGTGAAAAAATCAATTTCTACCACGTTTAGTTAAAATTGTCAAACAGAGAGAATCCCAAGGTAAGAAGCTGCAGGGACTGACTTTGCAGGCAGGGAGAAAGAGAACGTGACACCACCGAGTCTAATAGTGAGTTGCTATGCTGTGAGGTAAAAAAAAAAAAAGGGGAAAAAGAAGACAGTTTTTTCCCCTCACAAAATGCGGAAATATAAGTGTGTGTATATACATTCCAGTAAGAATCAGTTGTTTTCATAAGCTACAATGGAGAAGCCTGCACTTCTTTTGTACAGGAGCAGCAAGGCGCATGAAATGCCATGACTCTCATAAATGAGTTTATTGCTCAGCCTGTCTTTAGTCAAGGTTATATGGGGCTGAGAATCACTGAAATTTGTTTGTTCACTGTAAACAAAATAGTATTCCCCCAAACTCAGCCAGAAATCAATATAGAGCCTTACAAAAATGAGTAATGGGGCATTCAGAAAGAGGACACAATGGAAACATCAGATTACAGAGACCTGTGCTGGGGGTTGCTCCATTGTAAGTGCTCAGGTGCATTAATCAAACCTTTCTCTTTTGTGACCCGTGCTGTAGACAATTCATGGTCTGCCTGGTCATTTGCTCGAGCACACTGCTCTTCAGCTCTTCCAGCACAACTGTTTCAAGCTTTGCAAGCCGTACCTGACCTTTCAGACGGATAGGATGGTGTACTGACATGAATACTTTTTGTGAGCAAGATACGGAGTTTATTTTACTAAGTTTAATACCAAGTTAAATATTTGACCCCTTTGCCTACAGTTGCTAAAACAGGGATTTGGCGCAGGAAAGTGTAAGACCATCTCTCACTGTACCATCATCAGTATTTACTGCAATACTTAAGCACTGGGATCATGTGAGTGAGCTACACTGTCCCTACCCCCCTCTTCCAGGCTCCCCACACCGCAGCTGTGTCTGAGCCCGTTGCTAAAGTTGCTCTTCTCTCCTCTTTAGCTGCAAAGTTTGAGTTTTCAACACCTTCGCAAAATCAAAGAAAAGCTATTTAAGAAGTTAGTTCTTTGTAGTGAGATTCAGAAATGAACTGTTTTCCTATGTATCTGAAACAAGAACTGAGCAGATCTATCTGACAATAAATTCTGGCTGTAATTCTTATCATGGTGCAAATCAAAGCTCAGTCACCAGTGAGGCACAGGAATCAGAGCCTTACATCTTTCCCTGAAGATTTTAGATATTATCCACTTTTTTGCCATGCAAGGTATGAATCCATGTTTTTTAAACTTTCATCAGATTGTTTATATTCTTCACAGGTAGAAAATGAAATTTAGATAGGATCGGGGAATTATTCTAAACATATGGCACAGGAAAACCATTTCTACAAAGTGTAGTCAATTTTTTTTCAGCTTGGTACTGGTATTTCTGATGCTGAAATTCCCTAGGAATGCTTTCAGAGAAGGTAAGAGGACAAGTCCAGTTAAAACCAACCCACAACAACTGACGTCACTATTTCTGAAATTGACTTTAAAATTAGTTTTCCACAGTGGAAAAAGGTGGCAGTGGCAGCTTTAAAGACACTTTTCCTTGAAACGTTCACCTGGCAATTTATATTTTGTTCTTCTAGACAGGAGGTCTGTCAGTCTTCAGGGTGATAGAGGTAGCATTCTCTGGCCAAGGACAGTCCTTGGAAGCTCCAAGTCTGAGGTTACAACTTCTCCAATAAAAACAATTAGAATTTAGATTAATAACATGACAAGGAAATACAGAAACTCACCTTATTTCACAAGAAATTTCTTGCATTATACTTCGGTTCTATGTAGAAGTCAGCTGTGTGCCATAGTGCAATAATTTGTCCAGCCTGGTGTAGAGAAGTGGACAGTGCTGGATTTGGAAGTAAATTCAAGTGCAGCATCTCAGCATAAAGCCAAAGTTGTGATCCATGCATAGCTTTGCTCAAAGGAAGGTTCTCAGCACTTGTCTCTCCCACCCCATTATGAGGGATTATACTGTATAGTAGCTATAAAAACCCCTTTTGTTTCCAGTGTAGGAGCAATCCAGCTATTGATATTTCTTTGGAGGGGTTCTGTTGAAAACTGTGTTGTCAATATTCTGGTTTACCATTTTTTCTTTCTGTTTTAAATGTCACTGTAATTCTGCTATAAAAAACAAACTGAACTCCAAACTCTTCTTTAATCAGAAACATTAGTTCTAGGAGCTCAGAATTTATGAACAATAACATATATAAACCTTCAGATAGAAGAAATGTTTTGGTAAAGAAATGGGTTTCAGAACAAATTATTCAAATACTGTAGTGAATTCCAGTTGCTTAAATTGCTCATGTGTGCGGTTATGAAACACTGCAGTGCCCTGCTGTTTTTCCTTACAATCCGCAGTACACAAACAGCTCTGTTATCACTGTGGAGACTCCCTGGTTTTCCAGGTTGTTGCTGTGCTTTCTTCAAGATAGCACCAGCTTTTTCACTTCCTAACAGCTCATCTATTTAGGAGTAGAGCGCAAACATGACATTCAAGATAAGGATGTGATTAAGAGGTGCCTTAGTGGTTCATGAGTTCTAGCAGCTTCACAAGATTTGGATAAGGCCTTTGTTGAAGGAAAATCCATCCAGACAGCCTGCCTACCCAGGATTTTCAATTTTAAAAGCATAGTGACCTGTGTTACAGTGAAGTATTATTGTAGGCTGTGTATTAACCTGACATACAAAAATAGTATGTTTTTTGGAGACTTGGTAAGATTTTTTAAAATACATCAAACAACCACATTAATTTAAATGGATAATGAGCATCTTAGAAGAATGTTTACACTTGAAGGAAAATATTTTAGCCTAGCCAAAGCAATTCTGAAGTTTTTTCAATTGTTTTAAAGCTGGAAAAAAGTGCTGTATTAAATCTATCTTTTGACTAACTAAGAAAAAGTGTGTCCTTGACAGCATCAGCAATTTACAGATCTTTCAGTGCTCTGAATAAGAGAATTAAAAATGTATGAATAAAAGCTCATATATGTTCATATAACATACAGTTGGGTCAATATCTATGAGGGAAACATATTTAGTATTATTTAATGCTACTGCACACCTTCTTTATGAAACTATTTTATAACTCAGTGACATTAAATATAGAAAGCCAAGAGGCTTCAAGATACTTCAGAAGAAATACAGATTATGTTTCTTCCCAAATCCACCATTTCCTATGCTTTGTGAGAAATGGAGTAGTAAGTAATGATAAAAATTGATTTCCTTTTCTTGCGATTTGTATAATACTGGTATATATAGTTGCTGCATGTCTTTAGGATCAGAGGACACCTTTAGTCTCTTGCTAAAGTCCATCTCTATTCAGGATACCTTTCAATCACTTGTCTAAACTTTATGCTGTGTTGAAACCTGAGGCAAAGAATGGACTGAAGTGTTTCTGGACAGGTATAACTTGCTGATTTGAGACAGGAAACATACCTTGAAGTCCAAACAAATGACTTTCCTGTTCCAGACACAAATTAGGCATGAATGGTTTCATAGTAAAAACCCTTGCAGAATGTCTTAACAGCTCTTTCTTTTTCCAGCTTCTGATTTTAACCTCTTCTGTCTCAGTGACTTCGGCCAAATCCCTTTCCTTTACACATTTTGTAAATGTGAGAGTGAGAGTGCAAACTGCAATATACTTAATCTTATTATATATGTTAACACACAAAGTGCAATCATTATATTGTGTTTAAATTTCCCCAAATGTGCAGGAAGTTAGTGGTAGGTGACTAATACATTTTAAAAAATAATACAAAGTACTCTCTAAACCTAAATGTTTTATGGTATTAGATTTCTCCATCTTCTTATGGCCTTCTGCTCCACCGCTGTAATTACCTTAAGTCCTCACCCAATAATAAAACTCTCTGAACAAATCCTGTTCATGCTATTAAGTAAAATTAAAGCTTAGCGCAGATTGTCTGCATTCTTTCTTCTCTTCAGCTGCAGCACTTGACAGCTTGCATGGTACAAATGAAACACACAAAGCCTTTAAGCCATCCCATATCTTTTAAAATAAGGTAACTCAGAGCTTTCTGATGCTGATATGCACTAGAGAGAGTAAATTTTGTAGGAGAGTGGTACAGAATCTTCAATTTCTGTAGAAAATTCAGGGGTATAACAAATCAGAATCAGTCATGTAAGCTTATATACTCACTGTACTGGTTTGTTTTCTTCTGGGTCTTATGCAAGTCCTTGTAAGGAGAAGGGAGCTCAGATTTCAGGTCCAGTCTGTCCTAGGTCCACCCGAGATTGCCAGCAGAAGTGGAAATTGCAGGAATACATTTCAGTCTTTAACTGTCTAGCTACTATGTCAGAATCAAGTTCCTGTTCCACTTGTGTGAATTTCAGGTTCCAAGCTGAGCTATGTTTCAGCCATAGTCTCCCATGGTTTTACCTTTTCTGTGGGAAGAAGTCATTTGTATGTACCCACAGTTAAAAATGTTTCAGTATCACAGAGCAAAATATTAAGAAATATTGAACTTCCAACTCATCAGCTCACTAGAATTAAGAAGGGTTTGTCTCTTTGCCAAGGTAAAATTCATGATACAGCTAGGAACACTATACAGAAAAGAAGGTGGCCATTCATTAAAACAATCAGCTAACATCACAGTTATTTTCAGCTACTGCAATATCACATAGAACAGGAAATTGTGGGAAGTTTGTTAGGAGACAGGTGATATACATATTTAAAGGAATGCATTAATGTCCAAAAAATTTAGTGGTCACTTGTTGGTACTTTTTTTCTTCTCAGGTTCTTCTGATAAATAACAAAATACCTTAAAGCCCCATAAAACTCTGTTCTTCCATCAGGAGGGCACCCATTCTGTGAAATGCACACAGCCCTCCAGATCATACCCCAGAAACTATAACCCCAGCTAAGCCAAAAACAAATTTGTACTTAGATTTAGGCATAGGAAAGTTCTGTTGGCTTTACTCACCCGCTTAAAATTAAGCATATGTTTTAACACTTTACTGGATTAGGGCCCATGTCAGCAAAATACATATCTTGGGAAGAAGTAATAAAAACGTAGCTTGCAGTGAGGGACAGCAGAGCCATTCACAACTACAGAAGCTTTAAAACACTAGCTGGTATTTATATATTTAAAGAAGAAATCAGGCATTAAACAGAACATTTTAGATAGCTAACTAATTAATCTGCTACAGAAGCACTTTTTTTGTTTTTGTCTTTAAATTTGATGAAAAACATTTCTTGCATTCTTGCATCCCCAAAAGCAAATTAACTTACACATCAAGGAAAGGAGTGTTTTGCAAGCACAAGCTTCAAAAGCAATTTTACCAGTGTTTAGTAACAGCCTGGCTGTTCCAGATATACCATTACATTCCCTGGAGAAGGGGACAGACAGGAGGCCAAGGTTTTTAAACACAGATTTTCATTACAAAAATGCACCCGAATTTGCTCATTTGAGTGTATATCGTTGCATATATACAGTAAATGTCAGCTAACTAATTCTCTTGTATGCATTGTGCAATGATGTGTATTTATTTTTAATGCTAAGAATCTCTCTAAATATTTGGTGTTGTACGTCTATCCTTTAAAGAGAACTTACATCATTTACAAAACCAGAATGGATACAATTCTACTAGACTGTGTCCATGTTAATTTTATTTTTTCCAGCTAAACCTTTCTGTTGCTAACAACAGTGCAGCAAAGTATGAATTCTAGCGTAGATATAGCTCTTTTGGCATTTAAAGCACAGTGCTATCTGTCCCTGTTCAGATACAGCTCTATCTTGTATGAAGGGCTACACATTGTTTAGGAAAGACAGACCAGGGAGGCACAGTAGTGGAGTTGCCTTCTATGCAACAAGGCAACACTTGGGATGTATCAATCTCTGTCTTGGGGTGGATGATGAGCAAGTCGAGAGCTTATTAGTTGGGATTAAAGACCAGACTAATAAGGGTGACACTGTTGTGAGTGTTTCCTACAGGTCATCTGATCATGGGGAGGAAGTATATGAGGCCTTTTACAGACAGCTGGAAGCAGCCTCAAAGTCACAGGCACGGGTTCTTATGGGGGACTTCAGCCACCCTGATACCTGCTGGGGGAACAACATGGCAAAGCATAAACAGTCCAGGACGTTTCTGGAAAGCATCGACCACAACTTCCTGACACAGGTGGTGGAGGAAAAAACAAGTAATGGTGAGCTGTTTGACCATGTACTAACAAACAGGGAAGGCTTTGTTGGAGATCTGAAGGTTGGGGACAGGCCCTGAAGATAAGAGGTTCACAAGAGGGCTGGTCAGTATTCAGGCACTACTTCCTCCAGGCTCAAGAACTGTGCATCCCTAGGAGAAAGAATCATAGAGTCATACAGGTTGGAAAAGACTTCTAAGATCATGAGTCCAGCTGTTAACCCATCACTGTCAAGTCCACCACTAAACCTTATCATTGACCACCCTTTCAGTGAAGAAATTTTTCCTGATATCCAATCTAAACCTCCACTAGAGCAACTTGAGGCCATTTCCGCTTGTCCTATCACTTGTTAGGGAGAAGAGACTGACCCCCGCCTGTCTACACTCTCCTTTCAGGTAATTGTGAACAGTGATAACATCCCCCCAAGCCTCTGTTTCTCCAAACTAAACAACCCCAGCTCCCTTAGCCACTCCTCACAGGGCTTGTGCTCCAGACCCTTCACCAGCTTCCTTTATAGAAACTGATGCATGAGAAGGTCCATCTGACTATGAGGGAGAACTCTACTGTACAGGTGACCGAGCACTGCAACAGGCTGCCCAGAGGGGTTGCTGGAATCTCCCTCACTGGAGATACTCAAAATCTGGATGCAATTCAGTGCCGTGTGCTCCAGGATGATCCTGCTTCAGCAAGGAGGTTGGACCAGATGACCACACTGTGATCCCTTCCAACCTCACCCATTCTGTGGTTCTGTCATTCTGCATATTGAGGTGCCAGTGGTCACAGCGGGACTCTGCACTAACACTTTGACTATTCTCAGTAGCAGTGGAGCTGTACCAGCAACCCTCTCACTAACTGCCTTACACAGAAAATGTGTTAAAGTTTTGCAATAGCGGTGTCATTTATTCCTTTAGCATTGCTTCACACCTGAATCACCAGGCAATGCATGTGCATTGTATTTTCTGCCTTTTCAAAGGGAAAAGCCTTCATTCAAAAGACATAATAATTTGTTTTCAAGGTAGCTTTTTCTCTGATCTTTATAGCCACTCTTCCAAAGGGGCAAGGTTGCAGAGAACACAGCCTGCAGGTGTTTGTGCTCATCCTGCATTCCCAGCTGGCCCCTGAGCCCATTGAAGAGTTTCAGATAGACATATTTCTAATTCTGAAGCTTTTCAGAAAATAAGTGTCTGAGCTGACAGCAGTGTCCCTACAAAAGGCAAGAATGAAGTTGGATCTTCCCTCACCCTTACGACACACGAGAGAATCCACTGGAAACACCAGCCTTGAGACACAGGAAAAACAGGTGTCAATACTCCACTGTTAATAAATTCCTTATTTCACTGGGTTTCAAAGCTCAGGATCCACAATCCTCTTTTCATATCTTATTTGTACTGTCCACTGCTCAGTGAAGATGTGGTCACAGTCCCAATGCCTTACAGAACAAACAAACGTTCAACAGTAAATTTATTGATTGCATAAAACTTATGAGATCACCGATGTGAAGAAAAATGGCTCCAGTGGAAAGTTTTCTCCAATAATCCCTACAGACAGTTATGCGACTCTAATTAGCAGGGCTTGTTAAAATAAAATGTCCATTCTTCTTCCTGCCTCTTATGTCAGAGGTTGCCTTTTCTTCAAAATTCACCCCTTTACCAACACTTATGAAGTCCCATGTTGATTTCTGCAGTGATGTATATGGATACTGTTGATCAGGTTAAAGTTTTTAATTGTTTTTAAAATGTCACACTTTTAGTAAACTCCAGTGCCATCTGTTCAGCTGGAAATAAGCACTGTGGAATCCATGACGCATACCAGTCACATCTCATTTCCACTGTGTGACTGTCATCTTCTACTGATGGGCAGGAGACTTGAGCACAAATTGAAATTATGTTGTGCTGCATATGTGCAGGTTTTTTGTTGAGACAGGACTGAAAAGAAGCCTTAGCACTCACCTGTACATTGACCAGATATGTTGGAAAAAGGAAAGTTTGATTTATTGGCAATAGCAGCAAGGTTGGGGCTAAGTCAAGCTGGCCAGCTAAGCTAAGATGTGCTAACTTGTATATAGAAACCAGCTGCATGTACCAGGTTAAGGTATGAGATGGCCAGAATGACAGTTCAGATTCACCAATAGCTAACTCAGCCCTGTGTATATAAAGAGCTGTTGTAGGGGAACCATAAGAACTCCAGCTAGTTAGTTAGAGATCTCCGGTTAGTGAGTTTTTTTCCTAATGCATTACATATTTTAAAGTTTAATCATCATCCCTTCTCTAAGCAAAACACCTACTCATTTCAGTTAATCTTTGTCAGAATCAGTACTGATACTGGGTAACAGTCTGCAGTTAAAGTAAAAATAAGTTTCTAATCACAGAAATGAAGTTCTGAAATAGTCTTTCAACAGTAATGGTAAGTGAAAACCAGTTTAAAAATGTAATAGAATGTAATAAACATGTATTATTGCATCTTCATGGAACTCTGTTCAATGAACCATAGAGGTCTCATTTGGTTCAATTTCCTAGCTACCAAAATCCAATACCTAACAGTAATCAGTAATTTGAACATACATTGAACTGTTACTAATTAAAATAATTGTCACTATTTATTTTAGTGAAACTATCATCCTCAGAAAAAAAAGGAGAATATATAAACCACTGTTGGTAACTGGTTTTTTATACATAATTTTTCAGCTTGCTTATAAACACTTCATGCCTGGCAGTATAAACTGACTTTTAATTTTAATTTTGAAAGCTTCAGTTTAATTTTTAGGACTAATATTTCTATCCAGAAGTCTTGCTATAGTACTATGCAAAAATTTTTGTTCCAAATAATGAATGTCTACAAAGGCAATACATTCATTAGATTACTAAAGAACCCATGCATTTCTGAGGCAATAAGTACTCAAGTAGTAAGTATGCTTCAAGTATGATTAGTGCTCATAGGAACTTCAGAATTTTGCAAATCTAAACTAGCTTCTGTACATCAATTTAGACAGGAGAGAAAACCCCCCAGAGTAACACACAACAAAGGACTCAGAAAAGAAAGTTGGGTTTTAGTTATGATTTTGATTGTGATTATCCTAGCCCTGAAAAAAAACCAAACAAACAACAAAGGAAGATCACAGTGAAATAGAAACAGATGTGGAAAACAATTAAGAGATGGTGTTAAGCTGCTGCTGCTGAGATTTCTAAGGTACCTGTATAAAGAATGTGTTGCACAAGAGTTGATTTTTAAAGTGTCTAAGTGAAGATTTCCTAATTAACATGTTTCCTTTGTTTGTTCCTCTGTGACAAATTATTGATTTAATCTATCCAACTTTTAGTTTAAGAATGTATAAGCTATTCATTTTGAGTTGTGATTTAACTTAATCTACAGCCTTAATTTCTCACATCTGCATAGGTAAATTTGTAGCTTGCATCTTAGATAATGCAATTTCAAAAAAAGAATTACATAGACCACATGGCCATGTAACTGGACAACATCACTACAAGTGCTTCCTGTTTCTTTTAGAGGTATGATGAATGGTAAGGAAATTATATATGTGTAGTCACCCTGAAGCAACATAGTGATGAAAGAACAGTAAGTGGTATCATTTCAGAATGGAATCAAATAGAAATGCTGTAAAAGGGAGGGGTAAAGTTTTAGTGTAGTGTGTAACTTTCTGCTGAAATGCAGTGATGTGCTGTCATAGATGATGCAATAAAATAATGGTGTGCAAGTTAAAGCACCGTGCATCACAATCAAGGAGTTGGCTTGCAGAAAGTGCATCTACATTTCCTGTAAGGTATTTCGCATTGCAGTTGTCTCTGTCACAAGAAGAACTCTTTCACGGGTATCTTGGCAGAAACATTGTATTTTATACATGTTGATTTGTAACAGTTCCTAGTAATTGCTGTAACCATCCTATAATAGAGAAACACTAAAAAGTGGATAATTTTGAAACAGCAATAATTTGATGAAACTTTTAAGAAAAATCTGTCTATTGTGGTAAGTACTCTTAGCAGTATTGTGGTGGGCTCACTTCTAGGTACTGAAATTAGGCTGAAAATAACTACTGAAGTACAGCAGAGTTGCAGTATCCATATCAGTTACCATCTTTTTCAGTTAATCCAGTGCCCTGTCTTTAAATATGCAGATTGGATAATCGCCACCTTCAAATGTACCCTTGGAATGTTTTGCTGAGCAGAGCTCCAGTCTCACTGTAATGTAGCTAGCAGAGAGAATTTCTGTTCTGCTTACCTGGCCAACTATTAAGTTCATACATTTTTTAAGCTCCGTACTTAACATAGTTAAAAAGAACTTGTTTAAGGAATGTTATATATATTAAGATGCCTCATTAATGTTTTTGAACAAATAGTTAACTTTTTAAACTCCACAAAATCTGTGGTGCTGTGACCATTAATTCCTGGGTTACTGCAAGCTAGGAAAGCATTTCAAATATAATTCTGAAGGCTTTTGGTCTTTGACCTTGTGGAACTCACTAGTGTAGATTGTAGTGAGGTCTTGTGTTCACAACATAACTCTGGGTAGTATTGGGCAAATTGTTCAGAGTATCATGCTGCCTGCAACATGTGCTATGTCAGATCGCTCCGTGCAAGCAGGAACTCTCCCATCTGGCTTATAACAGCCTATGCAGAAGTAGAGGGAGGAACACAAAGCTGCAGGAAGTGCCAGTCAGCAGTTTGTGGTGCACAGATACAACCATAGCTGGCTCTGCAGCCCATCTCAAAGTAGAGCCCTTATTAATAAAGATAACTTTATGAGCATAGTTCTTTCATGTCTCTACTTAACACACAGTACCTGGACCATGGTGGCAACATGTGCCTTAAAGACACCCTACTTAAGAGTGTGTGATCCACAGATACTGAAAGCAGTACCATGTGTCTTTTAATTACATCGCATAATGCACAGAGGTTGCTTGCATGTGATCTAAAGGAAGGACTGTTTATATCCCCACTTGGGCAAAGTAGAAGGGGCATTGTCTTATTTTTATGAAAAAAACAGATAATAAGAAGTAAGTAAAAAGTTCCAGGCAGGTGTAATGCCTGAAACAGTGTTTATAAAGTCAGTTGTTGAGCATTATAATTCCTAACTTTTTAAGTTTGTAGGAAGATGCTTACCTGTAAAGTATCTATTTATTTCTGTGGTAAGAAATGAAAAGTGCCATTTACCTAACTCAGAGACATGAAAAATGTCTTAACTAAAAGGCAAACATGTAGGAGAGCAAGGAAGCAAACAGATTTTTTACAAACAAACATGTAGAAAAGCCTCTCCAAAACCACAAAGAGCAGCAGAATTACCTGTACAAGGGCTGGGTCCTTTCCCCTCGTGCAAAACATGTTTCTTGACATGCATGAAGGAAACCTGATCTGAATGGAAGCAGACTGGGAGCATGGAGCCATTGGCTTTTGGCATGCATACAACACAAAACACCCTGAAAACACAGAACTCTCTCACTCACACAACAGCAAAAGCTGGGAAGTAGGTCAAATGCAGCACTGAATTATTCCAAAGTACAGAACAGTTCCATTACATGATCGTTTTTTCTTTTCCATAATACTCTCAACATAACATTTCTCCCTTCTATTAGATAAAATTATAACTATTACTAGAATTCATTTATTCTCCAACTTGCAGAAAACAAAAGAGAGTAAGAATTCTACTGATGTTTGCTGGCTTATTTCTACCACTGTACTCTCCCCTGATAAAGTTCTACAATTCTTGGTTTGAAATTTATGAACAAGCAACTGTCCTTGTTATTTGTGCTTCTCTGTTTCCTTCTAAACCTCAAAACCTCTGCCTTTTAATTGTGTGGGGTTTTGTCTTATTCACAGCTTATTGAAAATGTCTCTGCAAAGGGCCAGTTCTTGGTCATCATTAACATTAGTTTGTTTCAGTTCCTTTTTGTTGAAAGTGCCTTGCTGACACGTGATCTCACCTTCATGAAACGATCCTTTTCTGAAACAGGAAGAACTTCAGAGTAAACAATGTCACATAAGACTTTATAAAGAAGAGGAAAGTCAGCAAGATACAAAAAGTAATCTTGCCCTACTCAGCATTGGCTTTCAGATTCAGTGTGGCTTTAAGTCAGTTTTACTGAAACCAGAGAAGAAAGAAGGAAGGATTAGAAGTGGGAAAAATGTAATGAATGAGGAACAGATTGAAAGAACTGTTGATGTTCAGTCAAGGGAAGAAAAGGCTGAAGGCAGATAAAATAAGTCTTCAAATATGGAACAATTGCTTAAAAAAAAAAAAAGGTATCAATTGCTGCAAGGTTTGTAGCTAGACCTTAAGTGAACCTTTCTAAACTGTGAGTGCAACAAAAGCATTGCAATCTTTGGGAGACTTCACACAGTTCCACCTTTGGAGATATCTACAAACAAGTTAATGCATAAATACCTTTCAGGAATGCTGTAGGGTACAGTTCATATCACAGGGGATAGATTAAAGTGCTTCTGTAAGTCCCTCTCCAGGCATATTTCTATTATATGAGTTTCTGGTTATACAACAAAAAATTGCAATGAAGACGCAAAAAAATTTTTTAGCTTATCACAATTTTTACCATTGTGATCAACTCCCTTATCAATGTAAAACACTACCACTTCAGAATTATGCAAAAAATATTGTTCTATCTAAACAGAAAAAGAACTGCATTTTTTCGAAGTCTTACAGTTCACAAAAGGTTATACCTCTCTTGTCTACCTCTTTCCTCAGAGTAACAGGTGATAGGGGAACAATTCAATTTATTTTTTGTTGCTATTTGGCAATAGAAATTATCCTCTCATGTATTATTGGTAAGACATCTGGTCTACAAGTATTCCAGGTCTCATATTTCAATTTATGTAAAAATAATTGGAAAGGATCTCCTGAGTTATCAAGACAGGGTCTCTATTATCAGAATCAACTCTGCAGTCTATAGTTTATCAAACTTAAATTGGTTTGCTGCTTCCGTTACACTGACTGGGTGGCTGTTCCAGACCCTTCTCTTATGATTTCTCAAAATTTCTGAAATTTTCAATGTAAATTCAGTCAGGGCAGTTTGTACTACTTCACTCTTATGCCAGCACTGATTTTGATGTGAAATATCTCCTTTCTGTCCCCCAGACAGGAGGGATAGCAATCCTATCCCCTCTTCAGTTTCAGCTTAATATTGTTTTTGCATCTTCTTTAGCTGGTCTCTTAGCCACCTTTCATTTTCTGCTACTAATTTTCATCTTTGCTACAGTAACTCTTGTCTTCCTTTATGTATTTCTTTGACATCCAGATGGATTGGGTCTAACACTTCCCTTGTCAGCAAGAAGATCAGTTGCTAAAGACATATATTTCATCAGTTTGGCATAATCTACTTCTAAAATNCCCCCCCCCCCCCCATCTTTGGTTGTGTTTCCTTCAATTTTTAAAAGTCTTGCAGGGAGTTGAAGTATAATCAATGGATCCAACTGTATGTTGTAGTCTTGCTTCATTCTAATAATAGGCACAATAGTTGACATTTATACTCTTTCCTTATTATCAGACCAAGTCACAACCATTTATTCAAAATCTTTGCTTCTGGATTCTATTTCACATGCAAGTTCTTTAAATATAGCAGCTATTTCAATGTATTGTATCTGTCCCACCCTTCAAATGAGCATATTCAGTTCTTTCAACTTTACTGCCATCTCAGGTATGCTCATTTTCATTTCTCAGTGTTAAACACCCTTCTCCTGAAACTGTGTATTCCTCAGTAACTTAGAGGCAATACAATTTTTTTAGCTATAGTTTTTTTTACTTGTTTCCGTGCTTTATCTTTTCTCAATCTGTTGGTTATTGGCACTTAGATACACACTAGCTACATTTTGTGTAGTAGCCTACAGCACTCTCTAGAAAGGACACAGGGATGTGGAGTCCTCCTCAACCAGAGAGGGTCCAAGTTATTCCTATGTGCATTCTCTGCTCACCCATACTGCTACAGGCAATTCTCGTGTAGAGCCTCCCGCATCCCATCTAATACCTGAGTTACTGCAGAGTTCAAAAAAAAACCCCAAAAAACACCTCTTCTTGGGCCCAAAAGTGAAAGGAAGAAGAAAGAGCCTGTGTTTACAGCCCAGTGTTGGAGTTTGGCGCAGAGGTGATGCCCGAGGTGTAGTCCCCAGGCTGTTAGGGCATTTCTCTCAGAGGGGGTGCAGTGCACGGCACTGACTGTCTGTGCCAGATCTTTGTGAATCAAATGCAGAGAGATGGGTGCTGCAAGATGAGATTCACAACAGAACCATCCTGAATGAGTGGTAAATCTTGTGTCCCATTCACAGTCCAGTGACAGCTGATAGTGTGGGAGTGAGAAACCCTTCACTGTGGTGGAAATTAGCCTGCCTTCAGCTAGAGAGTCAGGCAAGGAAGCTTACAAAATTACTTCTTTAGCAACAATTTGCTGATAAAACCCAAGTCTAACAGAACTTAAAGAGAAGCTTTATGGCTGTGGACTACATGACTTTTCTAATCACTTCAAGTTTCCTAACCTCTGCAGCTTGCCTGTCTGTAAAGGAGCGGTAACACCCTAGCGGAGTTTATGTAACTGCTACTCAATATTGCATTAAGCTTCCTCCATCTGACATGTAAAACTTCCACCTGCTCAGTCACCCAAGTCCTGACTTGAACTAACGACTTTTGATACTACCAGGCTATATTTGCTCCCAGCAGGCTGATAACAAAGTGTACAGAGGATCGCCTGATCCAATTTATGATATAGTCTGAGGCAATAATTATTTTACACTGTCTATTATTACCTAGCAGCAGAATCAGTTTAAGTTTGTTGCTCTCTAGAGAAGAAGGAAACTGCAAATGCAGTGAGAAATCCATGTGCTGTGGTGTTTTAAAATGTCAGAGAGCCGCTACCATATCATTAACTATAATTTTAAGCTTTGACAATGCTGTCAATGAGCCTTGGTATTTTGTCATCACTGTACTATTTGAAAAAATCTGTTTCTCTCCATTGCCTTCTTCTTTCATCTCTGTGGTTGGCAGCCTTGTTATTTGTTTTTCTCTCTAATGGAAATTCTAGAACTGCTGGTAGAAAGCAAAGTGTTGCTATGAAAAACACATGATTCTGGCTCCTTAAATACCTCTTTCTTTTTCTCTGCTTAAAAATTAAGACTTTACAGTGTAAATGAATACTGTTTCCTCCCTCTCCCAATTTGTTTCAAAGGCAACAGGAGCTTTTAAAATCTGTTTCTCTCTAAACTTACCACTGAGATAATTCTGACTTAGAAAAGTTTGTTTCTGTCCACTCCCTTCTCTTTTGCACAGAGACATTTTCACAAATCTCCTGTTATCAGGCAGTGCTGAGAGTAGAGCAACTGTGGAGTCTCTAAATGCCAGCAAAGATGAGGGAGGTAAAGTGCAGGAATAAACAAAACATTGTGGCGTGCTTTAAAGATTCAATCCTGCTCTGCATTTGAGCATTTTCTGTGCCTGATCCACACAAAATGAGTATAAAATAGGCCAGTAAGTACAAAATAAGCCTTTGTATTCCACTAGAGAAGAATAAAGCAGCTCATAGGCTTTCTGTTTAAGCAACTTTGTAACACCCTGGTTACCAGTGAGGCTTCCAAGTTTCTGAATCTGGCAATTTTTGTTACTATCATTATGCTTATTTACAGGTCTCCAATCCCTAATCTTCCCAGCCCCTCCCTTAACATATGCCCTGTTCCTGCTACTGTATGCAGAATCAGCTTTCTGCATGTTTCTTCACAACATATGATGCAGTTCAACTTGGCACCTGTCAATAGCTGTGTCTGCTCCAAAATGCTTTGTAACTAAAGATAAAAGAAGAGAGGAAGTGCTCCGTTAGCCTTGCTAGAAGGTGGTCACTGGCAGTTCACACCAGAAGATACACAGACCAGAAGATCCTCAAGAAAAGTTGACTGGGCACTGCTGTGCTAAATTCAGTGTATCCTTATGAAACCAAGATCCTTAGATGACCAGGGATACCTAATCAGTCAATTCAGATTGGAGTTATGAGGAAGCAGCGGTGGAGAAGCTCAGCTGCACCAATGGCAGTCGCACTGAGCAGGCAATAGCAGAACTAGAAAACTAGAAATGCCTAGACCTGCTCAGGTGCTGAAAAGCAAGGTGTATTTTGTGGATGGCTCATTAAATTCCACTTCAGTAATGTTTTATACCTTTCTTTTTGTATGTGGCACTATTCCAAAGCATCAGCACTTTTTACTTAGTTTGGGAGCTGCAGAAGAGAGGTGAGGTAGAACGTGGTAGCACCACCCTGGCTTCTTCTGCCTTTCCTTTATTTACAGTTGTGCACTCAGCAGGGATTTCAGCCACAGGTGGTGCCCCACATGCAGGAGTCCAGTCCCCAGTGGATACCCTAAACTCAGCTCTTCCAAAGAGCAACTGGATACTTCAGTTCTGATCCACAGGTCGATGAATAACCAGAAGAATAAGCATAAACCTTGCAGGTGGTATTAAGCCTATCATTAGGACTTTAGTGTAATGGCAAAGAGGCATCAGTGTAAGCAGAACACATGGAGATGCCTCATGGAGGTCAGATGTTTCAGACACAGTGCCCCTGCTTATCTCCAAGTGCCTACAAGAAATCATCATAATTTGTAATGCCAATAAATTTGTCTCAGAAGCTTCTCCTGCCTCTAAACTCTGCTACAGTAGCTGTATTCTGAGGCTGACATTGATGGAAAACCTTCTTCTTTGTAAGAGAAACCTTCCTCAAATTGTGAGAGAAACTAGCTTTAAAGGCTTTATTCTGTCCCTATGCTTATATAATATAACAAAGCATCTGTTCATTGTAGTTTTGCTCTTAATTTGAGTGATCAAATGTGAGTTTTTAAAATTTGGTAGGGGGGATGAAAGCAAAAGGTTGAACTTCTTGATTCATCCAGTGTCTCATGAGAGGTGTTCACCACAGTATAGTCAAACATCATCTTTATAAGCAGACAGCTCTACCTCTTCCAGGGTGCAAGTGATGCGAAGTAGGGTGTGGAAAAGTCCAAGAAAATTCAGAAGACAGAAGTTCAGAAAAAATGAAAAGGCCTCTTGCAGAAAATGACACAAACTCATGTGCCTGAGTACTAGATTTCATCTTCAGACCTCTGATTAAGGCTACAAGTTTGGTGATACCTTAGGTAACCACACAGTCTACTATTCCTAAAGTTCTTCTGCCCAAGTTCTCAGGAACCATACAAACAACCGGCAGATAGGACTAAAGCAAGCAGTATGTAATGGCATGGTGGCTTCTGTTGATACCAACAAGGGCTTCATAAAGAAAGGTTGTATCTTGTCAGAAGAAGAGTTTTATGCCCAAGTTACTTCTAGACTGTGTAATATATCAACATCCCGTACAGAATGAGTGTGTCTGTAACCAAAGGCCAGAAGGAGTATTTAAGAGAGAAAAACGTAAATGCAGCAATGTGAAAGAAAAGGACGGGGGAATAAGATAGATTGCTTTCTATTTCTAGAGGCACAAGGAAACTAAGTTCTTTGTGTGAGCTACCCTGTCAATATCTTAGAAAGATTAGGAGTGGGGCATTCTTTTTGTGCACATGACCTTTTCAGCAGCATGGCAAATGAAATAAATAAAGACAATAGGCCAACCCCAGAGGTGGGTTTATATTTAAACACAAAGTTTATATTCAAGTTTCTAGGAGAAGAGTTGGAACAATGTGGATTAAGCTTGAGTCTTCTTGTTCTCTTAAGATCAAATTGCATACTATTTTTAGACTTTAAAACTGTACATGTTTTGACCCAAAATGTACTTCAAGTCATCTTTGTCTTAAATCTATTGTGAATTACTAGAACTTGACATTCTATAAACTGGGGCTGGCATAGACTTTCATAGATGTGCACCCAAAATGAGAGTGAGATTTATAATATGCCAGAAATTCTACAGATCCCTTCAATCAGAAGTCAAAGGGGAGGCTTTCAAAACATTCTAGGCTTTTTCATTTGAGCTACCTTGTAGCTTTTTGTGCAGGCATTCCTTCATAGCAAATAGCACAAGCACTAGCATGCTGAACAAATAAATACAGAAAGGTTACTGAATGTATAACATTTTCCCTCCAATCAACCTCCTTCTACCTTGCATGCACACACTTCAGGTTTGAATTGCAAGCATAATTTAATTCCCTCAAAACAAAACAAACAAATCCTGCAAGGCTTCAGAAAAAAAGTAGTATTGACTCATGGCAACTTGTTTCATGTGTGAGTTTACTGAAAGTATAAAAGCTCCAGAAATAATGTCTGCTTGTTGAAATACTCATTTAGACCTCACCTTAACATTCACAAGGAGCACCTGTGCATCCTGACCTCTCCACAGGGAAAGATGAGAAGATTGCTCATGGAAACACCAAGTTCATCTTCTTGTGAGATTTTCTAACTTGCAGCAAGTTTCTAATAACTGTACCTATCCCTAACAACATCTTGTTCAGTGCTCTGGTTATATCTCTGGGGTGAACATGACCTAATAAGGCAAATAGTCCTGTGCAATAAGGTAAGGTTTTTTCCCTAATCTTAAATATGTAAGGCAGACTTCATCTCTTTAAAAATGAAAAAGCCAAACAGTTCTTGTGAAAGAGTTGCTTTGGACATGCTTTTTGCTAGCATACATCATCCTTCACTTACAGTGTTACAAAGTCACACCTCTCAGTTTCAAAAACTCAGCTACCTTTTTTCAAAACTAGCCATCTCTGATGCAGGTAAACACATCCAAGGAATTAAAAGCACCTACCACTTACCATAGATGGACTGGTTCACTCTAGAAGAAAGGAGAATTTTTGTGCCATAAAAATTACATACTTTTGGTCTCCCAAGGACTACACTAGCAGTCTTCATTAAAACAAACAAACAAACACAAACAAAAAACCCCACCAAAACCAACAACCACAAACAGAACAAAAAACCCAGAGATGGGTGGAGGAAGACATAGAAGCATCATTACCACAGTATTTCACAACACCATATCCATACACAAAGTTCATAGCCAGTCCAAGTCCAATGATAAGAGATGAGCTGTAGCACACTCTGCATTGTCATGCAGGAAAAGCCACTTCCTTGAGTGCATGCCTGCATCCCTGTTCCAGCCTGCACAGGAAGAGAGGTGAACTGGTTAAGCCTCTATTTCTATTGCTACTCAACAGTTTATGTAAAGGCTGAAGGTCTCAATGAAGTTTTTCTGAAGCTTTTCTAAAATTTCATGTCAAATCTTGGCTTCTTTTTTCACATTGTTTACAAACAGAATTAAATGTCTGGAAAAGAAATTTGTATAGAGCTTAAAAGACACATGGTTAGAATAATCTGACCCAGAATTTAACTTTTCATGTGGAATTGATACAAGCAGACTCTTTTTACCCTTTTTTCCCTCTGTGAAAGTGGCACTAGGGATTCATTAGACGTGGAGATGTGTCAAAGATCCTTTTTCTATTACCTAAAGCATGTTTGCCATCTCCTCTTTCTCCAGGAGACTATTCTCTTTTCATGTCCACTTGGATGGTGAACATCATTGGCAGGGCAGGCGTGACTAGCAGAGGAAATTCTCTATTTCACACAATGCAACACACCCAGCGATTGCTTTGAAGAGAGTGGCTGTGTGCACAAGAAATCCTCAGTATTTAGGGTTAGTTGTTACATTGTCTCATGAAACCAAGACTGAAAGAAGCCCTAGTTATGAAGAACCTTTTAAACTTAGCCTTATGATTTAGAAATTCAGAGTGTTACTGTGGGACTTGAAATGAATTAGTAATATGTCAGATGAGAAAGGGATATAAATACACACTTTCAATTATCTCTGTATTCTCTCCTATACTGCAGGCATTTCAGAAAAAAGACTGGTGGGGACTTGCCTTAGCACAGCACAACCATTTAGAAGAAGTGATATTGACAAAAATATTAATTTTATTTTCATTTTCCCTTCTCTCTCCATTTGTCTTCTTTACAATTTCATTCGTTAATCCTGCATTTTCTACTTCCCCTTTCTTTATCTCAGTTCCTGGCCTTTGTTTCCATCTCATCTTAGTCTGTAATCTTGGCTTCTTTTCCTTCTCTCACTCTTTGCTTTCACAGCCTCTCCTCCTGACTTTAGCACTGTGTCACTACACCTAGCCTGCTAAACTGTCTGTAGCTCTGTAGTTTTGCGTGGCAATACACATGTGCACACACCCATGCCCCCGTACTTTGTTGCTCACCTAATTGCCACTGGCTGTCAAGGGTTTCTCCCCATTCTCCATGACTATTTGAACTCAACAGTCGCTTTGGGACTCTTGAATGTGCTAAGGAGGCTGGTTCTGAAAATGCCCATAACAAAAAAACCTCAACTTTTCTCCTTCCACAGAATGTGGTTTTTGACTGTCACAGTTGTCTTTCAGCCTGTGAGTCGACAGATAATCTGCTCTCTGATCTGCTGTACTGTGCTGGCGGAAGTCTCTCCTGAAGTGCTACCTTGCACATGATACCCACACTCAAAGGAATATATGAAAAACACATTCTTTCTTCCCAGCTGAGGTTATCTGACGTTTCTGACAGCAGTAGCTGTGAAATGGTGTTGTCCACAGTTCACGTCAGTTCTCTGTCTCTCTCTGAAATGCTGCAAGTCATCTATTTGTGTTTGTCCACTGGCTGCCCCCCTGTCTTCTAGCCCTGGACTGCCTGGAAAGGCTGTGTGGTGCCTGGGCGCAGCGGGAGCATCCCTACTGCTATGATTAGAAATGCCCATCACTGTTTTGTCCCCCTGTTCATCTCAGCTATTCAGAAATGAAGGCCACCCCAAGAAGAATTGCTAGGCCTCGATTCAATCCTTTGAGCTCAGTGTAAATACAGACTGGTTGGAGTAAGAGCTGGATCTAGTCCTTAGGCAGGCAGTGAGTGCAGTAGTACGGCTAAGTATAGCAGCCACTTAGTTTACAGTACAGTGACCCAATAATTACGCAAGATAATACTGTATGCACTTAGCTTGCCTGTATGGTTCACAGCACTTGCCAGTAATACATGAACACATTTCATTATCTCCTTCCCCAGCTCAGGGCTCTTTATAAACAGTTTGTTTTCTCCCAAGATCGCTGGATTTATGGCACAAAGCACTGTCTAGGTATATTTAACCCTGCGGATCATTCCAACGTGCTTCTTTAAAAGAAGATCATATTGTTTTTCCTGCTTTCCATTTTTGAAAGGCTAGGCTTTGGCCAGAGGGTACTCTACATATCTGGCTGTAAATAGACTGCTTGGAGCCAAGCAATGCGGTGCCTTGACTAATTTCAGCATTCACTTAAGCTAAATTATTTATGATACTCTCTGCACAGGCTTTTCTCTGTTGTTGTTGTTTTAATGTCGTAATCTCAGCCAGAATAGAAGGATAATTTGCATGTGTTTTCAGCTACTGCAGTAGCTAACACATGGCTCTGAAAACTGGAGCCAACTACAATATATTCAAAGTTTGAACTGAGTGGCCAGAAAAGGGAAATTTTGATGTGTCAGTAAATCATGTCCCTAATAGTGAGAGAGCTTAACGTTTTTACATAAGCAGCTGAAACAACATCAGAAACATTTTCCAATGATACAGTTATTCGCTTGTATCAAGAGCTCATCACCTTTGCTGCAGGAACATAAATCAGGAATATGTTAAACTGAGAATGGTCTATTTTCACCTCCATGCCGGTATTACGAGTCCAAGTTCATCGCCAGCAGAGCGTGGCTCCATCATCATGAGAATGTAAAACGCCGCACAGGCAGAAGGAAGAAATGCAATGGTGTTTTTAAGGAGCCTTCTGGTTTCCAGGAGGCACAAGGCATGAGAGATAAGAAAGAGAATAAAAGTTAGGAGGGAGTGCAGAGCAGAGAGGTACCCCCTTCTTCACCAGCTGGTGGCTTGCCAAAGAAAACAACAGAAGTGGGGATTAGAGCTTGCAACATTGCACATTAGAGCAGGACTACCTATTCCCTGCCTTTTCTCATCTGAAAAGCTGCCATGTGAGGAGAAACATTCCTTTTATTATTTATGGGGACAGCCACCCTTGTTTATTATGCTCATGTTACTGTGCTACATGCCAAGTACAGGCCCACTTTTTCACAGAGAGGGTTTTCTTTGTACAGAGGTGGGAAAAAGAAAGGAAAGAAAACACTCCCCACTCCCTGCCCCCTGTTTGCGGGATTAGTGAGGATATTAAAGCCAGGGTAGTTAAAGAAGGCCTTTCCACAGAGTTGTGATTTTGCTTAGGAAGGCAGTAGGAGCAGAGCAGTGCAGTGCCCTGACACCATCATGCTCCGAGGGATTAGCAGGAGTTCTGCTTCAAGAGCATTCCTGCTTGCCCCAGCACTGCTCAACCAACCACATTCCTTTAACAGCCCAAGGAGTGGAGAACTCTCAGCAGAAGAAAGATTAAGCAATTTATAATCTGAACATCAGTATTTATACAGCTTGTAGGAGATGGATATTCCCCCCCACCTCTGTATTTGGAACAATGTTGATAGGAAAGAAAGAAAACCAAGTTTATTCCTCACCCACTTTATAACTTTTTTCAAGGAAGATGAAGGACAACTGACCTATTTTCTGAGTGCAGCAACACAGGAGGCTCTCCAGCATCTGATCCCTTCTCTGTGCCTATCCCCTGAAGCATGTTTAATACTGAAAGGCCTGGCCTTGGTCAGTGATTGCAAAGAAAGAAACCCTGGGCCGTGCTTGGACTGCAGCCTTCGTACTGAATGCAGGCAAGGATTTGAGACAATCCGCTGAATGCAAAGTAAATCCCAGGGCAAAGGGAAGGGAAACCAGCAACAGTACTTTCTGTGGTAGATGGCAGTGAGTTTATTGCCTGGCAGTTCATGAACTGCCTACAGCTGGGGGAAATTGCTAGTTCAATTCTCCCATGTTTAATGTGATTACTGGTACTAGCTCATAGGCTTAATTTCATTCTTTTGAATTCCTCTCCACTAACAAAACCAAAACAATCAAACAGAAAAAAAGTGCAATAAAATTCTCCTCCAAAATACAGAACACAAAATGTATTTTTCAAACCAGAAACCTTCACTCATTCTGTCTTCAGCTTTTTCTTTTTCTGTTTTTCTTTTTTTTTTTTTTAACTGAATTATACACAGAAAGAGCTTATTCTGGAGAATGAATATGCCATGCTGTAAGGAAGAAAGCTCTGTCTCCTTTCCCTTTGGAGTTTTTAAAGAAGATGCTGACAGATGCTCCTTGAGTATAGAATCTAGGAATTAAATATTTGGATATGGGGACAGCAGAAAGACAATAGATTTGCAGAGTCCACATAAAAACCTGACTTAGCTGCACAATGAGAGAGTACAGCTCTCCCCAGCCAGAAAACTGTGCTAAGAATGAAGCCCCTGACTTCAGCATTGCAGACCCAGCACAGAGATTTGGTTCTGCTAGGAAGGGATAAAAGAGTGAACACATTAAATAGAACAAAAAGAATCCCATCTCACACATAATTTTTCATATTTTAGCCTTAAAATATAGGCTACAGCCATGTAATTCTGTTTGAGAAACTGCTTATTGCTTCACAATAGCCTTACAATAAGATGCTGAGCAAACATTTTCCTGTTTATCAGCAACACAAATACCTTGTGACAGCAGCAATACTTCAGGTGAAGCCTTTTTCTTTATTGGGCATGATCTGAGTTATGGGACAATTCCCAACAGCCAAAAGAAACATACCATAATGAAATGTATTCCCACAAATTACATTTTTCATGCTATGAGGCTGCTATATAAACACTGTAAACAAACTATAGGCTTAACATGCCAATTTACCCTTGCTTGCAATAAGTTGCTGAGCTTACTTGGATTTCATCCTTGCTATAGTATTAATAGTTGTTTCAAATAATGTATTTAATACCTTCCCAAATTAGGTATCTCCAGATTATTTAATAAAAAAGAATGATAACTTTCCATGCTCTTTCAGAATTGCCTTGGTGAATTTTGCTGATATGATTTCTTTTGCAGACTCAATAAGGAGGTTTTATTTTTTGTTTTCTCATACAGAAGCAGAAATCATTGCTTTGTTATAAACAAAACATCTGACACATGGTAATACTGCTCTCTTAGTCCCTGTACTACCCCCCCAAGTCCACTGCAGAATGCAGTTTTACTGGTTGATTTTATTACCTATTAAATATATCTTTTCTGTCACTGAGTCTGTCCATTTAACTTAATTTACATCTTACTATGAAACTACTGCATTATTTAAACATTTATTGTCATGCCTGCCAATGATTGTCTCCATGTTTCTAATTTGTTAATTAACATTTATTGACTATCTGATTATATTTTACTTGTTGTTGGCTTAATTTATGTTGAATAAGCCATAAACTGTGCTTACCAGTTACTATCAGTTTAGCTCATACAGGATTAATGTTATGTCATTGTTGACATAAAACTACAGTTAATAATTCACTTGGTTCCCTTCCGCCTCACCACCACAGCAGGCATGGAGTTCCTCTCCTGCTGCTGGTATCCCTGACTGCACAGCCTTGTGCAAGCCAGACGTTATCCAGCAGGTTTAAAGATGAGTTATGTTCCAGAAATATTTTTTTTGCATCATTATCATCATCATCTTCTTTCATCCCCTCTCTGTCCTCACCTAATGAATGTCAGACTGAGTCCATTAGCTTTGAGGGAATTACTTTTATTTATAGTGGGAGACGTCTGCACTTAGTGAGTTCCATCCTCATCCACATCCCAACAGACATGTCTCACTCCAGTGCCCCAGCAACCTTAGTTTCTTTACTCCTTCATTTTCTTCTACTTCAGTCTTACTTCTGGCTCTGTCCCCTTGTTGCACCAGCTAAGTCCTCACGGTCGTGTCCAGTTCCTCTTTTACTGCAAAGCCATTGATCTCTGTGCTATTGTCCTGACATTTCCACCTGCATTCCTTCTACTCAACAACTTTATAACATTTATAGTCACTGCATTCTAATAGACGGTGTCTGCAGCCTCTTAAAACCTTCCTCCCAACATCTGTCAGTTTATAAAAGCATAGATTTAATTTCTGCTGTGCTACCTGAGATTATTTTCCCTCCAAGTAGCTAGACTGTCTTACACAGAAGGAGTGAGTAGGTAAGGAAATCTCCTCCCAGCCTCGTGGACCTGATGTCATCCCTTCTTTCACTAAATTTCATCAGTTCTCTCTCAATCCCTCCTCACTCTCAAAATAGTACAAGATCACACAGGCCTCCCAAACTTTGTCCACTGCTTTAACTGGTTATCTAGCACCCTTTTTCTTTTTTTTTGGTTTGTTTAGGTTTCAAATCCAGGTGAGTTTTTGTCTCCACAAACCCTCTCCCTTATCAAGGACCCTGTGTTGCTGACCCCTATGGAAGCCCTCAGTAGGGAAGAAACGCATCCAGGCTCCCAGAACAGTGGCTGTACCTTGCCCTGCCAGCCTGGGTCCCTGCTGTCCCTGGAGAGGGAGTGACACACTGTGGGGTGGCCGTCAAACTCAGCACCTGCAGATGCCAGGCTCCAAATATCATGCCCTGTTGGACTGCTGGGGAGCTGCTCACACACCCAGACAGTCTGAAGGTACAGGATATACCTTCTCCGGAATCCAGTTACTGGCCATTTCTGCAGGGTGAACAGAAGTCTTTATTTTGTCTGAAGAATGCCCCTTCCTCTTCTAAGAAGGATGGATAAAATGGTGTCCACAGCATGCAGATCTGAGTCTTTGTCAGCAGCTGTTCAAACCCTCCCTTGGCTTTGTTTGCTCATAACACATACCCCAAAGCCTGGATGTGATTTTATTGTATTGCTCTTCCTGGCTCCAGGTCGGCTGACTGTGTGCTGGGAGTCTCAGTGGAAGAAATGGTATCAGCTCGTCTGTTTGTAAATCATGCTGCAACATGTAGTTATGATCGTCATGGGGAAGATCTGGGCACCACTACAGTACTAATAAATGGTCGGTAATAATAAAAATAAAGGAATAAACTATAAACAAATAGCAGCAGCAGGAGCTGGCAAGAGCCAAGAGACTTGAATGTTTTCTTTTCTTTGACTTTTTGTTAAAGTTAGTAAAAAATTTGTATAAAGGGAATCTTTTCCAGCAGAAAATGCCTCTTTTTTATCCGCCCCCAAGTGAAAACTCAGCAACAGAAACACAAATGTTTCTATACCACCATAGTCAAACTTAGTCAATCCACATATATGTTAGTTCACTGAAGCTTACCATTTTAGTAAGATGTAAACCTGTAATAGGATTTCAAAGAGGACTCTTTAAAAATGTTAAATAAAAATTATTAAAATTAACACCCATCAAATTAATAATTTTGTACACTGTTGCACAGATCCAGTTGCACAACTTTTGCTAAAAATTTGCAACCTGTTTGAATATATTGAATACATAAGTGTGTGCACATGTATTCTTGTATGTGTATAAATACATAAAAATACTTATAATGCACTTAACTTCTTCATGGCCTTAGAAAATATCATGAACCTCTCAGATGCCAACATTCACTGCCCTTGCCCTGAAGCAAAGTTTCTGGAAAGACAGTACCTGCCAGGGACTCTCACTCTGGCTATCAAAAGGTATACAGAGCCCAGATGGGTTATTTGTCAAAAGTTCACCTGTCTTGAAATGGAAATAGGAAATGTTTTGCTGCACTGAAACAAAAGCTACTAGTTTTTCACTTGGTTTCTGAAACTGTCTTAGTTTGCAGCTTTTCTAGCAGCAAAACCCTGTGAAGGCCACCCAGCCAGGCCAGGTTCTGCTCTGTGACAGTGGTGCCTTTTCTTCTGACGTGCAATAGGTCATGAGCTTTAAGAAGTTTCATATTCCCACCTTGACTGAAGCAATAACTTTTCCTTTTTATAAATAATGCCATGGTAGTTTGGGTCAAAATTAGGGACCCTGATGATTGGTTTCTAATATTTGTTCTGCATCCCCAAAGGTAAAAAGGAACCTGGTAAGGAAAACAGGTATACAATGAATCACTCTTCTGTTGATTGAATGAGGTTGCTATTATTTCTACAGATTTTATAAAACTTGAACTGCACTTCTGTGTTTAATTTTATTATACCTGACACTTCTGGTCAACTTAATGCAATGTTAAGGCCTGATGATTATTTGGAAAACTTCGTTCTTATAAATAATGTTCACTTTTTGACTACACTGTGGAGTGGCACTTAGCTTACATAATTAGTGCAAGCCTACAGTATGAATATCTCTATCATTTGGTCTGATCCAGTATCCTGCTTCTTGTCATGGACCATAGCAGATACATAGAGACAGAGCAGAAATGGTATGGACAGGGTGATCATTTATCTGATACATCATTTCAGCTTCCAGCAATCACAGGGAGAGGATTTCTGGAGGAGGTGGCATCTGGATTGTTGCATTAAGCAATCTTGATTGAGTTATTATCATCTATAAATTGCCCAATACTTTGCTATGAAGTAATTTATTCTTTTGGCTGCCACGGTGCCCTGAACAGGTGAATTCCACAGAATAATTGTGCTCTGTGTGTATTGACTTAAATCTGATGTCTGATCATGCAGATGACACGTAATTTTTCTGATACAAGATGTAAGGAAAACGTGTTTCCTATGTATCTTCTCCCCTGCTATCACATCGCCTCACAATTTTATCTTTTTTCAGGCTAAAAACCCAGCAACCTCTGTAGTTTCATCTGTCATTGCATACCCCTGAGCATCCCATCTCTCTTTCTGACTGTTTTCTGCACAACTACAGTAAAATGATACATTTCACCCCTCAGCCTCACCTCTTGGCTCAGGTCTAGTTTTTGGTCCTTGTAAAGGGTAAGGCATCTGTAATGGAAGTATGATCTCAGCAGCCACTTCTTAAGAGTCTGAGAGACAAATGAAAATTATCTGAAAAGTTTGTTTCAAAAAAATACCCCCTCTTTGTTACACATTATGAAAATACAAATAAAATATAAAACAAATTACTCCCAAACCTAGCGGCTATGGACACCTGCAAGCTGAGATTACCTGGGGCAACCTGCAGGGCTAGAGGTGTTTGGGTAACCCATAGAACAAAGTGTCAGTGTCTGAGGGCTGAGATCCCCTGGTGCTGAATTTTGGGGAAATTCCCCCTGAAGGTACAGACCAGCTCCCCCTTAGCAGTCAGCAAGCAGCAGAGATGATCTTTTGCCTGGGGAAACCAGGTTGCCACATACTCTTAACACATATTTTAAAAAGGGCTTTTTTAAGGCTATACCCTCATTTTTTGAATAGTTAAACACTAAGGGATAGGATCTAATTTTCCTAATTATTATGTGAAGATCAGTGGCTTAGTCTCTTGCAACCGTTTCTTTGATCAGGAGCCTTTAAGGGAATTTTAAAAAGACTTTTTCATTGAGTAATTTATTAGGGGATCAGGTTATTTGAGAGTCTTTGAACCCAAAAAGTTACCCCTAAAGGAAAGCTGATTTTCACAGTTGTGATTATACTACACAGGACCTAGAGGAAACCCAGGCAAAAGGCACTAGCACAGCATGAATGCGGCCACCCCATTCCAGGGCAGACAAACCCTGAGCAATGTGAATTTGAACTGCTGGTTACCACTTGGCTGTGGAATTATAATCTCAGTTTAGGTTATTACACTTTTTGTACATAACAGGAAGATACATTTTGTGTCTTTACAGGCTTTCAGGAAAGACTCTTAAATCAATGCTGAGTTTCCAGGGATACCAGTGAAACTCCTGTTAAGAATTTGTTGGAGATGAATGAATCAAGGTGCTGTAAGTTTAAGTTATTCATTCATCATCACACAGGTTATTTAGCAGCAAGAGACCAAAACCCAGAAAGCTTTCTGATGCTTGGTAAGCCTGTAATAAATGTTACGAGATGACAGAGGCTTCCTGAGGCTGGGACCAGGAGCTGATAAGGCAAGAGTTGCATTCCAGTGTCCTATCTCATGTTTATTTCGATCTGATCACTGAGCAGCATTCTTTCCAGTGGAAAGAATAAAGTGCGAATCTCCTTCTTTCCTCTATTCTTAAGGACTAGGCTCCATTTCTGGGCAGCACATGAAGGTTTACTTTGTCAGGAGAAATTCCTGTGTGGCACAGCCTGACAAACAGCTCAGCCATGTGCAACATGCATTCGTGCGCTGCAGTGAGAGGAAGAGCTGGTGGAAGGTGCGCTACTCTGCAATATCTTGGGGACAGATAATACTGGAATGACAACACAATCAAGTCTGAATGGTCTGGGAGCTTTAATGAATTGCAACAGAGCTCTCCAGTTGGGATGATGTGGTGACAGAGGTTGCACAGTCCTCATAGTTCAGAACATTCCCCGGTACCTCAATCTGTGCCAGGCAAACAACGCAAGTTTTAAACTCTCTGTCAAACTCACTGGCCAGGGTCTCCCACTCTGTTGTTTGAATGCAAGAAGAGATGGCAACTTCTACTGATAGCCGGAATAAGTCTTGGCCTTATGCAGAATTGTTTTTCTCAGAGTTGTGAGGAAATCCTTGCAAAGGCATCAGCGCCCTGGAAAGGTCTGAGGCAAAAGACATGACAGACAGACAGACTGCACCAGCCCCTTAGTGAAGGAGGTCCTGAGTGTCTCAGAACATCAGTGAGAGGACAGGAGGGCTCTCACCAGCCCAGAGTACTGGGATGCACTCTGTGTGTGGTGGATCCAACTGGTTTGGTTGATCTCACTCTAACCATGATCTACAGAAGTTTTTGCTCAGCTGGGAGGAAATTCTCCTACTCGAAGTTCAGTTCCAGCTCCTTTTGGGACCAGCACTGGAAGAGCCCTGCTAAATAAGTCCCTCTATTAACTGTGTCCCAGCCAAAAAGGAATGATGTTTTGTTTTTGTGAATGCATACATTTTTACTAGTCTTTGTGGATTTTTGTCAGTTCATCTCTGTGAGAGGGGAGACCTAACTTTTTGTCTGTATTTGAGACTGCAAAGATTGCACTCGATTTCAGCAGGAGTCTGCAGGCTCATGCAACACTGATAATAAATAATTGGGCATATTCGAAAGTGTAAATAACAGCAGTTTTTCTTTTAGGTTCTAGAGTGGTGTCTGTCAAGCAGGTAGCAGCTTTTACAGATGTAGAGCATTTTGTCTACAAGTGGGATGCTCTAAAATGAGTGGCAATAGCATATTCCTAATACCCTTTGCAAAAGTCTACAGTATCATATGTTAAAAAGCATCTGGAAAATCCACCTTAAAAAAACCAGACCAATGAAATGGCCTGCCAAGCTGCAGCTTCCCAATCCTTCCATTATAAAGAAATTTGCTTATGGTGCAATTTATGCAGGCTCCATATTCCAGCAAAAATACATCAAGTAGTATCAGGTTACCAGAATCAGTCCTAAAGCAACTGTTTCCTAGAAGGGGAGGATAAAAGAATGAAGCAGCAGCTTGCTTCACATTCAGTGAGTGGTTGTCACACAGAGCTCTCAGGGAAGCAACAGGAACATGAGAAATGAGGGTGGCTTGGGTTTTTTTTTTTCCTTATGAAAACCTAATATGGTAACTAAAAGTAGAGGAAACACCCACTTTTCAAAATTGAACCAGAATCAATTTTCCAGCAGGGACAATTTTGCCAACCAGCAGTCTATCTGCCACATCATAACAACAACACCAGTAATATCCCTCCCTCTTATTTGAGAACTTAATTGAAAAAAAAATTTGTTATATCTAAAACACCACTGTCTGAGGGCTTTGATGACCAAAAGGTTTTGACCCTCTGTTTGGGGTCGAAGAAGCTTCCTGGAAAAAGATCTAATACTACAACCTCCCACTCACTACTGATAAGCTTGTGTTCTGTCTTCCAGCAGAAACTCACCATTTCAAAGACATGATTTGAAATAAAAGTAAAGATTTTCAACTTTTGCTGAACTACTTAGGTTTTACTGTAAGGGAAGCAAATATTAGCAGAAGCCAGTGCAGCTGCTATAGGGGGTTGGTTTATTTTTTTATTTTTTTTAAGAAGCTACAGAGATGCACGAAACAAAACTAAACCACATGTTCAATCAGTGGGAGTTAGAATAGTTTCACTAGAATCCACAATCATACATTCATCTGCTAAAAATACCAAATTTTTTACAGGGAATTTTTCCTTACTTTCCCCATTTACCTGAAGCAGCTCAGATGGAAACTTGAACCTTATTTCAGAGATTAACCTGACTACTAGAAGAGCACTTTTACACAAAGTGGAAGTGACCTACTTAATTACTGTGACTCATTTCCCTCTTTCTTTAGGCTGGTATTTTGCTGCCATGCCCCCATTCCGCTCATCTCCAGAGGAAAGGGTCTTGTTTTGCTGAGCATGTGTGCAGCTTTAAATATGAAGCATTGCAAGATGTGTTTCAGAGAGAAGGGTGAGCCTGAAATACCTGGATCTACATAAAACTTCAGCTTCACAGGAGTGTTATTTTGGCAAGCAGTAACTCTGCAGTTACACAGCTGAGTATTATACTGTCTTACAGGATAAATCTAGGCAGGCACATGCTTGTTTAGAACATTTTAAAACATTAGATTTGCAGAAGATACTGCCTTGTCTACTTTCTCATCTGATGTGATCACCTGCTCCCATTACTTGATATTCTTGAGCAGTAAGAACAAGGTGATCCTGAAGAGGTGACACCCATCTGAGGTATTTCACTCCCATACTGGCAACAGCAGTTGAACTTTTAGAGCTGATGCTACATTATGAGTTATGATTATATGTGAGCAAGAGTGTAACACTGAGTATCTGATCTTTTAAGTTTCTTTTTTGGAAAAAAAGAACATCTTGTTTGTGCTATCCAAGCTTGCCCGTGACTTTTATTCCTGTAGCCATGAGATCCTAAACATGCCATGTAGTTTCAGAGTATTTCAGAGTAATCCTCTCATGAATAGTCACTATGCATGCAGAGGAAGAGATTAAAAACCAAATAGTTGACTCATGTCAATCTAAGGACTGGCATGCCGCAAACTCATTAAGGAATAACTCTCTGAGCTTCCTACGCACATACTTGTTGCGTGTGACTCTGTTCTTTTTGAGCCTCCCAACCTGCCTCTGTGATTTGCAGCTGGGTACCCTGATCTTCCTTCACAACACCCAGACCTTCTGCCTACCCATATAAACTGCCAGGAACTCACCTGACCTGACCAAGTCTCTGTCTTGCCACCGCAACCGCTGGTGGAGCAGGATTTACTCTGGTGAGCTGTACAGTCACAGATCTGTTCTTCTAGCAGATGCAAAGATGGGCCTGAGTTCCCCTTTGCACAGCTGTCTGTGGCTTAGAGTGGAATGACCAAAATATCTGCACCATTTTCTAACAGTCCTTTCAAAAGCAAAAGAAAAGAAAGTTATTTGTATACTTTTCTCTCTCTTGTCCACCCGGAGCCGTTGGTTTTTAAAAGGTACTAATAGGCTCTTTAGTACTTTCCAGATTAAAAGTAGCTAAGAACCAAGACTCGGGGCTAGAACAGACTTACAACAACCAGTGGCATTACATGGTATTAAATTGAATTACCTAAGTCTTTGAAAAATATCTGTGTCTCCTGCAGTTTGTCACTAAAAAGTGCCCATGAGCAAACTTACTATCTTAAGTTTATCTTAATACATATTTACCAAGTAATTTTCCACATGCAACTTACCTTTCTAGAAGAATCTGTGTATGATATAGATTGAAATTTCTTACAGTGTTTACGATATTGCTACAGAATAACATATCATATGGTAAGATCACCTCTCCGTTTCAGTTTCTCTTTCTGCCCGTGCTTGATGCTTCTTTACCTGTTGCCTCCAGTAGCCCTTTCTGAAGAACTTCATTATTCCGTCCTTCTGTGACAACCACAACCATCTCCTCTATGGGTCAGTTCTTCTGATCATGCTCTCTGCAATTTATAATGTATCAAACATTAAAGTTAAATAAAAACAAAACAACAAAGAAACCTACCCTAAAAACTTGGCCAGAGGTTTTTCTTTACATAGTGCTCTTTCACCACATATGTTCAGTGCCAAGCTGGTCTTAAAATAAACTTCCTTTAATGGTTTATATCCTCTACTGCCCAGCCAGATAATTCCCCTCTTATCAGCCTCTTTCCTTCTTCAGGTGAGTTTTTTTTAGATAATGTATAATATAGAAATGCAATTAAGTAGCAATCAAATTAAAATACTTCATCACTGAATACAGTGTGTAAGAGCCTGTGTTGAGGGTGTGAGAACTCAGAGACTGGCAACATACTCAGAAAAGCAGATACACAACCAACCAACTGAGGCGGTGAATGGTATTTTCTACAGTTTCAAAGACCTTCTCAGAGGAGAATTTGTTGCAATACAGAAAGCTCCTGAGCTGCTACACTGAGAGGAAGCCTGAAAGAAAAGACCCTTTCTGCCAGGACATAGTGGGCAAGAAGGAATTCAGTTTCCAAATGCTGTCATTTTTGTTTTGTCTCACTTTTAGTTTTATCTGTTTTTAAAGCTATGGGATCTAATTTTTGTTAAAATAAAAATTGGGTTTGAGTTTAAAGGCTCTTTTGCAGTCTTGGGAACACCCAGTTTAAGAAAGAGTTTTAGTTAGATCTGCCTCAACATTCTAGCCAACTTGAAGTCCCCTCACACCCCCTTCAGTTGAGAGGAACATACCGGTTTTCGGTAAAGAGTAACAAGAAATAAGCATTTCTAAATGCCATGCTTCATCAAGTGCCTTGCAATGTTGTGACAGATGCCTCTGTCCTGCCTTCAAAGATCTGCATGGTGTTTTCACATGAAGAAGAGTCATGTGCTTCCTCTAGTGAAACAGAACACAATCTGTCTCAAAAGTTTCAGAGTAACCAAGATACAATGCTGTACAAAGCACACATCAACCTTTTTATCTACATTTGCTTGCAAGACCCTTCTTGATTTCTTAGAGGAGATTTATATCTTGGTTGTGGGGAATCAGAACAAGAAGCATAGGAAAAAGGTAATTGGAAGACTCAACAGATGAATCAAATGGCTTACTCAGACAGTTAAAGATGATGGGACTGGGTCTTGTAATACCCTTTTTGCACAGAAAGGCAAAGTGATGATTCCTGTTGCCTGATACACTACACAATTCTTCAGTTTGCAAACATGAAATCATTTGCACTGGGCTCATCATCATGATATGTGACTATCAGACAGGCTTTTTACTTGGCAGCAGCATATCCAGATCAAAGAATGGCAGGGAGTCTTCCATTTGTTAACTGAAAAGAATATGCCTTTTTAAAGCATATTCATTAAGTCACAGCATAAACACAAAACCAGTTTAGATTGGAAGGGACCTTTGGACCATTGCATCTCTGCTGTGCCAAGCAGGGACAACATTCAGGGTGCTCAAAGCTTCATCCAGTTAAGTTTGGAAAATCTCAAACAATGCATTTCAATTCAATCAGGACTTCCCCATTCCCAAGCCGGTCCCCTGCTAGGACTACTCATTTCTGAGTCTTTATGCTGCAAGGAGGCTCTTCTTGAGGATGAAAAGACCTGAAGCTCCTTCACAGTTCTCTATGGCAGCCTCTCATGGTACTCTGAAGAAGATGAAATCTGCTCTCCTAAAAACCAATCCAAAGGAAGACCCTGCCTTCCTTTCCTTCCTTAGGAGCTTAAATTTTATCATCTCTTGGCCACAGTAACATCAAATTGTAATGTAAAGGCAGTTTGCCAGCTGAAGGGCAGAACAGTGAGAATATCAGCTTATTTCACAGAAAAGAGTTTCAAGACAATCCTTTATAATGTAACTACGAAACCCATAAAAATGTTAGTGTGATGCAAGGCCAAAATGAGAGGCCTGTGAGAGTGACTAGTGAATATCTTCCTATTACTTGTCAGTCTAGTTTTACCCAGCAATGAAATATTTAGTAACACTAAGCTGTATATTGCTGCATGGTTTAAGCAAAAACATTCCATTAAGATGAATAGCAAAAGTTCAGATCCTTCAAGAACTTGCTCTGCCTGCTTGTGGACACCTTTGTATTGCTTATCTTTGGCTTACACTTTCAAAATCATCCTTACAGACTTCTGAGGGCCGGCAGGATGTTTGTGGAAAATTAAAGACAGGGGACAGAGCACAAAGTAGCATCTTCTGCGGAACAAACTCATCTTGTGCTGTCTGGGAGCCAGCTCAAACTACCCACACAGTATGTGTCCATATGACTATTTGCTTCTCTTGGGTCATATGGTCCCTTGCTCCTCCCTTCATCTCCTGTGTTTTTTCACAATTGCTTTAAGAGCCCTTAAGAGCCTACAGATGGAAGAGCAGAAAAGCGACAGATAAAATGGACATGGCATTACCTCACTTGTAAAAATAAACACATATGTGTATGTTTCTATGTGTATGCACATTCAAGTTTAGTTTAGTGATCCTTGTTTTTCTGTCTTCCCACTCCTGCCTTGTTGACATCCATAAAGAAGCTGCCATTAACAATAGTTTGGGAACTAGTCAGCATGAATTTATGAATAGAATTTCATTGCTGTGCTATTTTGTCAGTTGTTAGTACTTCATTGTACATGCCATCCATAACATCTCCAAACCAGAATCTGATTGACTGAATATGTTTTGGCTTTAGCTAATAATAACTATTCTGCTTTAGAGACATAAACCATTGCTGCTAAAGTGTGGTTCTAACAAGGAGTTTGAATTTGAGGAAATCAAGGTCTTGATTTGATCATGGCAGGGAGTTACAGCCAAAACACTTTTAATCTTTTCTTCAATCTGCCAAACAAGACATTACTGTCTTGGGGCAACCAGGCAAAGAAACCTCTCTTCCTTCACATTACTTTCAATGCATATACCACTCGTTATCCAGAATGCAAACACCATGACACAATAAATAAACACATGAGAAATTGCCAATAGAATGAGCATCCTGAAAAATATTGACAGCTCAGCCTTTCATACTTCCTCTCAAAACAAAAGACAAGCAGTCTGTCAAGAAGCAGCTTAGTAGACTGACAGCTCCTTATCCGTCCCTCCAGAGTTGCAGAGGTCTCAAAAGGTACTCAGCCACCTGACTCTCATTTGAACAGCTCTGGGGGTTTGGATCTTGGTGTCTTCTGTCAAGGTTATGCAGATGGCTTTAGAGTTCCTTTTACTCAGGTCTCCTAATTACTATTATATTTATCAAAGCAGCATTTAGGTTAGTCAGTGTAATGCTCTACTGAATATACAGATACAGGCTCTCCTCCTTCCCTCTTCCAGCCTATGACTGACAGTGGTGCTGCTGCTGCACCCTTCTCAAGTCCCACAGTAACCACGGATAGATTGAAATCCCTGACTTTAATGAGGTGCAAGCTGCCCCCACAACCCACCTCTGTCAATGCAACAATTGAGACCTGCTTTGCTCCCAGCAGCTCACAAAGTACTTCATCTATAGCATCAGCTCTCGTCCGCTGCATCACTCGCAGTATAAGATTTCAGATCCATTATTGTAATATGATCCTTTTAGCAATTGCTATTGCTTTTAAAACCAACTTTTTCTGCACTCAAAGGCCTCTAAGCTCCCATAATATTCAGTCTGGTGCTTGTACACTAAACTCTGCTTGCTAACAGGGTTCTGAGAAAACTATCTGGTTGCACATCAGGCTGACGCAAACCCAATGAAAATAGGAAAGGAGAGAGGCACATTCAAAATGCATTGTCTTCCCCAATTAAAAAAAATCGCTCTGTTCTAAATTAATGATGAGCAGTTAGGTTGCCCACATACTTGTCTATTCAAGTATATTCCCCACATAATGTCTATTCAAAAGCTCTTTCTTATCACAACCCAGGGTAAAATGCTGATCTTGCATAGCAGTTCTGAAAACAGAAAGTAGAGTTTAAATATATATTTTAAACACATTTATTACACTATTACAGTTGTTGTTGGATGAATTTAAAGTATGAGAGAGGTACAATAACTCCACTCCCTGAGCACTTGAATCTCACTTTATAGTTCAAGAGAGCAGAGGAACAAGGGTTTACACAGAGCCTTTCTGTCTATCAGCCCTTTCCCCAGGTACTCTTGAGCCGGTGGTCAGTTTCAATCATGTTTGAGAGATCCGCAGCCTCTTAAAACTAATTTCACAGCAATCCATAGGGGAAGAGGAAAGTCAAAAAGAGAGATGCCCAAACCAGTGCACTCCATTTCTCAAGGAAGAGGCAAGCAGAAGCCAGCCATTACCTAAGGCTTTGGTGGGCATGCAGCTCTAGCTTTGTCCTTGCACACATAACCTCTTGCTCACCTCCTAGACAGAAGTGGTAAATAGTGAAAATATGAGGAAATATTTGAGTTGAGGGGCAGGATAAAGTGAAGTCATCACTATAAGGGAAAATGCTGAGGACATAGCATGAAGCAGAGGCTTAAAAGAATGAAAGAAGAAATCATTCTGGGGATACGGGAAGTGTCTGGACATATTCGAGTTACAGGGAAGTCTTAAGAGGCCAAGAAGAAGATAGGGTTATTTTGGTGAAGACCATAAGAGACAGGGGTTGCAGACATGTGGGAAACCAGAGCTCCATATTTATGCGTCTCACAGGTAGTAGGGAGTGTCCTAACATGTATGGAGGTTACTTTCATGAGGTCCAGAGCTACACATAGAAAGGATTCATTTGTTCACTCATGGCATTTCACCATATTAGAAATGGGATTGATTTCAAAGCTAGACCTATATGTACGACTACATTGATAGAGGCACTTGGCCTTGGTATTTCTTTTAACCAGACCAAATGGCCTGACCTGCAGTTCTCCACACCACCACACTGCTTTGTCCAACCTAAATTACCCACATGGCCTACCAGCTACTTTGTGACAAGGGAGGCTCTTATCCAGGCCCTTTTGACTATTTTTATGCTCCTGTAAACCTAAGTGCAGGTCCCATTACCATGGTACCACAGGGGCCAGCTGCTCCCTAAAGCAAGGTGAGCCAGGAGGCAATGGGAACTCAGGGCCAGCAGGACCCAACCTCCCCAACCAGAACCAGTCCATAGAATCTGAATAAAGTGAGCAGGACAAACCTGGAGACAGCATCTGGAACCAGCCAAGAGCACAGATCATGAGGTAATACCCAGTGATAAAACAGCTCTGAGGTCAGGCTGGAAATTCAGTCTGCAGGTCAGGGTTAAGACCAGGTCTAGTGATGGCGAGGAAGGTCCACAACAACCATGCTGGACTAAACCAGGATGCCAATCTGCAGCTTGACGTCAGGATCGACAAGGCCCATAAAGGAACAAAGGTATGGTCACAAACAGGGACAAACCAGAGAGCAGCACTCTTCCAATACAACTCAGTCAGGAACTGACAGCCCTAGGTTCAGCTGAAAATGGGGCTTTTTGGCCCTGTGGGTGTGGGTGTGGCTGGAAGCCCCAGCTGAGGCTGATGGAGGCTCAGTGATTAGTGCACTCAGGGGCCTGACACATTCAAACTTGATGAAGAAGATGGGGGGTGGCTCAAAATGGTGGTATGGATCATTTGGATCTATTCAGCAAGTACAAAGAGCCTGTGACAATACCCCAGAAACAACAAATACATACTTTATTCTGGCCCAGACGCTGCTGTGGCGAGGCTGAAAACATGCACTGAGGATGCCTTGCTGCAGGGGGGGAGTTGCATTCTCTTGCTCCTTCTGTTGTCTTTGCATTTCCCCAGAAAAATATATGGGGAAAAGCAGACCTAGCATCTTGTTAGTTTTAAGACTTCCTTAGACCTATCTGAGTCTTAACTGAGAAAAAATTAAAACAAAGAAGCCCACTTCAAAGGGCCACTATGCTGAAAACACATACATACAACAAACACATGCACCCACTTTCTATTGAACTTAGATCTACAAGTATAGATCCCATGTGAAGCAAAACCGACAAGTGTCTCTTCTTGGACTGCTTTTCTACTGGAATTAATTTTGGTGTCTACTGAAAGGTTATGATTGCTCTAGTACTGTGAGAGTCATTATGCCAGCCAGTTGATGATATGAAAGCAACTATGTTAAAGCTTTTGCTAGGTCAATGAGCATTCCTGCTGTTGGCTCCAGAAATGTGAGAAAAGTCAGGCTGAGCTGAATTGCTGATTCTGTTATTAAAACTACCATGCCTTCTTGTCAGCCAAAGTCAGTGCTCAGCAGAGTGTTCACCATCTGCCCTCTGTGAAATACCCATAAATGTTACAATCAATATAAATTTTGGGATGTGTGGGCAGTGCTGGAAGGTAAAAGTATTCTTTCTTTGCCAGATATATGTTAATTGGTTGTTTCATTTTGCACATATGGGACAGTAAAATGCATTTGTTTTCTTGCCAATAAAGGAACACTTTCCTAACTCTTTGTAGGCACAAGGTATGTACAAAAGGAGAGGGCTCTGATGTTTCCTGTTGGGTTTATGGTTTACATTACAATTCATACACAAATGCTTTTTGGCATCTAAATCCTGAGCTAGAAGTATTTTTAAAATTATGTCCTGAAATAGGAACATCAGAACACTGTGTTGGCATCTGGCAGATATCTCAAGAGTGTCATGAACTATTACTACTTGAGGAACTTGGCAGGCGCTCCATAAGCCTTGTGTACCTTATAAGTGTGTAGGAGTGCACTAACTGCTTAATTGTTGAATATCTCTATAACTAGTCTCTGTAATGAGCATATGTCCACCCACCAACCTCAAAAATACAGGGTGGTATGTCTGGATTTCACAGGATATATCTGAGTCCCTGAGCAATGAAGGCTGCTCAAATGTGAGTGACAGCAGCCCACTATTTTATAAGAGCAAGCATTTCCTTCGGACAAATCTTGAATCACTAATCAGTCTCACTGCTCCAAGAACTTGGCATGTGTGTTTCCATCCCCATGTGTTTTAGAAAGTGCTGATATGCATACTAAGGCTGAAAACATTTTATAAAGTGATTGGGATCTCACGTACAATAGTGTTTCCTGGTAGGAGAGTGCAGGAAGCATTGCTGGGGCCCTAGGTGAGATGGTGGTGAAGTCAGTGGTTCCCTGGTGGTGACCACCATTCTTGCTCCAGGATGAAAAAGACAACCACTCCTGGTAAAAAGTGACACCATCTGGGGACTTTGCCACACCCTAATTGACATTGCAGCCTTGCTTTATGACTGCTCAAGAGCAGTGTTTGTAGACCAAAGTTTGCCTGGAAAGCAGATTTCACATATGTCTGCTTAGTGAAGTCTTTGCAGCGGTCTTATGATGGGAGTTCCATAAGTCATGGCCTTCAGAATATCTCTGGTTTGCAAACATGCTCTGAACACAAATTTGCTGCTTTAAGAAGACACACATGTACCGTACCATATGCTTCCCTATGGTTAATGACAAGACAAGACTTTTGCCATTTTTGAGGGTCTTCATGGAAAAAATTGCATAAGTTTACACAAAAACATTAATATTTTTTCATGATTTACTTATAATTCTGGCTCAGAAACTACATAGCTCCAGCACAAAAAACAATGGCTTTGGCACTGTCTGAGGAAAGGAACTGAGGGCTGGAAACCCAGGCGAGCAGCAGCACCAGAGACCCAGGAAGAGGAGTGGAGGCAGATCACCACTTTCAGCCTGGGCATGTATGCCATAGTGAAGTGTAAGATGGCTTTTCCCAGGTGCCTCAGTGACACTTGATTCCTTTGCCTCCTGTTTTCTTAACAGAACAGAAAAACCCCCTAAACTGGAAAGACTGTGAAGAGATGTGCAAAGATCAAAGTACAGACGATGGTGTAGGTCAGTCCCACCTCCTGCACAGAGCAGGAGAGCAGTACAAAACCAGAATGTCAGAGAGGTAGGGCCCGAGGTGAGAGACAAGTACTCCTTTCAATCCTGTGTCATATGTGCTTATTTAAGACACCAGCTCTCCTGAGGCTGAGCACTTTGTCTGACCCATCCTCTCCAACAGGCCCCAGTATCTGCCCTGGGGCTGTCCAATTATTACAGTAGTTGAAAGGAACCAGAATGCTCCTAGTGTCTGTCTCTGGGCCTGAGCTTCCATGGCCAGGCAGGACTTGTCCCCTGCAAGCCCTTGGTTCCAGCATTTATTGCTTCTTGTCACACAGTTTAAACAGTTGTAGAATGTGTCACAAGACAAAACTTTTAACTCTGGCCTTTATTTAATTTGACACTGGGTGAGGGCTTTATTGTACATCTTTCTTTAGCAGATAAAAATGTGTTCGGTCTATATTATTTATTTGTTCTGTACCAATGGCTGGCATTGATTGGTTTCAGGTTTTTTTCACTATAAATGTTAAAATAAACAAACCAAGGTCCCAAGTGGTGGTCAGGGATTTTGCCAGACCATGGGAAGTAGTGGGCCCCGAGAGGCTCTGAAAACCACCCAGAGAAATACACTGCAGAAGATCTGCACCAAGGAGGGATAATAATCTGTTCCAGAAGCTAGAAAATATTTTCCAGGAGACATGGCAATTGCGGCTTGAGATGGAGCAATTGAGAAAGAGAGCGATGGATAGAGAGAAACTACCCTTTTTCCTGGAAAAATGGAGAAGTCTGAGAAAAGACAAGCCCCTGCTGTTGCAGGGTACTTATCCAGAAGTAGAAATTCTGCTTGCATTTACAGAGATGCAGAGGCAGTTCTTCACCCACCCGTGGAGTTCAGACAGGCAAAAGCTGGAGGAAGTCTTTGTTTACAAGAGAGATGACAAATAAGGCTGGTAGATAAGAATTAAAAAGGTTAAACTAACCTGTACCAGTCTCTTAGACCCACAAAATGAGGGCTAGAGAGCTCAATAACTCATCTGGCCTGAGTTTCCTGAAGCCAGCTGAATTCAGTCCTTGGGATGGGCCATTAGGTTTTGGACAGTCTTTCTCCTAAGAAACCCAATGACTTGACTAACAGAAGCTCATCATTTAGAAATGCCTGGAGCTTTAATGTGATGACAGCTTGACACGAAGAACCGACCACTTTTTTTGGTAATTTGTTTTAATGCTTAGTCTCATTGTTAAACATTTCTGATTACTTTCTCATTTGAATTTGCCAGGCTTCTACTTTCAACAATTGACTTTTGTTGCACATTTCTCTGCTACATTAAGAGCTCCTTCATCCATGACACTTTCTGCCAGGCGGGAAACATCCTCTGTAATCAAGTAATTTCTCATTTTTTTGTAAGTCTTGATTCATCTCAACAGCCAGAGTTCTCCAAGTCTTTGCTATGGTCTTTTTCACTAGACCTTGCACAATTTTTGGGCTGTTTTCCACACCCATGCCAATATTTCAACAACATTCTAAAACTGTGGGCATTGAAACAGTCTCCCTAGTACTGTACTAGGAATAAAAACACATCCCTGCTCAAACTGGATTGGGGTAATAAACACTTTTGCTGCTGTGATTTTTCAATTGCTATCAGAAGCTGACCTAGATTCCAGTCACTAATGAGGTCCCACCCTCTTAGGTGCTTTGATGTTGTCTCTTGCTCTCATGCTTAAAGTCATACTGATAACTTGACTTGGTTTCAAAGTTTGAATCATCAAGGACATTTGTGAAGTTTTCACCCCTTTTTACAGCAGAGATGAGTCATGCTTCTTTCACCTGGACAGTTCCTTGCCAATGTGGCAAGATCAATTCTGTCTCTGTCTTACCTGTGACCTACTGCTGGTGACTGAGACACTCTAGTCAAACTACAATCTAACTTGTTGGCTCAGTCTGGTTATATCTAAGCAGTATTGAATAACCTGTTGCATATGGATGGCCACCTGAAGGGAACCAGCTAACGAGCTCTTTGAAGTGGCTTCAAGTACTGTGTTAATTCCTTTGGAAGAAACCACAAGGACACTGTGTATCATTATTTTCTTACAAGAATGCTATCTTGTAAACCAGTGTAAGCTTCTAGTGACTGTGTTCCTATCTAATTTCATTAAGAATTCATTTTTCTGCTGCCTGGGATCCCTTGTCAGGCAGACTAAGCTGCAATGCTGTCAAGCGTGCTGGTGACCTACTGTGACATTGGCTGAACACTCTGCATTGTTCTAGTGTCCTTCTGGTGTTTTGGGATTCACTAAGAATGAGTATTTCTAGGCCAGGATCTTCTACATCATCTCTGTAGGTCTCTCAACTGCAAGTTCCTAGGTCTGCTGATTTTCAAAATATTTATTCTGAGTCAGGGTGTTTTAATATAGTCCTGCTTTATGAGTGGCAAGAAGGCATTCATGCTCATTAGCTTTCTGACTTCCAAATACAGATAAGAATGGAAAAAGTCTATCTTTCTATGTGACCACTGATAATTTCATAATTTTTATCTATCAAATACTACTTCTTGTAGTATTCCTTGCATCCTTGCAAAGTAGTCATATTGTTGCTTACGACACAAACAAGGCTGCCCTGTTCTTAGCTGTCTTCATCTTCTTTTTGCATCTTCCATGTTACCAAACCTTCAAACTTCTCTCTTTCTCTTACTGATGCATACTTGATTTCACTTGAATATTGCTGATGACTGGAGACAATTTTCTGAGAGACATTAAAGTATTCATTCAGGCTCTTTTGTGATATGCTTTGAATTTCACTAAACTTTGAAAACTTAAATGACAGTGAGTGTTGCAACTGGGTGGATCACTTTAGATCAGCTTTTGGTCCTAGTTTACTTCCTCTTAACTTAAGCTTTCTTTCTGTCTTCAATTTTACCAAATTACTAAATCAGTTTTATATGAATGTTGAATATATTTGTCTCCAAGTTAATAATGATTAGTCTTCTGCCTACATTTTTTTCTCCCAACTCCTTTCAGTTCCAGGAAATGTTTTTCATGAAAATATGTCTACAACTCATCAGCAGTGTCTTCATTTGCTCCTAATGACAGTCATGCTGCTACAGGCAGGCTACTGTCAAATTTCAGTTCAGTGACTAATTATCTTTATCTAGTATAAAGAAACTGAAAGATTTACCTCTATGGGCACAGTACCCTTTTCAGAGAAGGATTATCTTGTAAGGAAATCTTGCCTCTCCAGATCTTTTTTAAAAATAAAGCAATTAATCATATCTGCTCCTCCTTAACTCTCACAAGTTCTCCATCTGTGGCTTGTGCTGGAAAAATGAGCAAAATGGGAGGAGGGGTAGAGGCAGACAGATGGAGTAAGACTGACTAAGAGGTAGAAGTATCAGTGAACTGAGGGCAATGAAAAGAGACTTCAGGGCCCTGGGGCAATTGGTAGAGGGATCATGAGCACAGATGGTGATTTTCTTGATTCTTCCAATAATGAGGAATAATATTGACAGGAATAGGCAGATCCATCAGGTCAGTAAGTGGCTCTGAGGTTGGTGAAATCAAAAAAATTTTGCGTTTGCTGACCATGGGATGATCCACTCAACACCTGGTCTACTGCCACCTGATGAGATGCACCTCTCTCAGAAGGGAAAAAGAGTCCTAGAGCAGGAGCTAGAGGAGCTTGTTGACAGAGCTTTAAACTAGCTTGGAAGGGACAAAACCAGCCTCACCAGTGATGAATGATGGGAAGGTGTGCCAAAAGCTGAGAAAACTAGCGTTCATGGGACCCCTCAATCTGCCTCATGAGGTGTTGTCTACAGTGTACCACACCTGAAATGTTTCTACACCAATGCATGCAGCATGAGGAACAAACAAGAGGATCTTGAAGCTTTGTCCCAGTCTCAGAGATTTGACACCATTGGTATAAGTGAAATCTGGTGGGATGAGTCCCATGATTGGAGTGCCCTGTTGGATGGTTACAGGCTCTTCAGGAGCAATAGCCAGGCCATAAGAGGCAGAGGGTTGGCACTGTATGTAATAGAAGGTTTAGAATGTTAGGAGCTCACAGCTAGCAATGGCACAGTTGAGACCCTCTGGGTAAAAATCAAGGAGGGCAACAAATAATGTGGATGTCATTGTGGAAGTCTACTATAGACCTCCCAGCCAGGACAATGACATCAATGACAATTCTTTTAGGAACTAAGGGACACTTTCAAGTCAACTGCCCTTGTCCTTATGTGGGACTTCAGCTTGCCAGAAATCAACCAGGAGTATCACAGAGATGGTACATCCCAGGCCAGAAGATTCCTAAAAAACCTGGATAACAATTTATGGAACTGGTCCAAAGGGAGTTGACTCAGAAAGATGCCCTCCTTGATCTGCTGCTTGTCAACAGAGTGGATCTCATGAGCAAAGTGGAGATTGGTGGCTGTCTTGGCCACAGGGATCACAAAGTGATTGAGTTTAAATTCTCTGTTGACAGGAGGAAAAGTGCCAGCAAAACCTCCTCTCTGGACATGAGGTGAGCAGACTTCAGGCTGTTCAGGGAACTAGTAAGTAAGGTCCCCTGGAAAGATGTTTTTGCAGGTGCTGGGTCATCAGTGCTGGTCACTTTTCAAACATCACCTTCTAAGGTGGAGGAAATTCCCAAATGTCTGAAGTCAAACAGGAGAGGCAGAAGGCTGGCTTGGCTGAACAGGAATCTTCTCTTGGAAATAAGGCCAAAAAAGGAGGGTATGCCCAGTGGAAGCAAGGTCAAGTGACATGGGAAAAGTACAGAGATGCTGCTTGCCACTGTAGGGAGAGAATTCGTGCAGCAAAGCTCAGATGGAGCTGAAGTTGGACAGAAATGTGGGGGACAATAAAAAGAGCTTTTTCAAATGTATTAATGGCAATAAGCAGTTTCTGTCTGTATACAATCATCAGCTTGTTACAGCAGGGGGAAAGTGCCAGATTCTGCACCTGGGATGGGGCAACCCCAGATGTTCATACAGACTGGGGAATGAGATGGTGGAAAGCAGTGCCATGGAAAGGAACCTGGGGGTCCTGGTTGACAGCAAGTTGAACATGAGTCAGCAGTGCCCCGACAGCCAGGAGGGCCAACCCTGTCCTGGGGGGCATCAGGCACAGCATCACCAACTGGTCGAGGGAGGGGATTGTCCTGCTCTGCTCTGCTTTGCACTGGGGCAGCCTCACCTTGGATATTGTGGGCAGTTTTGGGCACTGCAATACAAGACAGAAATTGAGCTCTTAGAAAGTATGCCAAGGAGGGCAACAAAGATAGTGAAGGGCCTTGAGGGGAAGCCATATGAGGAGTGGCTGAGGTAATTTGTTCTGTTCAGCCTGGAGAAGAGGAGACTGAGGGGAGACCTCATTGCAGTTGCATCTTCCTTGTGAGGGGAAGAGGAGGGGCAGGCACTGACCTCTTCTCTGTGGTGACCGGTGACAGGACCCATGGGAATGGCCTGAGTTGTGTCAGGGGAGGTTTAGGTTGGATATCAGAAAAAGATTCTTCCCCCAGAGGGTGGTTGGGTACTGGAACAGGCTCCTCAGGGAAGTGGTCACAGCACCAAGCCTGACAGAGTTCAAGAAGTGTTCAGATGATACTCTCAGGCACACGATTTGACTTGTGGGGATGGACTATGCAGGGCCAGGTGTTGGACTCAATTATCCTTATGAGTCCCTTGCAACTCAGAATATTCTGATTCTACTTTTGGTTTTGTGTTTCCTGTAACAAACTATTCGTATCAGAATGGGGAGAGCTTAAAAAAAAGTTGTTGTTTAATTGTGTCTGAGTTTTAAGCCCCCATTCGTGAAAGCAGAAGAAATAGAAAATATAATGTATTTTTTTTGTGTAAATAGAGGTGTTCTGTGATGTCTCTGGCTAAATAGTTTTCTTTGTTGCAGTTGAAATTGAACATAAAATGGTCTCCTGTACCTTGCATATCAGTACTTTTTCTACCATAGTGATGATAGTTAAGGAGTTGTTAAATTCAAAAACAGGAATGTAATTGGATAAATAAACCTATGGGATCCCAACCCATAGAGAATTGGTATCCAGGTATTCAGCCAACTCAAACTGCAAATGTTTATGTAAGAAAAGGGCTTGTATTTCTTGTTCTGTGCCAGGCCCCTCAGTAATTATGTTCCAATACAAAACTCTTCATTCACCAATGCCATGCACAAGAACAGCTCTTGCAAAACTCTTGAGCAGTCCTGAGGTCAGTAACAAGCATAAGCTTGAGTCGTCTGGTGCAGGTTAGACTGGAGACAGAAGAAACAAAAGTGGGTATGCAGAAGGAAAGGGAAGGGAGACAGGACAAAAGGCAGATTCAGGTACAAGATAGCTGAAAGTAAAGAACCTGTATCAAAGCCAAAGCAACAAATAACTTTAAATCCCAGCACAAGGCCATCTTCAAAGGAGGGGTCTGCATCCTGCACAATTGCTGACTAATGGTTCATGCTGAAAAGGTCAGAGAATAACACTTAAATACTCACACCCAGACAACTCTTTGGTTGACAGGACTCACAAAGGAGGAATCAAAGTCAGGAATCCCAAAGCAGGTGCACATTTGCATTCTTCCAGCAGCCTCCTTCCTAAATCCTGAAGGCAGCAGGTTGGATAATCAGGTGATACCAGAGAATGCCATCTGAGACTGTTGTTTTATTGCTGGAAAACTAAACAGTATTTTGAAGCAAAGATTTGTCTAGCCAAAATTGGAGGTAATGAGGAGTCTTGTCAGAGCCAATGAAACCCTGTCACAATTCCTTACGCCAAGTCTTTCGCACTTCCAAAGTAATCACAGAGCTGTATCCGTAAACACACATAGAGTGTCTGCAGGGCTTTGGAGCAGGAATAAGGAAGGAAGGGAAAGTCATTTACTGTGGGATCAACAGTGTTTGCTGTCTGGCAGATATGGTCTAAAACATGCTTGGAATTGAGAAATTTATCTATTGTGCCTTTGTTTGTTTTAAGAAGCGTTTGCCAAAGAAGATGCCACATTACCAGGAAATAACTTTTTGACGTGATATCATATTTTCTGCCGAGTTGTTCTGGACAAATGACTGGACTGAATGCCTAGCTCCATGAAAACAATCAAGATCAGAACTCCGATACAAGGGAGCTATTTTCTATAGACACAGGCTGCTTTGTAAAAGTATTTAGGAAGGCACAGTAAGCAAAGTGAAACTAGAGAGACTGGTGTCCTGAATGTTTCTACCCTATTTTGTTAAGCTTTTCTCAACATAAAGCTCTTCATTGCATCCCAACATAAAGCCAATGTGAGAACAGCCACTCTCTCTCCTTGTTTCACATGAAGCTGCTCTCTGAGCTAGACCCCGGGCACAGGGTGGACCCAGCAAGACCCCGTGAAAAGATCTTTCCATGCTGCATTGTGGGCAGAATTTGGCCCATTCAGCAGGGGGATAAGAAAAATGGGCAGGTGCACAGTCACACCTTTGCTTGGTGTTTTAATCTGGCTGGTCTCTCAGACAAGTGTAAACAATTGCTGGCCAAGGTAAGCATGGAGAGAAGAACCATGCTCATGGACATGTGGGTAACTCTAGGCTGCCTACAAAGGGAGGCAGCATAACCACCTTCAGTATCAAATTTGTTTACTTCCACCTTGTCTGGGTGAGCTGGTGAGTCCTGGCTGTGCTTGTAGAGGTGGTCCCACACTGGGCATGTAGATGGGACCCACGCAGTGCTCTTTGTGAAGTGACTGCCTCATGGGCACCACATCAGCTTCCTCCCATGTGTGCTGTGGCTGAATCTCAAAGAGACTACCACAGCCCTCATTCACTGGCCAAATCCAGACATTCCTGTGGGAACATGGTTAACTTGCAAGCTACCATCCACAGGGAATTAGAGATGCTTCCACTGTACAGGAGTGAAAAAGATGTTTGTCTGTTCTTTAAGGATAAAATGCTGACTCTTGTTGGCAAAGTATGGGTAAAAAGACTATGTTTTGAACAAAGCAAGGCTCACTGCTTTGCAAAATGTTAACAGAGTATCTCTTGCTAACAATTTTCATAGGATCCATTTGGGACACATCTATCACATTTTCAGATAGGTACCTATCCAGCACAGAGGTTGGTTCTGACACAGTTTCCTTCTCACAGCTCAGTTATGATGTGGGAAAAAAACCCTAAAAATCTCTTTTCAAGATTAGTGCATCCATCAGGGGGGCAACAAGGGGAAAGCTTTAAGGATGGGGATTTAACTGGCATATGCTAAGAGTGAGATAACTGTGGTTGTATATCTTTTGTGTCTTTCACATCTTGTTTGCAGTGAAAGAAGAGCTATTTGAGTGCTTTCTTGTGTTTCACAATAACTTCAAGCAGAGGAGATAGATTTGACTTGCCTCATCAGGAGTCAGCTATTTCTGAAAATGTTGTTTGGCTAGTTTGTTCCAGTGGCTTATTTGGCTTGTTATAAAAAATGAGCATTTACACATAAACTTGGCAAATGTCAATTGCTTCCATTCTGGTCTGGGAGGTTTTATTGCACTCTTGAGAAGAGTGGCAGTTGGGTGAATAAGGCCTTTTAAGTCTCATTGGCAGCACAGGAGGGGCTAAATTTGCCATTACAAAGAGCAGCAATTTTCATGATTCTTAGATTTGTCACTCAGTCTGGCAGGCATGCCCAAGAAGCCCTACTGGGATATTATTTTCAGATTCTGAGATAACAGCTTTGAGTGCCTGCTGGTATGGAGTATCAGTCAGGACTGTGTGGTGGGAGTGACGTAGGTTGGGCAGGTACAACAGGTCATAGGCAGCTGCAAATACCAGAGGAGAGGAGTTGCAGACACTGGAATGTGAGTGACAAAAGGGTACACCACCTGTGTTGGGAGGGACAGACATCTCCATCTGCTCAACAGAGAGATCAGCTGCTTATGACCATGGGCTGATATCATTCTGTCTCCCCTGCTCATTAGGTTTTTCTGAACTAAACATGGTGCTGTCAGGCATAGTCCCTGAAGCAACAGAGGGAAAAGCTTCAATGGGCATTAAAAGTTTGCTTTCCACCATTGTGCACGGTGAGATTTTTTTCCTGATCTAACAACTCAGCAAACATAAAGCAAATGAGCAGATGAAATATGATGAATTTCCTAGACCAGCTAGAAATGAAATGCAAGTAGTGGTGTCTGTGGGACAGGAAGCAGCCCTCTGTTGTAGCAGCTCCTGCAACTTGGTTAGCATTTGGAGGGCTCCAGTACAACCCCTGCTCTGTCACACCAGGGTTTACTAGCATGTCTGAAATGTCCTAACCTTCATAGCAGTGAAGAGCTCACAGGCCAGATCCCAGCCCTAGGACTGCTTCTAACTTCCAGCAATTTCTTGTTGTTGTTGGAAGTACAGGGAATAGGAGCCAGAGCAGCAATACAAACCATTGTGACTCTGAGAATGAGGAAAATGTGCCCACAACAATGGTGAAAAAATATTATGGATTCCAGCATCAACTAAAAGTATACAAATTTTTTAGGGTCACAAATTTGTTACTCCTCCAGCATAAGTATGCCACAATAAAATATAGCGATAAGAAATTACTGACTGAATTGCTCAAGATGGTACAGAGAGAAAGTGGAAGGCAAGAGAGGTAATGTTAATAAATCATTGTCCTGTCCAGTGGGCTTCCATTATTCATAGAGAAGGGCAATTACGAAGGCATACCACTGTCCCGCTTCCAAAGTTTAACATTCCTGTTTGATATCTGATCTAGCAAACAGTGTTAGGAGGTATCCAAGCAGCATGCACAGCACTTTAAATGATTAAGGGAGCAAAGTGCTTGGACACGTTGGCATTCTAGGCCATAGCTCTCCAGCAATTAAAGACATACATGCATACATAGCTACACACCGGTCTCTTCAGATTTTTATTGTACGACCCAAACTTGTTTTCCCTGAGAAGGGAAAACTACATTCCAGGCTCAGTGTTAATGATGTGAAGTCTGAGGCTGCTGCATCCCTGAAACAGGCGAGTTTATGCTGTCAAAATCAGAAGCTGACTCCACTTCTTTCATTTCTAAAGCAATGGTGGTGCTCCAACTGCACTCTAGCTCTCCACAGCTACAGAAAGGTCACTGAAGTGTTGGCAAGATCGAGTGGGCAGTTCAGAAACCGTCACCTCCTCACCCTCCACAAATAACAGGCTGATTGGCTCCAAATCCAGGACTCTAATCCCACAGGACAGATTCCATCCTAGAGATACTTTGTGCCCAACTCATGAATGTAATGCCTACCCTTGAAAATAAACCACAAGGCTACAAGCTTTCTTCAGTACAAAATTGCAAACACTTCAGTTTCTGCATTGGCATGTCTCCACTCCTGTTTCCCATGATCATGGGAGGGCTGACCATGAATTAATGAAACAAAAATATTTCACATGGTTGCATGTTTGTCCATTGTAATTCTTGTAGCCACCTTCCTCAATGGTTCCAGTAACCTCTGATAAATTGGAGAACACTGTGCCAAGGGTCAGAGCATTAACACTTACCTGGGAAGCTTCTCACTGACCTTGGGTATGAGCTTGGCACCCTACCTTGACTCTGAAATCCAGTTATAAAATAGGGATAACAAGATTGATCTGTCTCACTTGGGAGTGCATTTTCTCTGTGTGTGCACGTGAATATAAGGTTAAAGTCTGCAAATGAGATGCAAAATACAAAAGCAACCCTGGAGTTAACATCTAGTGTTGTACACTGGGAAGTGAGATGGACTAATTTAGGTAGATTTTTATAAATATCTACTGGATAGAGAGCCCAACTGAGTGCAGAGTGAACTTGGAGCTGAAATACCACTTTGGCTTGCTTGACCTTTAGACTTGCACCTTTATTTATGGATTGATCAAGGTTTAATCACTTGAAAGAAGAGGGAGGTGGCACTTGGAATAGCTCTAGCAGTGACTGGGGAAGAATAAAAGCCAGGCAAGCTTGCAAGGGAAAGGTACTTACTGTGTGCAATTTTCTTTTGCTCTTGAATGTTTCAACTTTCCACATTACTTCTAGGTCACTTATCAAACCTCTTGTGGGTTCAAAACAAAATTACAGAGCAGAGAGACAGAGTTTACAGGAAGCAGCGGCATCTCTATATTGTAGGTCAAAAGCTCTGTTTTCATTCTGTTTGGTCAATAACATGGTCTTCCCCTTGCTGTTTTGTTCTCCCAGGGAACCTGGAGTGGAATTATGCAGATGGATAGTCAGGGTTTCAGCCTGCTAATGAACTAGTTAAAGCTGATAAACGCCTTTCATAGTACCTCACATCAGCTTGGGTTGTCAAATTCATAGGCTAAAAGTGCTCATTTGCTCTCTGACCATTTGATCCAGGTGCTATATCTTTTCTATGGCTTTTGGGGAGAACCCACAGAAAAGCCTTCTTCATGCAGAAATATCCACTGATCTACCTGACCTATGTTGCTTTCTCTTAGCATATCTGTTGTGGATATGTCAGTCTTTTAGTACAAGAAATCATGGGACCGATTTTGCTCCTACTGACACAAATGTTGGTGATTTGTAACTCCATGGACTGCATGGAGCTGCAAGGATGAGTGCCATGCCCCAGTAAGAATGAGTCTTCACCTTCCTTCAGCTGCCAGGTGTCCTGACAGCATTGCCTCCTTCCTCTGGGTAGTATTTGCTCTGTAAGTTTATGATGGTCCTCTTCTAAGTAGTTATTGTCTCATTGACTTTAATTTTCTGGCATTCAGAGGAGAGACACTTCCATTTTCAGCAGAGAAAAATACACTGGATCAAGGCAAGAGGAGGTCGGTAACTTGCCATCTTTACCCTCTCAACTTCCTTCTCATCCTCCTTGAAGGAGTTCTATTAGCAAACACATCCACCTGGATGGTTTGTGATGGATACTAACGTTCCAGCAGGGAGACTTCCAGAAATCAACTTACACAATTTACACAAAGAAGCTCACAAGTCACGTTAGCACCAGTGTCACCTCTGAGCTATAACAGCGGTTTTGCAAATCTGATTCTTTGCTCCTCTCCAGTTTATTCGCCACATGTCTTAAGTAGCTTTTTGTTACACGCAGGTGTGAAAGACTTTTGAACAATCCATGGCAAAGTCCAACAATCCAAGTGGATTTGACTACATTCCATTCAGGAGGTTGAGGAACATTATGGTTTGAGGGAAAATGTCTTACCCGTATCAGCAAGAACCAAGGATAGAGATCAGTGGAACAGGATGCCAATAGAGCCTTCATCTCCATTGCATTTGAACCCACTGACGACTGTATCAGTGCTGTCTGGAACTTTTGGCTGGGCTATCGTGGGAAAGTGCTGACATGCAGCACCTGAATGGAAAGGTTTCATGATCCCAGAGATAAAATCATGGGTACAGTGTCTCATATCCAAACAGGATATGCAGTCTAATTCAAAGCAACCTCAAAATATGGACTGTCCAGGTCAAACCTTAGTCCAGCATACACATGTGCATGCATCCACACACTGCTAATAAAATAGAATTAGTTCTCACATAAAACACTAAATTGAAAAAAACACCTTTTCATTATGCTTAGGCTCAGAACATTAAAAACTCCCTGGAAGACTTGACTGTGGCTAGCCTACTGTTCAAGATCATTATCCTGTCATTGGCTGTTTATTTCTCTTATGTATAGTGGTACTACTGCTGCCACTGTGAGGTGCACAGTGCATTCAGTAGATGAAGACCTCTTTTATGCTACTGTAAATTGTGGATGTTCTGTGCTTGGGAACTCACTTAGAACACACTGCTGAGCCCTGTCCACTGAACCCCCTAACAGAACTACTGTATTTTAACAGAAGGCAAATCATTCAAGCTTGAATTATACTCTCTCTTTCATGCCCCAAGAAAAAGTGTTCATTTATATCTCATTTTCTCCAGTCAAAAATCTTGTTCTGCAGACTAGCCTCTGAGCACCTCTGTTTTAACCAGTGCTGACCTCTAACCCCCAAAGTATTCACTCAGTGGATGTTTGGAATGCCTAAGTGAAATGCACCTACGAGGAATGCAGGTATGGGAACTTTATTCCAGGCTGCAGATCATTAAATGGTTTTACCCAGCCAACACTGGCAATTTGGTTTTCATCACTCAACATGTTTGCTTCAGAAGAACAAAAGCACAAATTGAATTTTGGCAATGTGCACCCAGCACCCCATTCCAGAAGATGTTTATTAGCTGTCTTACCAGCAAAAGAGCAGAAAGAGGCTTTTCAGAGAGGTTGCATCCTGTCCTCTTGAGCAATCCTTGAGTTATTATCTCAGGATCTCACATTTCAAATACTGTAATAAATGAAACTATTCATTAGAAAACTGGCAGTCCATGGTCACCTTCTGATATCTTTGACAGTGTTCTCAGAGTGGGCATGCCTAGTGAGTTTCTGTTTTGCATGTGAGAGCCTTTTTCCCTTTACACAGCCGCAATAGATCCATTGTGACAGTGAAGATCTGTCTGGACTGCCAGTATTTTCTCAGAGATACAGGCTCAGTATTTTTCTCACAGCAGTGAAGAATTGTCTGATAAAGACTTGGAAAGTCTTCTCTCTCTAACATCCTGGAGGCAATCCACCTTTACTTCAGATGGGCTTTCCACAGTCTGGCGAAGTGCCACAATCTGACCAGTTTCCCAGGCATGGGTGAAAGCTCCACTGCCAGGCACCACTAACCTTGGCTGGGCACATGTCAAATTCTTTTTGATGTCTTTTGTCATCAGCTTTGGGAGAAAAACATGACAAGGTAAGGAAGATCAACAGGAGAGGATGTTCTGGCTCCTGGATTACCTGGAGTGGGCAACTTGGTGCATGAAAAGACTTTGTGTCTTCTTTCCAACAAGGCAGAAAACAGATTTTTCTGAAGGGAAGATTATGAGATCACTTCAGTGAGGCCAGAATTTTACCTATCTGCTTCTGGAAGCACCCTGCAAAGTATCTGCAAGTGGAGAAGTGCTCAGGTGAGAGGCAGGGCTATTCTACTACTGCTCCTGTGCCAGGGGTAGCAGCAGGCTGACTACACAGAGAGCAGTGTGAGCTTGCCAGCATGCTGAATCATTTTCAGCTAAGGAGGTCTGTTCCTCAGGTTCTGCTCAGTGATCTCCTTGCTCCCAGGGTAGGTGCAGAGGTCATCGTATTTTCCTAGCATTGATTTTCATAAGGAAAGGACTTTGTGGAAACCACATGCAATTGGCTTAAAAACTGATGTTACCAACACCTGTCATTCCTATTTATGTCTCTTTTTAATATCTGTTTACACAATGCTGATGCAGCATGATCTCTACTCTACAATATCCTTCCTATAAGCTAAACTTTGCCAAGAAATTTCACACAACCACATGCAGAAATAACCATATAAATCTCCAGCAGAAAGGAATGAACTTTTCTGTGTACTTTTTGGTGGTTTAAAAGGTTCTCTCTGACCTTAATGCCCATGGGTTTGCCAGCACATTATGAAGAGAGAGGAAAGTTCACAACGTTTGCTGCCCAAGGACACACTCTGATGCATGAAGCATGCCCAAGCCTCTGACCACTGCAACTTCTCAAAGTGAATCACAGCCTTTACTGCTTGGAAATGTGTTGAATTCCTCTGTGATGATCAATTACGACCCACTTGCTCTGAATGACCAACCTCCTGAGCCATAAGTTGCAAGACTGCACTGTTATCCTGCAAGGGTCAATACTGCTTCTTTTTCCCAATCTAAATTCCAAACCTTGACTCCCAGCCTACATTGATTTATAGTAACCTAAACAGCAGTACTCACAAGAGTGTTACTTTTAAATTTAAAGGTAAGTGAAATAATCTGTGTTGAGCTACAGTAATACTAGCAGCTTATTAATGCTACATGAATGAGATCCATTCAATGCAAGCAAGTAATTTGCCTTCTTCTTCCTAATAAAGTAGCTTTAACATGTTCTTCTGATAGGTATTTATTGAAGATGAGACTTGAAAAAACCCCCATAGCTGTTCAGACCATCTGAATCTGTACATCTGAGCTACGTGATTCCTCTTTCCTGACAACAGAATCTCTTTTGCTTGTTACCCTCACTTTGTTGCCACAGATACTTCTCTGTAACTTTTGGATATCAGCTATGGAAGCCATGCCAGCTCCTCCAAGGTAGGTTTTGTTGGTAGCTTGTCACAATTCAGTGGTGACATGAAACACAGTTTCATTCCTGCACTTTGGAGCAAGTTAAAACGCTGTGTGATATTTAAGGAGCCTTTGTCCTTTAACTCATAGCAGTTTGCTATCGTGTTTTGGCAGCTTCTTTGGAAACCAGCACAAAAGAGTTTTTTCTATGGAGGGCCTGAAGTCCTGAATTCCTGCTGCTTGTTTCTGGTGGGCCATAGAGGAAGATGTTGTTGGACCTTGCCATACCCTAGTGAATCCAATATTTGCTTTGAGCTCTGGCTTTCTAGCTGCTGCATGCATCTGTGCCCTTCTTCCCACAGTTCTTTCCATTCCATTTCCCCCTGTGCTTCTGGTCCATATTCAGACTCCCTCTTACATTGCCTCTGTCCAAGATAGATTTGTAAACAGCACCCAGGTGACCGAGATCCCCAGCCACCTTTGCAGTCTGTGGAGAGGCTGGTGTGACAGTCCTGTAGCTCTTGTGGTAGTTGTTTCTCTATCTCATCTTCAAAATCCAAGCAATCCTGCTTGCCTCTCTCTTTCTTATGGTCCCCTATCTTCACTTCAGGCATATTGTGCTGCTTCCACACTGATCCCTAGCTCATGGCCTCTGAAAGGACTGGCAGGAGAAGGGGGCAGCAGAAAGCCATTGCAGGGTGTGCTCTCCAGCAAACAAGAGAGCTGATTCCAGGGGATATTCCTTCCACCAAATGGATTAGATGAAAAGAAAGGGAAAAAAATCTCTTCTAAACCTGCACCCCACACAGAACCACCGACTGCCCTCCTGTCATTCCTGCAGGCTGCCACGTAGAGAAGTTGGAGATGGATGCTAATGAAGAAGGACAATCAAAGCCCTCTCCTACTGCTCAGGAAATAAACTCTTTTATCCCAGTGGTAATGAAATATGTGCCTTTCCAAGACAGACATTGCTAACACATTCCTACATAAGTGAGGGCCCACACCAAATCTTTCTTATAAATTCAGTATATTGTCTCAGCTTTTGCCTCAAAAGGACTCTCTGAGGTCTCAGATGCCAGGGAGTTTCTTTTTAGCACTCAGTGGCATGGCTGCTTGGTATGGTGGGAGAGATGAGTGGCTGTTCTACCCAGATCATACCTCACTACGGCATTTCCATACCCACGTCAGGAAAATTACAAGCAAAACAAAACACCTTTCAGGGCAAATTCCTTTTGTTAACAGGCAACCGTATTTCCAGTAATGTCTGAGCAAGAGACAATCCCTGCCACAACTGCTTGGGTGTGGTCTCTGGAATTTGGAAGGATGCAATCACCACACATCCCACCACCCCATTCTCTTTGAGGCGTTTCTGACTAGGCTCATATGATGTGGTTGCCTCCAATTAGAGGGGACTGGGATCCGTGATTCAGGAGGTCACTTGCAGTCCTGCAGCCCTTAAATAGTATGGAAAGAGTTAGTCTGAGGTTGCCAGCAGAAGGCAACAGTAATTGTTAAAAATGGCTCCGGGTCTGGAAGTGTGTGACTAGGGCAGCAGAGGGGAGGTTCTGGTTGCAGCTGTAGCTTAACTGAAACCATTAGTCTTTAATACTGCTGTCCTTTATAATCTGAGGAAGTTTGTCTCCTGGGAGTGATGTCTCTTCCCAGCCTCTGTAAGTCCGTGTGATCTACGTGTATCATTGACTCATGCTGGCTACTGGCAGTCAGGCTGGATCATCACAATATACAGAGTGATTCAGTGTCATTAGAAGTAGCCAGTAGTCAGAGTCGTATCAGTTGCTCCTAGGTCAAGATGGATGTACTCGTGACGTATGCAATCTTCCCTTTCCTGCCCTCTCATTCTGTGCTGGGAACATGTCCCTGTAGGATGCAATAGGCATTGTTGCATCTTCTGGTCCAGCCCTCTGCAGGGCAGTTAGAGACTCAGGAGTATGCTTGTATAATGTAGCTAACTGGTTGGGAAGGTTGCTTTAGGAGCCTTTGCTCCTTCAAAAACCACAAAAGCCAAGCAGTCTAATTGACTACCATAAAATAAAGCCCTTCCCCTCTTTCCCACATGCATAGCCAATATTAAATAACATCCTCTTGTCCAAATTGGGACAGATCGCTGCTCACCTTGGGCACATAAAGCCTGGAAAGAACTTTCTTACACAGGATATTAGACTATAAATATTTATGCAGAAATATGTTTATATGGATGTGTTTATATTCACACGTAATTATGCAGCAGTGAGGCATTTTACAGGCTTGTCCTCTCCCTGTCTTCAACAAAGACTTCCTTTAATGTCTCAGTGATGTACCAATTCAATGTTTACATCCCTCTTTAGTGAAAGTAATTGTATGAAGTCTGACAGCAGTATTTCCCGTCTGCTACAAGCAGCACCAACAAGTTATTTTCATTTCCTTAAAGAAGAAACCTACATTTGTGCTCTCCAAAAGCAAAGGAAAAAACAAAACCCCCACGTATAAAACGTTTTTCCTGAGGAGTAATTTCTGGGCATGCCAGTCTTGAGCCCTGATGCTGAAAATTGTTATTCTGTAAGTTATTACAGCAAGTTCCTTCTTTAGCCTGCAGCTGTGAGTGCACGTACTAATAACTCAGCAGAATAATACATGTGGTAAGATATTCAGTAATATTCAGCTTTACCCATGCATTCTTTCTCCTCTGTTTTTGTACAGAGTTCCCCTTCTTCATACAGTTAAGCCTGGACATATTTTTCTATTTTAAATTTTCCAATGATTTGTACAAGAGAGTATTAAATTGCTAAAGGGCATATTAAGTATTACTGTTCTGTTAAACTTGAATGAAGCAATGCAAGTCTGGAACGCATTTAATAAATCTGCAGCCTGATAAGCAAACTTTCTTTGCCGAATCTGACATTCTTTTGCACTAATCACCTATGTGAAAGAGCTGCTTCTAATTCTTTTGTTCTTTTAACTTTCTCACCCCAGTTACAGACTTCCCCTTCTCTTGGCACTGTATTATTTAAAACCCTTTCCATAGCCTTCAGAGGAAGGTGTGCAGGAGCTGGGCACTTTTGAGGCTGCAGACCTGTCCACATGGCCTCACTGGAGCACTCCTTGCTTACATTTTTCCAGCCTTTTTTTTTTTTAAAAAAAGTTGGAGAAAGAGAACATAGCATTCTCAGCTTTGAGGAGGGCTCGCAGTGAGTATGTGGAAGCTGTACCAAGAAAGTCCTGTCAGTGAACGCAGGAGGAAGAGATCAAACCAAGCCTGGGAAAGCTTGGAGATTTAAGACTGATTTTTTTTAATTGTTATTTCACTTGAAAAGCCCATAGGTCATTTCCAGGGTGATTCACCCCCCTAATTTCACCCACAGGAGGAGTGGCCAAAAGGTTAGGCTCCATGAGGAAAAAGCTTGTGAAATGTGAGACCATTACAGTGGCGATACAAGGTGACAAATGAGTTTTGATGGATGACAACTCTTCTAGAAGGCTTTGCTTTGCCTTTCACTTTCTTCTGGCAGTGTATGCCCCCAGTGTCTGTCCTTCTCACTTGCTGTACATTTTTGCCTCATAGAGCTGTTCTGGCCTGTCTGCTGCATGCTTCACTTCTGTTTAGCATATTAAATGAATTAAGTCAGGAAGATTATGAAACTTGCATCAACAGAGATTTCACCTCTTGTGAGAAGCCTGAATAAACTCTCAGACCTGTTGATAAAACAGCAAAGAGAAAACCTCCACACCTCTATGATGAAAGCTTCTGCTTTTTCATATCATGTGATAAATAGCCTTGTTAAAGTCAACAGTTCTGCCCATGATATCTTCTTGCACAGCCCTAGACTCACGCTCGATCCTCAGCTGGAGGGAAAGGCTGACAACAGCAGAGCATGTACACAGCTACACTATGGCTGTGCTCCTGGAAGAGCTCCTGACAACTACTTTATTCTTAGAACTGCCCCTATGGTGAGTTGGTGAGATGAAAAATACTCTGCTTAGATTTAATTCCTCTATTTAATGTGCCCCTTTGCAACATCTCATAGAAGTTTCATTTTAAATGATGTGAAGAGTGACAATAAAACATGCGAACATTACTTCTGTGGCCCTCCAACCAAGAGTACTTCAGAAAGCAGAATCTCTTTTCTTTGTGGAAGTCTGCCTGCTAGAGGATGCTCCAGTGACTGATGCTGAGGGGCTGGCAAATTTCAGGAGAGTTTCTCAAGTCCCTTGACAGCAAAAATCATGGCTGTTGCCCGGGGACCCTGGGTTTTCACTGTGATGCAACATGGTGCAGTTGTATCTGCATGGACTCCCAATTCCTTCTCACTGGGCTGTTAGCAGAATGATGCCTGTAAAACAGCCCATTTCTCACCGCTCATCCATGTGATAGTCTATCTAGTCTGTCCAGTTATGTGCCACTGTACTCAGGTACCACCTGGGCACTCAGCTGGGGAAGAGAGGAGGGTGAACAGGCAGAGGAGATGATGGGGTGTCTGCCAGGTAGCAGGAGGATAGGACACAACCTTTTATTACGGAGAAGAGAAGGGCAAACGGTGACAGAAAAATGGTAGCTGCAGGATTGATGGTTGAGTCCTGGAGCTTAGTGAGAGGAAATTGTGTGTCCTTCTCCTTTAAGGTGAATGTACAGTAAAGGGTACCCATGCTGTGTGCCAGACTGGCAGGACAGAAAAGGAAAGCCAATCCATGTGAAGAGGGCAAGTACTGTATTGACAGCAGGAGCACAAGGCTCCTCGTGCTTTTCTGATGACACGTTTCAGCCCAGATCAAGCTCTTTAGGAGTGAGCTGCCTCATGTGTCACAGCCCTCAAATCCTTGGCCTCTGCACTGAGACTACCAATGAGAATGCCAGCTATGATGGTGGGTTTATTTTCACTGGACTGAATGGACTTCCCTCTCATTCCACAGAGAGCACGAGACAGCTGTAAGTTAGCAACAGCTTTTCCTTGGAGAGGGGCCCGAGGCATAAGATTTAAACGACCTAATCTCTCTCTGTGCCCATGTCCCAGGATCTATGTTCTGACCAGACCAAAATAGCGAACAAGGAACTACGGGTGAGTTCACCTAATGAAAACTGCACATACTCCATGAGGTGCTGCTGGAGGAGACGTAATGGGAAGGGGAGTAAATATGGGAGAAGGCTCCTGTTTAAAGTGAAGGAAGAGACCCAGACTCCCATTCCTGAAGTGAAGGCTGGGTATGTCACGTGCTTCTAAATGTGCCTAGCAAAACTGGGATTATAATAGTGAATGATGTCTCAAGAGAGCAGTAAGATTTAGGCTATTTATCTTCTCTGGCCTTTGATGTCACCAGAAGAAAAGTACCATCTGTGCGGAAGTTTAACTGTTCTTCCCACCTCCAAAAGTCAATGAGAATATGGTTTTGCAGGTTTGTTATTTGTTCATCAAAGGTTCATCCAGACCCGGCCTGGAAAGGACTTTTCACAGCTTTGGTTTCTTTGGTTGGTTCTTGAAAACAAGCTGTATATTATCATTTCAGTACTGAGAAGGCGCTCCATCCCCCATCCTCTCTACTCCAGCGCTCCCGACTTTTGCTCTGACCTCCAGAGACGTGGCAACTCCCTGGTTTTCCTCTTCTAATATCCCGCCACATCTCACACCACCTCCCGCCAGTAATCCCTTGCGTTTCTCGGTGCCCGAGCGCTCTCTCAGTCCGGTCCCTCCCCCGCCACCCGGCCGGTCCTCCTCCTCCACCCCTCCGCTTCCCCGCAGGTACCCGCAGCCCGGCAGATGCCGCCGGGCGGGTCCCGAGGGCAGCCCCGGAGCCAGCCCCTACCGCGACCTCCGGGGGCTGCTGAGCCCCCAGGAGCCGCCCCCGGCGCGGCTCCACCTGCCGGGGCTCGGCGGGCGATGATCCCGCGGCCGCGGCTCCCTCTAGTGCCCGCCCGGCTCCGAGCCCGCTGGGAGCGGCATCGCCCGCCGGGCACCGCGCGGAGAGCACGGCTGGGGTTATCCACTCTTTCCTCCAAGGCAAGATATTCCTGTGGGGGGAAAAAAAAAAAAAAGAAACGAGAGTCCACCCCGAAAGCTCTGGGGGAAAGGAAGACCTTCGCTGCTTGCATGAAGAATCATTTGTCCGCTTTCCCCTGCTTCTCATTATAAAAGCTATTTTTCCCAAAACAGGATGTTGGGCCAGGGGTGGTAATATAAACAGATGCATTCTTTGAGAGCCTGTGGTGCATTTTTGCGGAGCACAGGCTCTGCATTGGAAATGCAGAGACCCAGGAGGTGTGGGAACAAGGGACCGCAGCAGCAGGAGAAAAAAACCCTTCCTCGGACAAAAGTGAGTCAGCCAAGAGCTTCCCTTGACTTTAGCACTTTTTGTTGAGAAGCAGAGGGCATAAAGTTGAGATTGAGAGGCAAAGAAAACATTTAAACAAAGCTGATATTGGCAGCTTGCTAGAAGAAAGCTTGAAACAATATTATAGGCAGCCTTGCTTCCTTTTAAAAATGTGCAGCATTAGTTAATCTGCACCAGCACTGACCTTTGCTGACCAGAACCAAAACGGTTAAAGGATCCGGTCCTTACTCCTTTCCAGGTAGTTTGGCTCCAGGACCTGAAGGACAGTGACTTCCAGGATTACTAAGCAATTTCACCTGGATCCATCACTACAGGATGGATTCAGGCTGAATATGCTATGTGTTTTGCTATGTGCTTCTGTCTTTTATCATGTGTGGGGGTTTCATAAAGTGTACCCTCAGCATCAGGGGCAGGGAGAGTGGAGACAGAGAGGCTGTGACTGGCCTTGCTGCCAGCTGCCTTATGGATTTCCAGCTGCACCAGGAGTGGCTTTCCTCAGCTCTGCTTGTACAGGCTTTTTCTTCTCCTCCCTGCCACGCAATTCACCTCTTTTCTGGTTTCTCTGCTCTGATCTCTAATCTTCTTTTAAACTTTTCAGAAGCAAACCCCTTCTCTCTTTTGTGTCTTAAAGCCCTGTGGAGCTCCTGAGGGCCTTAGTTAGTGTTTTGAAGCTATACACACATACCTGCTAATGTTCCTATACAGTGCATAAACCAAACACATGCTGACTGCCTAACTGCAGTGCTGTGGTGGGAGCTTGCCATTGCTACGTGTGCCAGCCAGGTTTGGCTCCATTTGGTTGTTTCAGATTGTAGTTCCTTTTAGGGTGGCACCTTCATACAGGCACCATTGGCCCTGACCAAACAACAACCATGTAGACAGTCTCCAAGCCTAAAGTCCTAACAGCTAATGCAGTGCTTCCCCAAGAATGAGCTACCGAGTCCTGGTACAAGGTTCAGGGCCTGCCCACACCTTTTCTCTGCCAGATCTCCTTTTGAGTAATGCAAGTGGGAATGATGAGTAAGGGAGCAATGCTTTTTTTGACTCACAGGACTAAAGTAAACTGCTTTTGGAGGGATAGGCTGGAAAAAACAATGGATACTTGGGTTTGGTTTGGCTTGCTAATTTTTTCTGAAAGGCTGTTTCATCTAAGCTGAAATGACTGGCATGCACTGCAGAGGAAGGAAGAAGGGAAAGCTAGCTATTCCCAGGCACAGAGCGCTGCAGTCTGGGCCTCCTCAGCAAAAGGCTCACGCAGTTTAACCTGCACTCATCCCCATCTTGCATAAGGCTTCCTCTGCAGGCAAAACATTTTTTTTTCAGCATCTACTGTTTCAATTGAACATTAACACTGTGAGGTAAACATAATATTATTATCATTACTATTTTTAATTACTACTTGATCTTAAATATTGCTGGTAAGAAGAGTCTTCAAGGATATGACATATCACTGCTGGCTTCACAGTACATAAGAGCTGGCCAAAACCTGAAGGGCTATTTTGAGGAAGGTAGGAATTACCTGTTGTGTATCAGCTTACTTTTCCGAGCTCACTATCTGGCAGAAAAGCAAGGAAAATTTCCCCAGGGAAATTCTCAGGGCCTTTTTATTTCCAGAGGAAGACAAATTAATGTAAAGTCCCCAGGTGGTTTATAGAGCTACATTCAGTGGCTTTCCAATGGTGCCCAGGCTCCCTTCTGAGCCTAGGACTGACACAGAAGGAGTGAGTTGGACGCTGAAGTGCTGGGTGCACTCTGAGCAGTGGCATCTCAGCTGGACTGTGAGGGGTATGGGACACTTGCTGCTGGGATCAGTGGGAGGCAGAGAAGCACAACTCCTGCTTGCAGAGACTACCCATAAATAAGGCAAATAGTGCTGGTGTTTGGTTTTGCAAAGTCTGGCTCTACTACAGCTATTGTGATCCCTGTTATTCAAGAATTCTACAAAACTGTACCAATTCTCATAAAAGTTTTGCAGAGTAGATAAATACTACACTCCAGCATTCGCAGTGAGGGGAAAAGGAAAGCTTTAAGCAATTAGGCTGGGCCACACAGCGATTCAGCAGCAAGCCAGGCTGCCAGCTGTGCAGGGCTCCAAGGCATCCATGCCTCCACATCCTCTACCGCCTGCGACAGCACTGGCATGGCCACTATAGCCTGGGCAGAACCCGAGGGGGGCCAGCGAGGGGGCACTGCAGGACCACATCAATTTTTTAAGGAAAGAAAGGATCTGACCTTCCTTGTGTTAGCAGGAGCAGCAGCTTTCTGAAAAGATGCCGACCCACAGTTGGATGCGTTTTCCTTGGATTGCTCCAATAAGCTTTGCTATCTGTTTTGCACTTTTCCATCTATTTCACAGAGAAGTTAGAAGGTCTCAGCTTTGGTCAGAGCTGTTCTTGGCCAAGGTTTTGCCAATGCCTCTGTTCCCTTTCTTGTGGTGAGAACAGAAATGGGCTGGCTCTCGTCTTTCTTGCTGGAGCTGGCTGCCATGGTGCTCTTACCTACAAAAGAGGAAAATGCTTTAGGCTCCTTTGGGTTGACTAGTACATGCCCATGAGGGTTCAGAGTAAGTATGAGAAGAAGCCCCTTTCCTTGGGCTAAAAAGAGGACTTTTTTTTCTTTCCGAGAAGCAAAAGCTTTTTTCCATTAACTCAGCAGATATTGTTTTGGAAAATCCGAGTTGACTGCGTACTAATTCCATCTCCTTCTCCCAGTTTTGGAGTGATAAGACATGCGTGATGCTGCTTGACACTGTGATATTTATAAGACAAAGTAGAGGTCAAATTTGCTGAACGTTTTCCAAATTCCACTGAGGTTTATCACAAAGAGCCCCATGCACAGACACAAGTGGCGTGACTGACAAGGGCTGGATTGTGGAGTCACTAGAAAGCTCAGTTTCCAGCCAGTGCTGATGGGCCAAATCATGTTCTTTGGGGTAAAACCTGCTGGAAAGCTACAATTATGCAGACTCTGGGGAGTTTTCATGGCAAAGTTTCTAACAAAAAAGCCCATTGTGAGGAGTGGAGTTTTAATGCTCTAAGGAGCAGCCCTGTCCTCTATCAGCATTGTCCTGCCTGAGTCTGGTAAGAAATAGCTCAGAACTCAACTGCTCTGGGGCAGGCAGGAGGCTACTGCCCTCTCTCCCTCCCTTGTACCCTGACACCTCCCCTGGATCTCTCCAGCCTCTTTGGAAGAGAGGTGCTGCTGGGCTTTCCTTGCCAGTTTCCTGTCCCAAGAAGTGCAGGAACAACGACTTTTTCCCACAGCAAGTGCTGACAGCACTAGCACAAACTTGTCGAAGGGAGATTTGGCAGAAATGCCCACCAGCTAGCTATGATTGAGAAACCTGCTGTTTCCCTCACTCCACTCTGACACCAGCCTCCAGGGCTGCTGCTGACACCAAGTGACTCTTCTCATGTCGGAGGACTGACACTAAGGAGACTTCTTTGCACCCTGATGGGCTCACCTGCCAGTGCATTTCAGCCTCCCGGCTCAAAGCCAGAGGGGACGGATTTGGCATTGCTAAGCCTCAGTTATTTCAACAGAGACAGGCCAGGACTCGCCCTAATACTCAGAGCAGAAACTAGATCTGGAGCAGGAACGAAGCTGATACCTGCAAGGTGGGCTCAAAATCAAGAACGTTCTGCCAATATCAAAGTTTAGAGCAACGTTTAACAGCTCATGCTCCTCCACAGACACTTGAACAGAGAATTACATCCACATTTGCTCCATCTTCCTTAAGATGCTCCTCAGAAGACGTGGGCAAAAGCTTTAATGATGTATACTGTCCAGGTAAGGAAAGGACAGGGAGAAGATGAGAGGAAAGCACTGGATCTCTCAGCTGAGAGGTATGTGCCCCTATCTGATAGCAGCAGAAGCTATCAAAAGTTTGTTAATATGTACGCCAGGCAAAACTGACTACTTGGGTACTGTCTTCTCACTCCTTGTGGGTGTTGGTTGCTGAACAGTAAGGCATCTCATCATGTTCTGAGCTTTTAAGCACTGTGGAAAACCAAAGGAAAACACAACTTAGACTACATATATGAACACAGGGCTGATGACTTTTCAGATCACCTACAAGCATCATAATTGCAGGAGAAAACATGACCATATTCTTATGAATGGCTGAATTTACAAGATGTGACTTCAGCCACCCTTCTATCCGCTTATCTGCTCTTACTACTACAGGAACACCTTTCCCAAACATAAAGCCACCTTACAGCCATACCATTTCTGCAGGTGTTTATTATGGCACTGAACAGATAAAACTTGTAATTCATCTTTGTCCCAAAAGGACATAAATGGTCTGCTGAAGAGCTAAAAAGTTATTCATAATTAGACAGTTAACTGAAAAGTTTTCAGAGTTTTAAGGAAACAACTCCATGTAACTAAAATTTTCCATGGTACTTGTTTTGCCCTCCAAAAACTAGGATCAATTTTAGAGCAGAAAAGAAAGTCCAAGGATTAAGACACTTGGCCAAATTATCACCAGAGCTTTTTCATAACCTTCCTGTGTGACATTTGGAATATCACTTACCCACTTGCTGTATCCATTCCCAATGTATGAAATGGGGATAACAGCACTTCTTTACCTCCACTGTGGATCAAAAGGATAAAGATATTACTAATTTTCCAAGATGCTCAGACAATGTGGTTAGTGAAGAAATACCCTGCACAGATTGACCTTGGGAAATAAACATGGCCTATGGTTTGCTACAAACTAATGGAGAAAGTGAAAATGGAAAAGGCTCACAGCTCTTCTGTGAAGCACAGGTGCTTCATTGTGACTTCTTCTAGCACACTTATCCAGCATGATCTTGAGAATCTATGTGGAATGAGAGACTAACCACTACAGCTGATTTTCTCTCCCTGAGCTTCCTACCACACAAAATAGATAGGAGGCTCCCAGAAGAGAAATCCCTGTGTGCTGTGGAAAGTCCTTCTTGTGTCTGCCATGAACTCTAACCAGCTCTGTTTCTTTCCTGCACCTAAATTGGAGGCAATTATGAGTTTAACACTGGGACATGCAATTGGCTTTTGCGACCTGGCAATGCTCCCATGATCCCTGAGGTTATACAAAGTCTCCAGTAAACTGGAAAACTGCAGGAATACTTTCCCCAGTGGCACAGTGAGTAACTAAATATTACTGCACTCATTAGCAGAACCACTACGCCAAGGATTTGTTTCACCCTGCTCATTCCTTGCACCTGGAGAAAGGTTTGTTGAACGATCAAATCTTTGTCTTCAATCAGCTCCTGCACATCACATACAGGAACAGGCTGTGTGCTTATACTCCACCAAGTTTCTGAGGTGGAATGGCAATTTGAATGCATACAGAAGAAGTAAAAAAACCCAAACTAACAAATCACAAATCTGAAGCAGCATTTGATTTTGAAGCACGGTCTTCAGTTTTCCAGATAAGCCAAAGCCATAGAGTGAGCAGCTTCTGTAACACTTCTGCTGGGTGCTCTATATCATTTTGTGTTTAGACCATTAATGTTAACCCTGAACAGCATCATCTCCATGTGTTCCTGCTATTCTCTACTTTTCACAGCACCAAGTGCCTTGGTGTAACTGAATTTTGAGGTTTTTTTCCTTGTCCATCATACCCAAAGAAGGAACAGAAGGATGACAAAACTCTGCACAAAGCAGACTCCTACCGTGCGTGCCTGACAGCAGTGTTATCAACTTACCCTTTCAGCCGTGAGTGGTTAAATACAAAACTGACTCATATTCTTCCTTTACATACTCAGAAAAGGAAATCCACATATTTATATTCAAAATCCATATTAAGATAAACCATCTTACACTGTCTGGAAGGCCAAATATGTATTTGCAGAAAAACTTCCCCCTTCCCCATCCTGTTGCCCCTGTAACAACCTTCCACCCCACTTCCAGGCTCTTCCAAGATGACAGTGTCAGACCTTGGTGCTGGGACACAACTATGTGCTGGTGCTCTCATTACGTACACCCACACACACCTATTTTCCAAAGCTTACAACTGAGATTTGAAGTTCACTGCATGCTGCAGCTTGGCATGAAATACCATTTCTGGGCAAACCAAAGAAAATGTGTGACTGTTTTTCAGCTGTGAGACATCAGCAATTGATTTATGCTCATGTCAATTTAACTTTCAACCTTGAAACTAAGATCCCCTCCATCCTCCATTATGCAGGGAGGTTTTTTCACTCCCCCAATGGCCATTTCTCATAAAGCTGCCTTCCAGCACCCTTTCCACCATACCTGTGGGCAACCTAAGCATTGCCTAACTTTGTAAACCCTCCCTTGCAAAAGTGGTTCTGGTGATTCCAATACCACTAGACAGGCACTTCCAAGGCTCAATAGTATCCTTGTTTTTCCCATGGAACCTCTGTATGGAGGTCTACATGTAGAAATGCTCAGTTCTTTACTCTGGTCTTGGCTCACGCAAGCAGGCTGATCAACAGCATTTTATGTTTGCTGAACTCTTTGCAATAAAGGCTGATTCCTTAAAAATAAAACAGAAGGAATGCTGTGGTATTGTATTATAGTAGTCTAGCTCTCAAAAATGTTACTGTATTGTTTTAGGCTAATGGTCTAATGTCACAGATGTTCCCTTTCTCAAAGTGGAGGGAAAGATTACCATTACCCTTAACTGGCAATTACAGACCTTTATTTTTTAAGAGGATGTAGAGTGTTACTCTTTGGCAGACAATATTTTTTCATTTGATAAGAGGACCAAAGTTGGCATGCAGTGTGATTTCCATTGTTAGTCAAAAAATGTACCTTTACATTAAATTTTCTTATATCAAATATTGAAAGGAGGAAGAATCTTATGGCTGGAATCCACAGATCTGTTCTACAACATTCAAAATTTGTGAGATTTGTGAGTGTTTTTATGATATAATGTACCATTCTATATTGTAACATTCAAACAATTCATCAAAGATCCCACGGCAAAGAATTGCAAACAAACTGAAATGCTTCAAATAAACCACCAGGTTCACGTACCTTCAGTTCAGCTGAGTGACTTCTCTATATACAAGTAGAGAACATTTCAGATACTTGGACTTAGCCTTGCATCACCAACACAATTTATGTGGAAGAAAAGTAAATCAAACAAAACCAAAAAATGGCATGATTTGTCACTGTCACTTAAAACTTAAGACTAAAATTTATTTTTTCCAGAATGCTGCATTTTAACAATTGTTGATTCTCTTTAGTGCGAAAGTACTGATGCTTCACTTACATTATAACATCACTCTGACTATAGGAGCTTTTATGCCTGGCCATCAAATACCACGTCCAGTAAAAAGCAGTACATGGGGACTAAGCTGTCTCACCCCTGGATAAAACTCATTTCTGCTTAGCAGCCACAGAACACAGACAATGTACTTCAGGGTACTGGCTGCACATCTCAGGTGAGTAAAATAATTCTGACACCTCCAGATAGTTTGAGAAATAGAATAACCCAGGAGCAACCTGCTCCAGTCTCATTGCTAAAGTATGACTTTCAGATGATACCCTATGCCACATCCAACCCAATTCTGCTGGGTGCAGGTCCAATATCTTACCCACAGCTACTGTACCCAGGCAAGAAAACTAGTGCAAGCAAGTGGACTCTGGCGCCAGGAAGAAATGTGCAAGTTTTATTTTTAAACATTGCTGGACTGAAAAATAGAGAGTCATATGGCTTATTGATATTTCAGGAGATAGTAGTGAATAAGTTAAAGAAGATTTCATCCCAAAACATACTTGCTTTCATTTATATCTAAGCTAATGTACACATATATTTTCTTATTTTTTTAAGTGTCGAGCACCTACCTTTTTCCCCCCACAAAGATCTACAAGTACATGCATGGCACTTCCTACAAAGCTCTCATGGGCTAAAGGCTTACAAACAAGGATTTTTTTTTTCTTCTTGAATAAGAAATATTCATCCGGTCAAAATATAATCATTTAAATCAACTTCTTCCTGAGCAACCTAGAATTTGGAATGTGCTGAAAAGTTTCAATAAATAAGTCAAAGATTACCAAGCTTAAAATGTACCTTTTAACAGTTATGTAAAATATATTTAATGACAGAGAAAGAGGCCATGGGACTAGGAATATTAGATGCTATGTGCCAGGTAAATTTAAGAAGTACCATTCAAGGAGAGGCCAGGTTGATTGTTACGAAAAATATGACAACATTAAAACCTAGTGAGTAAATCATTAAACAGGTTTTGTATTTAGATTATAAGTAGTGATGGCTGAAGATACCATTAAATAAACAGATAAAAAGGACTTTACTGTAAGCAGCAGTGAACTCGCAGGAAGGATGAATGTGTTAAGTGACTATATTCTATTAAAACGTTGGCAAAAAAAGGATTCAAACAGAATTTCAGAAAGATAAGAATACTAGTTTTCTTTCCAAAATATAACAACTCCACAGTGTGTACACTAATCATTACTCTTTCAATGTAATTTCATAGAAACCACTTAAAATATACAATGCAGCAGATTCATAGTTTAGCTAACATGTTAGTTATTATCTGTGCCATTTTCAGCTTTCTTTAATGTGCTCCCCCACAGCAGTGCATTGCTGCCATCAATCTGGGATGTTAATAATGAGAATATTTTTCCTAATATTTTCTGTAAGTTAGCATCTTGTTCTAACACAATTACACTTCATTTTCATTCTCTGTGTGTAGGTAAAGACTGACTGGTGAAGAAGATGGACCATAATGTTTATTAGCTGTCAGCAGGCTCATGGAAGAGGAAAGTCTTGGAAAGCACGTTTGAGCTTATCCAGAGTTTATATTCTTTGTCCATCACAAAATAACTTTTGCTTGTTACTGCAAACTGAAATATGACCTTGCAGATGGCAGCCACGGAATAGAAAGCAAAAATTGCTCTGTAGATGTTTGAGAAAGGATGTGAGACAGACAGAGGTGGATTGTCCTCATCCGGGCAAGCCACTGACACTCCTTGTCCCTGCTTCTTTCCTGTGCTCTGGGGACAGAGATTTATTGCTATTATCCTCTATTAGTCCAGCTTCATCTGGCAACAACGGTGTACAAGAGGCCAAGGCCTCATGAAGACTCCCAAATTCCCTCCTATTCTGCTCTGGAGCAGATGGCCAAAGAGCTCTGCCCAGGGCTGCCTGCAGGATTGTCACTTCTGCACCCCCAGTCCTGGCAGGATGCTGAACAGCCAGCAAGTGTGCACGTACAGGGAACCCCACCCCAGGGACACCCACCTTACAGACAACATATTGGAGCTATTTATCTTTCCCCTGCCAGTTTCCACCAGTCCTCTTTCTAGTGTTGGCAGATAATACTTGTAGTGATTAAAAAGGGCAACTTTCACAGTGGCTCTCTTAGCAACCTATCATCGAACTGGCTTTGGTTTCACAGAGCGTATTTTCTTTTCTTTGTTTTATGATTCTGAAATATTTCAACTAGACAAGTTGTGTATGTTCATGTTGTTAATTTTCCTTCTAGACATGCTAAAAGCAGAAGTTTGGTGTTTGCACTGGTGGGGCAGCCGTGTTCAGCTTCAGATATGAACACCTAAATTTTGCAGTTGCAGAAATGCAGGTCATGCTTAATAGGATCTTGTAAGATCTTTTAAGTTTTTGAATGACTAAACTTTTCTGTATGTCTTTGAATTTGTGATCCATAAGAAGAAAACAAAATCTACAAATACCAATCCTGAACATAAAAACCAAATGCTGCACCTCTTCCTTTAGAGTCTAATTGAAACATACTCAACCACTGAAACAACACTGTACCATTTAGGTAACCCTGCCTGGCACTTTTAATTTGTCATTGCCATTCACCAGCTTGGTAATTTTTTCCACTCTATGAACTAGCAGGTTTATCTGGTTCCTGTAACTTGCCTCACACCCACTAGTATTGATTTGCCAGAATAGCATCCTTGTTCCTCCTACACAGGGTAATTTAAGAAGCTGTAACCAAGCTCCTTTTTGAGCCTGTTACCCATGGATGTGTATAGACGAAGGAGTGGTTCTGACCATATCACTGGGATACCAGCATGCTTTAGACAGAAGGAGGTACAGTTCCTAAATGGCTCACTGCCTTTAGTTCACACTGCTGGTAGTTAATGCCACAGTGTTGTGCAATGGAGACCTGTTTCTGGACAAAGAGAGAGACAAGAGTCTGTAAAATTTATTTTTCAAGGCTGCCTAATCTATTCTTTTATATTCTACAGGTTCTCAAAGGACTATTGTGTATTCCAAAAGTTATTTTGTGATAGATGGTAGGTACTTCCCCTTGAACTATGCTATAGCAAGGATGCTATAGAGACAACACTGTATAACGAATCAAACCTGCAAAACCAGGTATCTCCCAATGGTTCCGGCTTGTGCAAATGGTCTCTTGTGTTCCGTTTCAAATCTGCTGCGCATTAACTCAGTTCCTTAAAGAATTACTTTTAATAATAATTAAAAAAATCTCAAGAAAGCTGGAGGGGTCACCAGAAGAGAAAGGATAACTCTTCCTTCCATCACCTTTTATAGATATCCTCTAGCCATTTTTCATCATCTTCTTCCTCATCATCTATCGGTTCCTCTGTTTCCAGGGGAGAAGGAATGAAGAATTCAGGTCTGGGACGTGGTTTCCTGATGTGAGACTTCAGTCCAAACTTGCGCTTTAACAAGTGGAACTGTTCTTTGACATAGTAATAAAACTCATATTCATATCTCATGCGTTGGTAGAGGATCTGTATTGCTTCTGGAGAGGGGACGGTCTTTTTCACTGTCACAGTCAGATTGCCAAGTTTCCTATGCTCTGTAAAGAAAGAACAAGAAGCAACATGGTGGGTGCTGATTTATGGGACCAGACCTAAACTTTTTTATTAAAAACAGTAAGGCATGGCCCTACTGCATTCCTGATAAAAATGAGCTCAAGCTGTCTTCTTAATAATGACTTTACTTTTAATAAGATATGAGAAAATATAGATGTTTGAAGCCAGACTTGCATGTTGAAATATGGCTAGTTCATACGCTGCACTCGGTATAGTTTGCAGTCAACGAAGATCTTAATTGTCACTGATTATCTGAAAATGCAAATTAGGTCATATGAATTTTGAGCATAAACATATAGAGAAACCTACTATTTTGCCTAGCTTTGGAAATTTGATGCATGTCAAATATATCAGGCACACTGCTGAGCTGAACTAACCAATTATTTCCTATGTAGCATATGGTGACTTGTCTCAGTTGTGCTTCATTATAGTTCAAATCTAAACAGATATTTATCAACCTGAAGCCATCTCAGGCTCGCACCGAAGCATTTTTGGCATCACTACATGACACCTCAATACTGATTGTGCCTGTTAACTTTTTCATCCTATTATACCTGTTAATTGAATCAGACTCATCTTCCTGTCATGCCCTGGGATGGGCAGATTTCACTATTTTTTTCTTCACCTGACAGCTTTTGCTTTGGCAAACTGAAATATAATGTCTTTATTGTCGGTAAAGAATTTGGTAACAAAATTACTGAATTGCCTCTTTGCCTCCTCTCTCAATAGATTAATCTACCATTGAACGTATTTAAACAAGGTGTAAAGCAGACTCTCAAGGCAATAATTTTGCTGTTTTTGCTGTTTTCTACCAGATGGTAACAGGCTGCCAGAGCATCCTAAGTATTTCCTTTTTCTCCAAGACAGAAACGTAACTGAAAGTCAACTGTGAAGAACAGAAAAAGCTGGAGGTACTGACCTGTAGTATCACTGTATCCCTTCTATCAACTGCAACTTTCTTTAGGAGAAAATGGAAATTATTGTTACAATAATGAAGTATTAACTTATATAATTAGGTTTCCTGAAAGCTCAGTGCTCCAATCCAGTAAGTCTCATGTGTTACTCTAAGAGAATGTGATGTGCATGGAAATGACTGTAATAGCCTCAGACTACACCTGGATCCAGGCATGGCAAGATGAATGGGATTGCATGGAAGTAAGGAGAGGCCAGTTAGACATTTTTTTCATGACAAGGATAGTTAGGTAGTGCAGTAGCACGTACAAGTTACAAAAGCTGGATCTCTGGAAGATTTTAAGAACTGATTAATTGTTTCTCTTCTGAAGGAAGCCACTTGACTAGGGGGCATATTAAGGCCATTTTCTATGACTCTAAACCCAAGAGATTAATTTTAATCTTGTCAGTCCTTATTTTACTTCCTTGCTCTTTGCTACAACAGCAAGGTCTGCATGAGAACTGTTTTTGCTTGTTTGTTTGCTTGTGTTTTTTTATTTAGGTTAATGTCTTGGCTTCTGCTGCTTATTCTTTCCTTTGTATTTATATCTTTTATTTGTGATGCCTCAAATGCAACACAGAAACCCACATATTCTACATGACTACATGTATAAACTGTGGCAGTGAAGAAGATCTGGATTTTAAAATGAAAACCTAATTCTTATTGTAACATCAGTTCTCCAAGATGGAAGTATTCAAAAGGGTGAGGCCATGAAGGACGACAAAGAAAAAACTTAAGAGGAGTAAGCAGACAACAAAGAACATTTCATGTTCCAGTGGCAGCAACCAGAGGGAATCCCTGAATCAAAAGGTGATTTTATCACAGGCAGAGTTTTGCTCATGCGAGCAGAACAAATTGAGGTCTTTAAAGCATCTGCCAGCAAAGCTCAACATGTGTTTGACAGCTCTACAGAGAAAGATGCTTTCACAACTGCTTATGCATAAAGCTAAGGGATGCATTGATGGTTCCTAGTAGGAAAAGTGAGTTGTTCTTGGCATGCCACAAGCAATATGTTTATCCAAGAGAAATAATCAAGACTACCTTTTTAAAGAAGAGAGGAATCTTAAGCAAAGGCAAACCCTTTCATTCCAAGGGGTAATAAAAGATGAGTAGGTCCATCCAGCAAACACAACAGCAATGATCTTCAGACAAAAAGTTACTACAAGATTTTAAGTCTTGAAAAGTACAACAGATGGACAAAGCACAACAATGCAATCATGAACTGCTTTGTTTAAATTTTAAAAGATGAATACTCATATTCATCTTTTAGGGTATCCACACCTATAAACAAATTTGATTTTCAGTCAATGGACACACATTTTCCTCCTTCAGAGTAAAAGAATTAAAGAAAAACAACAGAGAACATTTTAATAATACTATATGAGACAAGTGCTGTAGAGTTGGACATTGTCATATTCATTGGACTTCACTGCAACATACACATCTGGCACAGAAGAAAAAGTTTATATCTGAAATAGCTATTCTCCCTCTCGGTTTTGCTTACCAACTGCAGCAGAATAATTTGAAATGTAAGAAGAATATGATTCAAAGACAGAATATGTTGACTAGCTTACCAAATGCAAGTGTTCTAAATCACAAAAAAAAATATTTAAAGCATTAATTGTACTTTCCATTTTTACTTTTAATTCCTTCTCTATAGGAAGAAAGATTTTCATTAGTTGGTAACAGTTAAAACATGGCATTGTGTAATTAAATGGAACTTTCACACCAAACTCTAATCCTTTATGCTGAAATCTCTGTCTCTACTTGTATACCTAAGTAATTAAACACCTTAGTAGGCAGAGTTCTATTTTCTCTCATTACAGTGATGTACAATAAAATATACTCTATATAACCTATCAACTTATTTAGTTTTATTTTGACAGGAGCAAAATGATTAAAATACATAAAAATAGAATTAAAACCAGATATGCAAGCTTTAACGTGCTGTTTAGCTAAGAAAAAGTGTAAAGGAAGGCTAATGAAGTACTTGCAGTTAAAACAGACATTAGCATAGAAAGCAGTACCTGTAGTTAGTAAATAGTGTGAATTATTTTTGGTGAAAATATTTGAGTTCCCCAAGAGCTAATTCTCTTCTACACCACCTTTACCAATAGACTGGAATAGACTAACAAATGTCTAATCTTTTTAAATTCCCAATCAAGTTGTTCAAGTTGCCATTGATGGGTATGAGTTGACCACGCTCCAGGCAGGCCATTGTACTCAGCCTGTCCTTGAGTGAGAAGGACACTTCTTCCTTGCAATTATCGAGCTCTTCAAGACAATCCTCTTTCTAGTGCTTAGCTCCTGCCAGCTTTGCAGTCTGGTTTTCTTTACCAACTGAGCAGCAAATACACACTACTAAATATTGCATTTATTAAGCTTAAGCCTTTATACTGCTTGCCAACTTTGTTTTTATTTTACGTAAGTTATTTCTGTTATAGCAAACTTCAGTTAACTCACTGGAAAAAGCCCTTTACTTATACAGTCCCTCCAGGACTCTAAGTGGGAAAAGCCACTTTCACAGCTCCAGCTCCCTTCAGTGGCTGCTTCTCCCAGCAGAGAGAGGCACTTGTGCTCAGCCCAGGAACACTGCCAACAATGACAAGGTGAAAAGCATGAGACCGTTTTCTTGGGGGGACAGTCAGTGGAGGCAGGACCAGCCAAAGGCAATGTACTGGTGGTGTGCCAGGCAGGGAGCAGTCTGGTGCAGTAAGCCACCCTTGCAGCACAGTACATACCCCCTCTGAAGTTGCTGTTGCAATGGCATAGGGGGTTTCTGGATGTGTGCAGTTCTTCTTTGCTCTATGTGCCCACCTGTGTCTACAGAGGCACACATATGAGCAGACAGAAACACCCATACTCCGGCAGGCTGCAGGAACAATGTAAATTTTCTGGCTCCTGTCTGTTTGCCCTGCAGCATCATCATTGGTAACTGCAGTGCATGAAGAGCTGTGAGGTGCACATTGTTGAATGGCTTCAGTTGGGTCTGTGCCTGCCTGCAGGCTCAGCCTTTTGATAAAACAAAGGAAGGCTGTGCCTTTCTTTCTTTTTTGTTTTGTTTTGTTTTTGTTTTTGTTTGTTTGTTGTTGTTGTTGTTTGGTTTTTTTGCACTTCAATTTTATTTAGACTGGTTTCTAACCATAAATAGTCTGAAGAGGTCCTTTAATACAAATATGAATGAAATCACAGAACTCTCCCTTGAAGTCACATTTAGCACCTCCTCATCATAGAAGAAAAAAGGAAAATTAGGTAGATCTGGCTTAAAGCCAAAATACCAATATGCATATGCTATATAATCCCAGCTATCCCACCAAAGGACCCCCACTTTATGACCTTTGAGACAGCTAAGCAGATGGAGGGCAACAAACTACACCATTTACTTCTTAGGGCTATTTTTTAAAACTGTGTTTGCTTTGGCATTCTTTAAATTACTAAAAAGAATGTACTATACAGTAATGCAACCTCTCAGTGCAGTCTGCTCATATGCTGAATTAAGACTAAATTGGTATGCAGATAGGGATGAAGAAAATTAAATTCTTTTGGGTAACCAGGTAATGAACATCTACTATTACTATCCACACTCTCTCTTTTTTTTTTTTATTAAACTAAGAAATCAACATTACTCACTTCAGCAATCCAAACCATAGGGAAAAGTGGGTTTTATACTTTGTGGCTAAAAAACCCTTGAATTGCCATATTTAGACAAAACGGTCTTAAAGGCATTCTCCACTTCAGAAGAGAATTTTGGAATGACGTGCTCTCCAGTGTCCTGCTGTTTAGGCAGGCACGATGCAGAGGCTGCTCCTCAGTGTTGCTCCTGGATGAAGCCACAGGGAGCCCAGTGCCCTTGGGGATCCAGTGTGGAGAGGTGAGCCAGGCTGGAGGCAGTGTAGGATGGCTGCAGGCCAGCAGAGCTGCGGGTTTGCCTGGCTAACGCTCACGGAGGTAAAACTCCACGCTGAGCTCTGCTGCGCTTACGGCTGTGTGAACATGATGGCTGTCACAGATAGAGCAAACTCATTTCCTGGAACTACACAGGGAGGCCCCGCGTTTCAATCGCATGCAGCTGAGCTACAGCACATACCTACTTCTCCACAGTTTTAAATGGCAATAAACGTATGTCACTGCGGTGAAGATGTGACGTACACGTCGGCGAGGGCCTCTGCTTGATATGCCTCCCAAATAATTGCTGTGGTGCTAAATAGGGCTCTGATGGCTACGCTAGAAGTGATCCCCCCCACAGAATATCAAACTGCAGCTCAGCAAAAAATTGCCTGGCACAACTGATCCGCTTTTCAAACTTGAAATTTTTAGCCTGGCAGGATATCTGGGAAAGGATGGTTTGGGGAGAATGGAAGAAACGCTGATGTGTTGGGTCTCATGTGCTGTCTTTTTGAAGGTCAAAGGGCTGCTGCCACTCAGGAGTCTCAGGCCTAGGGCAGGTCCCTGGTTCCAGGCCAGAAGAGGAATGGTGCACAGTAGTGCACTGCACAGTGGAACACCTTGTGTAGGCTCATGTTTGCTAAAGGGAAGCAGGGATGGTGGAGAAAACCTAACAGAGTCACCAACCAGGCAGAAGTGTATTAAAAAAAAATCAAAGATGATGGAAAAGTTAAGTAGTAATTCATCTCGTAACATCTACTAACTTTGACATACAATGAATCCCAATTGTTAACCTCCTTACTTCTAGCTTGCTCTATTCTGCCATGCACACCAACAAAAACACAGTGTAAGTTTTAACAACATGGAGATAAAGGTTAGATACTCATGTGCATACTGAGGACAGTTATACAAGGCTCACTAGCAATGCTTGCTTTGTTTCACCTCTTCATCCTGAATGACGATGCTGCTTTGCTGACATGGAACAATTCCTAACTCTAGGGGGTTAGGAGAACTCTAGCACACTGGCACGCAGCAATTTCCTGTCTCCTAAACGTCAGATATGGATCTCTCTGAAAGGACAGCTCTCCAGAGGTCAAGAAAACACCCAGAATTTCAGAGATCTGCAATCCTAGGCAAATGGAATGTCCCAGTATTTATCAATCAGGGATCTTGAGAGCAAATACGCCAGATTGTAATTAGTACAGACACTGCAAAATTATGTTTGTCAATGGCAGAGACTGAACTAGATGAGCCAGCTACAGCAAGTTCTTTCTTATGACTGCAGTGAATAAAGCAAGCATAGGGAAGAATAATCTCACTGTTAACCTAATACAATTTCATTACTTACATTAACACAGACAACATGCAGGAAGCTCTGACAATGATAACCTGGCAGAGAAAAATGGAAGGATGCCAAAACAGAGATTAGCCAGGAAGAGCTAACAGAGATAATCTGAAAGACATGTAATCAAACAACTACTAATGCTCAAGGATGTAAAGATCAAGGAGGCATGGCATAAAATCATAACAAGGAAGAAACATGCAGAAGAAAGAAAAATAAAGTTAGTGATAAATGAAAAATGTAAGAAGTACCTTGGGCCAATACAGCCTTAAGTTACAAAAGAAACATCTTTCTACAGCATGAAAGCAACATATATTTGGAATATATGTCAGAGGTCAACACTGCACTGGTCTCACTGTCAACTGAACAATGCAACAGTGACATGCATTCAACAGTGCTCTGACATTACGTAAGCTATTAAAGGCATTATATCACTACTATGAAACACTTGCCTTAGAACACACTCAACAATGCAAATATATAACTTTCCCCATACTTTGTAAACAGATACTGCTCATTCATTTGTCATGAAATCTCTAACTCTCCTCCTGGAAACTTCATGGTTTTATGCCATTGCTGCTACCATTAACAACATGGATTTCGAGCTGCATGGGACACCTCAGCCAACTCTCCTGTACCACACACTGCCTCTGCTGCTGCCACCAGCCTGGAAATGTGCTGTCTCACACAAGATCAGATAACAAATCTCAACAGGCTCTTCTAAGAGACTCCTTTATTTGGTGCATTTTAGTGTTGCATTCCCAGTTCAGGTAGTTTAACACAGAAGAAATAGAAAAGCTGAAAAATAACCCACACTGGAAGAGCAAAGAGGCAGATTCTTATGAGAATGTGGTGAGGTACTTTTATAGCCATTAAGAAAGTTCCAAGTTGAACTAGACAGAGCTGGAGGTGCCAAAACCAAAGTCATCTGCAGAGGAAATGCCAGGACAGTCTAGTTTGACTTGCTGAAAGAACTGCTATGGTTGCATTTCATATGCCATTTCTAATGTATCTTTAATAGCTGTTTAAGTGTTACCGAATGAATCCAGTCAAATCTGGACCTGACAAAAGCACAATTTTAAAAGAGGTTCTTACAGATCACTTGTGAAGTGTGTTGCATAGCAGGTTATGCAGATAATAGCATTACATTTTTGCAGAGAGAAGGGAGAGTTGCAGTGACCAAGACAAATTTCAGCAGTGCTTACAAGCAGGAAAAGCTTCACCACAGCTATGTCATGCAGAAAATCTGCAGAGATATAGCCCAGGACTTGAAAATCTAGAGCAGGCATATTGCTTTTATGCTTCAAGTCACGGTACACTGCTATCTGTGATTTTTGTCCACAAAAAGGAAGTGAGGGAAGAGGCATGCTGTGCAAGCTAAGATGTCCAAGAGGGATGGAGAGAGGTAGAGGTATCTTTATTTCCATATATAGTATTGGTGAGTGAAACACTGGCATATAGCATCCAGTTTTGTAACCACATCCTAAATCAGACAGAGTATGAAGACAGCCTCAGAATGAGTACTGGGATTTAAAAGAACACTTTGGAGAAAGATGATAAATTTGTTTTGGTCAGCTTACCAAAAAAAAGAGATTGAGAGGTGACTTGTTTACAGCATCTGAATATTTTCATGGTGAGAAAACTATGGGTACTGAAGGGTTGGAAGGAGAAACCAGACAAATGTGTATTTGAAGTAAGGCACAGTTTTTTAAAGTGGTGAAGGTGATTAATCTCTAGAACAAAACAAAACCAGTTGATTTGCTATCACTTAGTATTTTTGCATCAATGCTGGACAACTTAATGAACTCCTGATACTGGTCTCTACATAGAAGAGAGACCGTGTGGCCTGTAGCACACAAGAAGCCAAGCTGAATGACCTAAAGACACATTGAAGCCTTTCCCAGATGCAAGTTTCAGTACCCAAGCCAGGAGCACCACATGCAAAAGCCTTTTTGCACTGCCTTTGAGATACCTCAGTGTGAATGCCATTTTTGGAAGATGTTTGAACATTGGATTAGCTACAATTTCCAGCTGTTGACTGCTTAAACCTAGTGGTCACCACACTGTAGTATAAGGACTTGCAGGAATGAGAAGTAACCCTACATTTAAAAAAAAAAATGTTTGAGAACATAGCCTTAAAAATTATTAATTCTAAGTGCAGCCTCTTCCTGTCTTCCTAGAGCATATATATGACTGCTCCTTTCATTATACAAAAATAACTACTGAAATGAAAAATTAAAGCAAGAATACTAACTAGGACTAAAGTAATGGCTAATAATAAAATTTATCCACTATCAAGGTAAAACCATGATTGATAGGATATACAGGAATGAGAAGATGCATATTACTGTACAAAAGCTCATATTAAAATGAAGGGAAGGAAAAAAAAAAGGTGCCATCAGTTCTTTTATTCCTTGAGAGAAAGTTGCCAATTTTAAGATTTTCTCCCAACTATGCCTGCACACAGACAACTGGAAGCCCCAAAATAGTTTTATTTCTTATTATTGCAAGCTACAGGCAGTCAAGAGAAAATTGTCTCTTTTGCCCTTAGGTTCTTTTGTGTATAATGAGTGGCTGAAGGCAGCCAGGGGCTGAGGCACTGCTGAAGAAGGAAGAATGTTACCAGAGCAGAAACAACACACTGTTCCTTTCAAGTTCACCCCCACTTGGCCCACAGCCTGACTGCCTTGGCCAGCTGCCAGCAGATCAGGACAAAAGCTTCCTCCTCTGGCCAAAACCGAGGAAAAGGGTCCGTTGTTTAACACAGGCAGACTTGTTTCAGCAAGGGAAAAAAATAAAAAGAAGGAGAATTGTATTAACTGGAAGTCCTGGGAGAGGAGAGTAATCTCATAGTGTGGCTAATGCAATTCTCACCTCGTGCTTTTCCTGGAGGGGGAATGTCTTGATTCTCTACTGTTCAGGCTAGAAGGCAAAGTATAATGTCTCAACAGCGCTAGGCCCTAAGGCTGCTAGGGTCTTCATGTTCCCTGTGGTCACTATGAACCAGAAACAATAATGCATCTTCCCTTCTTCCAGGAAGCTCCAGGCAATCCCCTCTGCCCTCCATGCCTGCACTAATAAGCTCATGTGAAGGGCAAGCATCCTCACTCACAAGATGACAGAAATTTCTGCATACTTAGCAGACCTCCAAGAGTCTGACAGATAGCTAAGCCAAAAATATAGCTATCTCAGGACTTCACAGTGACCAAGGCTCCTGCTGGATTTCCACAAACTCATTAAACTCAAGTCAAGGTGAATTCATGCCTAGGCTTTTCACTGCTTCTATAACAGCCTGCAGCCCTGGTCTGTGATGAGGAACCTGGGATACTCGGGATTCACTACAATTTGAGTCTCTCCTGGAAATCTCTGAGGCAGATGCTGTTACAGAAATACAGTGGCTCTTCATGCCAACCTCAGCACTTCTTTAGAACAGCCACAAGCAAGGGATGAGGGCTTGGAAAAGGCAGAAGAAAAACCCTAGGTCTTATGTGACCTATTTGTTTCTGAGCACCAAAGCACTACCTCAGAGCCTGTATCACAGGATGTAGTATCTCAGTGAGCTATGGCAGGAGACTTCCCCTAGCAATTCTTCATATGTCTGAGAGGTTTTGGAAGCAGACCCCAATTCAAAGGGAAGCATGATTTTAATCTGCTTGAAATAATACAAATGATCACAGGACATTTTTTAGGTGCGTAGAAGCTGTTCAAACACAATCAAGATTTACACATGTATGTACTTGCTCTATATTCCAATAGATTTCTCTCCCAAGGGAGGGGGGAAATAACATTTCTGACTTACTTATGAAACTAAGATCTTTGAACATGAAAGCATTCCTATGCACCCCATGCACCTGTACCAGTCAAAGGAAAGCTGCCCCCATAGTACCTCTCACCTGGCTTCAGTGACTGACACTATCAGCTCCAGCACACCCTGACCATTCTTACTTGTGCATCAGCACCAAGAACAATCCACTGAGAAACCAGAGCTTGCTAAATGATCTTTTTTAATTCAACTCACATTTGACATTACTGTGCTGACAGGGAAGAGTTAACATGGGTACATCGTTCTGCTATCTATCACCTAGTTTACAGGAAGTATATTCTCAGTAGCCTTAACTATTGTTTTATAAAGGACTTAGCCAAGTACCATAAAAGCACACAGGAATTGTAATGAGAGACTTAGAGGGTATGAAAAGCCACTGCTCCTGAACTTAATTCTGCAAATTGTCTTATGTCTGCAGCGTTTCAATCAGTAATTTCATGTCAGTGTTAGAGACGGGTTAGTATAAAAGTTTCCAGGATGGTCTGCACCTTAGTTTAATGACAGTACTAGACCTGACATAATGACTACTGTGCTTGAAGGTTACACTGCACAAAACTTTCCCTTGTGATTAACAAAACAGAAGATAACATGACCTGCTGTCTTTTTCCATTTCAGTATTTATGGGCACATGTAAGCTTTAACACCTCTGAATGAGGATAAAATGAGACAGAAACCAGGAAGGATGTGATAGCAATTACGAAAAGCTCTTGAAGATAAATCAGTTTTGGGAGGGAGCAAGGTTACTAAAAGGAACACTAAACCTGCAACAACCTAGGTTTTTGTTGAAGAATATTGCAGTTTTCTACACTGTGATTTTCAGTAGTGGTGGAATAAAGGCGCTGAGCATTATTCACAAGACATGCAACTTGAAAAGTTATATCAAGACGAAGAGGGGAACCCTGTTGAGGTGGGTTGACCCCAGTCAGCAGTCAAGCACCCACATGGCCTCTTGCTCCTTCCCCCTGCTCCACAATGGGAGGAGAGAGAACAGGAAGAATTAAGGAAGAAAACTTGTGGGTAGAGATAAAGTACAGTTTAAAGACGCAGGGGAGAGGAAGTGATGCAAATGACATCCCTCATCACATCTCCCAGTCAGTGTCTGAGCAATGCCCACCCTGGAAGCCAAAGACCCCACTCTTCTTCCTCCACCTCTGCTTTTACTGATTGCTGACCATGACATTATACGGCATGAGCTGTCTCCACTCCCAACCTCTTGCCCATCCCTAGCCTACTGATGATGGGGCAGGGGAAGAAGCAGAGAGGGCATTAATGCTGTGTGAGCTCTATAAGTAAATTTAACTTATCCAATAAAGTAACAGAAAAAAATACCATTAAGAACCAAAAGTTAACATTTCAGTGCCCAATTTCAACAGCAATTCCTCAAAACAGCAAATCTGATTCTGAATCTATGAAATCCTATTTGATTTGCTAAGCTTACTAGAAGAATATTTTTTTTTCTCAAGACAGAATATTTTAATGAAATTCTGTGGAAAACATGACAGAAAAGCTATCTGAGAGAATGGTAGACTCAGGGTTTCCATAGTAAAAAGATAATGAAAAACTAAATAATCAAGCCAGCTATATAAAGGCCTGTCCAAAAACCCAAAAAACACCTTTGGGAGGCTTGCTATCCATTTATGTAGAAGGCACACTGACCATGTTGGATGTGTATATGCACTTCCACATGGCAACAGGGGCTCAGTGCTCAATTGGTAACCAATACACACAATTAGGTTTTGTCTTAGAAGCATAAAATCATTAAAGTTTGAAAAGACCTCCAAGATCATCGAGTCCAGCCTTGACTGAATATTGTTATGACAGCTAAACCATACCACTAAGTGCCATGTCCAGTCTTTTCTTGAACACTTTCAGGGATGGTGACTCCATCACATCCCTGGGAAGTTTGTTCCAATGCTTAACCACCTTTTCAGTGAAGAAATTCCTCCTGATGTCCAACCTGAACCTCCCCTAGCGCAGCTTGAGGCCATTTCCTTTTGTTGCTAGTTGCCCAGGAAAAGAGGCTGACCGTCACCTGCCTACAACCTCCTTTCACATAACCATAGAGAACAATAAGGTCTCTCCCTGAGACCTCTTCTCCAGGGTAAACAGCCCCAGCTCCCTCAGCCGCTTCTTATAGGACTTACCCTCTAGACCTTTCATCAGCTCCACTGTCCTTCTCTGGACAGGCTCCAGCATCTCCATGTCTTTCTTGTAGTGAGGGACCCAAAACTGAACATAGGATTCCAGGTGTGACCTCACCAGTGCTGAGTACAGGGAGGGCACAGTCACCTTCCTAGTCCTGCTAGCCACATTATTTCCACACACAGGCCACACACACAGAAGCCAGGATTCTGTTTGCTGCCTTGCCCAATGTGCTGGCTCATGTTTGACTCCTGTCAACTAGCACCCCCAAGCCCTTTTCTGCTGGACCACTTTCCAGCCAAAAAATCTATTGTGGAAGTTGCCCACTGCAACCGAGTGTGCACCTTCAGGAGCATGGAGCATCGAGGGAGGAAGGGGACACCTGGCCTAGGCAGCCAGAACAGCCAAGTCAACCCTGGCAATCAATGGGGCGACAGATGTCACAGCCAGTCTTAGTGCTGAGTATATGGGTCCCAGAACCCAATTCAGCATCCAGATGGAGGCCAAGTTCTCCTGTAAACCCTCAGTATTGGGAATATGAAATTGTGACTCTGAGCTCTTTAAAAACACATTCCTCACAGGCTACCCTGTATGTCCTGTGACTATGGTCATCAGATTCTAAATAAACACAGTAACCTGGGCACATCAAGTTCAGCTGAAACTTCATCCATCTGCTTGCCACAGTGGCTGACAGCATTTCTGGCACATTCCCAGAGCATTTAAATTTATTAAGTACATTTACTGAAGAAACGAAAACCACTAAACTGAGTAAATAGAGTCCTCATAAATATAACTACTTTTCTTTTTTTCCTCATTTTGTTTGAATAACAGCAGGAAATGAAAAACTGCACGGCTAAAGGAAGTGAAAGGACTATTTATGTAGCATGGGAAAAATTAAACTGAGATTCAACACTTTAAAGTGGGTGACATTTGTTTATCAAAATACTTTTGTTATATCTCTTTTTTTTTTTCTTCTTTTCCTACTAAGACTTAGAAACAGGGATAGAGTGCTAGATTCATCCTTTGATTTTACTTGCAATTTGTGCAAGTTCTGCCACTATTGCAAAATCAAAATATTGGTCTGGCATTGCCAATTGCTAATAAAATATACCAATGTCTTATGTGCCATTTCTTCACTAAATTACTCACACATGTGTATACAGTATGAAAAGATGTGTGGGACTGGGAGTCTTTCCCTTTCTGCACATGAGATACAAAGTGGTTATGCCCTAACTTTTTATTTCTGTTAAAATAAAGCCTGGTGAACAAGCGGGATGTACCCCGAGATGTGGTCTGGAAAGACAACAGAAGAAGCCTGTGAAATGAACAGCTGAATTAAGCAGGGACTCAAACCACTGATTTCTACAAGTAGCTTGCAAAAACATGCACCAAGGAAAATAATTTTCAATGATTCAAAGCAGAACCTTTGCTAAGTGGTAAGTCTGCCCTTAAAATAGGCTAAATAAGGTGTTCTGCAACTGCACAAAGTACTGGGGCCTGCAGCAGAAGGCAGTGCCAAGCAATTCTGAAATTTAATATATAGACAAATATGCTTTGCAGTTTCACTGCTCTTCTGTCAGTAAAAATGGGAACTAAAGTCATAGACTTTGCTCCTCGAATCATTGCAGAAAAAAATACTGGGGTGCTAAAAAAAACCCCAAATGAATTCCACAAGAAAATCCCAAACAATTCTACCAAAAGCTTGACTCAAATAGCACTCAGTGATGCACTGATCTATCTGTTGGATAGACAAGGAAAGCAAAAAGAAGGCATGATATAAACTTTGTGTTTATATGCATCCTTGTTCCTAGGGGCATTACTGTATGTCAGCTTCTTGCCGACACCCATCTCTACCCTACTGTGTACCAGTGTACAGCATGAGTGAAGACTATTCCTGCTGCTGAACTCCAGACAACCACTCAGAGCACCAAGCAACCCCTAGAGAGATAAATGGCCATTTACCCCTCTTCACCGATCATGCAGAGAGTTCAGTTTCCCCAGTACATAATTTAAGCACTGACATCAAATAATGTCAATACCTAGTGAAGTAAACTAGGTTTGTCAGTTTTCTGAAGGCCCTTCAAAGATCAGTCACAGCTACTGTGAAATTGGCAAAGCACTTGTAGGAACAGTGGAGAGCAGAAGAAAACTTAAAAAAGAAAAATAAGACTTCAATACCCAGAAAATATTTAGTGGTATTTAGGTTAAATCAGAGTTTTCTCTGAATATTTTCATTCAACATTTTAAATAAATTTGCTTTGGCTATGCTCTCATTCCTGTCATGTCCAATTTCCACTAGTTTTTAGAAGATGTATATATCAGTCACTCATTAATTCCACACTCTCATTTTATGTAAAAGAGAAAGTATGTGTTTTTGCCCAAGCAGTAAACCTCCAAACTTGCTAACATCCGGAAAGCCCTGAGAGCACAGCTCTGCAAAGCACTGGGGGCTCTGGCCAGACTGCACACTCATGCTCCCTGCAAGGCAGGCATGCACCAAGTACTCTGCTGCAACAAGTCCATGTGCTCCCTGTCCCTCTCTTGTTTCAACACAGGCCCAAAAAATCAGCCACTCAGCTCTTCCAGTAACTTGTGCTGCACTTCCTTCCAGTGAGAAACAAGCAAAACCAGAAAGGACCTAGCTCTTCTGTCCTCTTTTCTTGCTAGATCCAACAGTGCTATTTATCCCTCTCCTTTTCTCCCTTCCATTCCACAAAAAGCAAGAAATCAAATAATGTAGCTGTTGGTTGGGAAATGAATTGAAGCATTCAAGAAGCAGGAGGAGCAGAGACAAGACAAGCACATAGCCTTTGTTCTAAGCCCTACATTTGCATACACTAAAGATGGAATACTCATAATGACTTACCAGCTACATGTGTACCCTAAGTACCGCAATTAATCACACAGCAACATAACCTCACAGACCTTTCAAAATTCAGCTGAAAGAAATACTGTGGAAGAAAGATCACTACAATGACCTCGTTTAAGATTTTCCTTATACAAAAAGTATTAGATAGAATTGTATTGCAAAAGGCACAAGAATAGGCTATTTTATTTTCCCACTAATTTGTCAGAACACAAGAAATCGGGTTTCTTCCTATGGTGGTTGCACAGAGATGAGTAATCCCATAGCTACATGGAAGCTAGATCAGAAAAAAAACAAAACCAAACCATGGGGAAGACAAACTGATTGTGAAGTCTTTCTTCAATTCTCAAGTATTTCAGGGCCTGAGAACAGAGCAGGAGTGCTTGCGTGGGCAGACAACAGACGCTGCTGCAGACTTTCAGCAAACAGCAGAGCAGGAAGGGATGGGTAAATACTGGTATTTATTTGCTGTTTTACCTTAAGCAATTGGAAGAAGATAACAGTTTAAGACACTGCCCTGTGGATAGCTTTTCTATTTCTTCTGGATCTCCAATTATTGTGTTTTCTCTCTCTTCAATACTCTCATTTCACCTGAGTATGCACTCACCATCAACTTGCATTCCCTAGAAATCCTCCCACAAGCTATGTGGAAAGAAATTCATGCTAGAGGGCATAACACTCTTCTAACATGTAGATGCCTTTAAAACCACAAGTCATCTTCAGAAACCAAATTGTACAGAGGTGCATAAAGAATTCCTCCCAAGCCCAATTTTGGAGACAAGTGAAATCAGCCAACTCACAAACATCAGCAGTAATTTCAATTCAGCATGCATGATTGGTATTCTCAAAACCTTGGCCCAAACCACACACCTCTTTGCACGTGCACTTTTAAAAATATTTTTTCTTTGTCTGTTTTTGTGCTCGCATTTTGCCCTCAGCCAATATGATACAAATGTTTTCTGGGTGAGCCCTGGAGAACTGAACAGACCAAACACTAATTCTCATATGGAATTTATTTAGAGGGGGAGTAAAATCCCTTAAGTTGAGTAGTTATGTTATTTTGAACTGGCTTTATATTTTATGCGTACATAGTGGAGCTGGAATTTCAGGGCTGGCTTTTGTTTGCATTCATCATGAAACATTTGTTATATGAGCTGCTGCTACTGCTACCAAAACAGCTGCTGCTCTCTGCTAGAAAACCAGAAGCCAGCTCAACAGTTTCTTTCTTCCCCTGGTAAGTCTAGCTGGCAAATGAAGCCTGGTGTGTCTACAGAAAAAGATCTTTCTTTGCCTTCACTGTCATCCTTGCCACCTTTTGCCTACTCAGAACACAAATGTGAAAGGGAATGGACAAGTCAGAACATGAGCAGATACGTTCTGATGCTCCTTAATCACTTACAATTAAACACAAATAGGAACTACTGTGTGTGAACTCCCTGCTTTGCAGCTAGGGCAGCACCTCAAATGTGAATGTCTTTGCTTCAGCTGCTCTTGAGATTTAGCCAGGATTTAGCCTTTCTGTCCTGCATCGTCATTTTCCACCATCTGGAAAAACTGAACCATGACTTGATCTAGATTCGAATAAAAATTTCTTCTGGGGGAGACTTCTTCCCTGCGCAGAAAAAAACACTCACCCATCTGACAATCTGTGAACTTTCCTACCAGCCTGCACACAGATCAGGACCCCGAGCATCTGCGGACTGCAGTCCTGAGTGCCAGGGCAGATCTTCTCAACTGCACATAAGCCGAATTTTAATGCTTTACTTTGTTACGATTACTAAACCACTTTCGTGTTGTTCTTGTTGCTTCCTGGCAATATCATATTGGCAGTCACCTCTATCACCTCGGTCACATCTTTTTAACAGAACATTTGTCTCAGGCTGGAGCACAGACCCTGTGAGACTGCCCTGCTTATTTAAAGTAAACAGACCCTACTGAACAATGAATATCTACCTCTTTCATGGCTATTATACTGCAGGAGAACCTTCTCTCTCCTATCCTGACAATCTGTTTTCTTAAAATGCTTCTGGACAGAGATATTGCTGAAAATCACACCTTACCATCTCATATCCCCGTGCCTGCTGAGTCCTTCAAGGAAGAAGATGATATGTGAGGCTCTACATATGCCATACTGACTTTTCCCAATTGTCTATTCGTCCCACTCTTTATTACAGTTTCTAGCACTATATAAATTTGATTCTTTCATCTGTTGCTATCCAGGTGACCATTGCAGCCCTTTAAAAGCTTGACAGTCATCTTAATGACCTCCTATTCTTCCAAAATAGCTGCTGATTGAATGACAGGACACACTGCAGAGTTGGCAATTATCAGTTTCAAGGAGATCAAGAATGCCACACCCTAACTGTGAATCAGTTACCTGTATTATGGATGGCATCTGCAAGTAATTGAGAAGTTATTCAAATGGAGTCCAACCAGTACAACTCAAAAGATTAAATTTTTGAAGTGCAGTAACAATTGTGCAAATGTTGGAGAGAGAAAAAGCAGCCCAACCAGAAAGAAGATACTAATAAAAGAACACAATGGGAATGCAATTTGGAAGTAGAGGAGGAGACAAGGGAAGATGACCCTAGAGAGAAGCAGAAAGGAGGATGCTCTTTCATACTACATTTGGAAATATGTGATTCTACTACATGAACAGAGAAAAAGAATAAAAAAGGAATCCTCACAACTATATGTAGCAAAACCCTCTTGCCTTGCTATAGCTTCTCCGAGAGCAAGTTTTCAAGAGGGACAGATCAAAAACGTTGGAAAGTTGCAACCAGACAAGGAAGTAGGGAACTAGCTCCAAGAAGGATTCTGGGAAGAGCAAGGGGTCAGCATCATAAGCTGCCTCCAGGACAGGTAAAGCAAAGGGACTCAGAGGAAGGAGCACAGTCATAGTGTGAATGTATGCTCAAGTGAGCAGGTTATCCCCTCAGGAATGATGTCTGGGGGACATATGAAAAGAACTCCTGTGTAGCAGCTGGGAGTTACATTGCTAATATAATGACTTCATTTTACTTCTTTGTTGGCAAGGGCCAACTCCTGCACTTTGCTGGAATTCCTTCCACTGATTCTTTTCCTACTTTTCCAACAGTAGTAACACTGTTCTTAAGATGACTTAGATCACAATACATCTGTCCTCTGAGAGTAACTGGTCCCTTTACAGATGTATCCTGGGGATGTCTCTTCCCTGAGAGTGCCTCCCTGCCACTTCTCCCACTATCCACTGTATCCCTCTCCCTGACTCTTGTGGGCCACCGAGCTCTGATGTGGTTAAAAAAACCCTTTTGGTGTTAGCTTTAATGCCCTTAGCAAGTTGCATACTGGAAAGTGCCTTGCTATAATTTCACACCTACCTTGTCAGAATTTATGCTCTTTCATGTTTTCCTCATTTTAATTATTACACCTTAAAAACTAGATTTTTAAATTGCAATATTTATGTGAAAACCCAAGTAATTCCTTAGGAATGGCTGCTTGTCTCTAGCGTACAAAAATTACAGGTAAATGTATATTTATAATCAAATTTCTTTTCTGTAGTTACTTTAATATTTTTCAAAACATTTCTAAGCCGTCAAAAATACTGTCTCATGACATGTGCATTGTTCTTGCAAGATGCCTTGGGGATAAGAATAATCAGTTTAACCTGTAGCCCATTCTATCACTGATACACTGATTTGGTCTGAGAAAAAAGTACAATAGCCTTCTTTGAAGACTGAAAATAGGGTTATGCTCCTAACAACAAAACGAATAGTCAGCTCTGTGATCTGTTTCACACTGTTCCTGTGTCTTCAATGCCAAATATGCTCAGTTTTCAGTTAAAAGATGTTTCTCCCCAAACACTGACCCTGAAAACATACTGTGGGACACAATAATCAAGCTAAATTTTCAGTTGTTTTGGTTCTATTATTAATAAAAGTTTTTCATATTCCAGCCTCAGCCACCTTGTGCAACTTGTTCGTTTCCATGTAGGTGAAATGAAGACCTGGCAGGCCTATTAAATGGGATTTAATGGCTATCCTTCTCCTGTATACCTTGTGTTGCCTGGATAGAGGTCCGAGTTGTCAAAGAAGCAATCTGCTACTGCTATAATTTTTGTTTAAATGCTATTTTTAAAGCAGAAGCAGTAACAAAGGTTTAGCTGAAATGTTACAGATTAAAATAGCATTAGGATTTTATTTAGTAAGTTAGTCAAGAAGGAATGAACTGTCATTGCAAGCTTTAACTGTCATTAAATTGTTCATGGCATTTTGTCATCAGTGACCCCAGATTATTTATGGGATGTCTTTAATGCTGTATCTGAATGCAGCTTTCCCTCTGTGCCAGAGCTTTAATAAAGCTAGTTGTCCACAGGTTTTTCATTTTATGATACTAGGAACAGGAAACATCCAAAAGGGGCATCAGGGAGTCCACCTCAGATGAGCAGCAGAAGTAGGTTTATAAACCATAACATCTTTAGTGACTGATATGCTTATTAGATAAACATGACAATTGCTTGGAAGATATGAGCACCAGGCCTTCAAAATTATCTCCTCACACACACACACACAAATACACAGGAATACTTAATATGTGGGATGTAAAGGTTTGGCTGACTGGTCCCTTGGGATTTAGACCACAAATAAGTTTTGTTTTTACTTTAAAACAGTATGAAGTTACATCTTTGGGGGTATAATCTGAAACCAAACAGCCCATCAATAGATCTGATGAAAGGAAATTGAATGTAAGCAACATGAATAAAAGGGATGAATTGCAAAATCTGTAGGCTGATGTCTTGCAATTGCACTAAAAATGAAGATGGTGCATTCGGTGGTCTTAGTCTTCATAATCCTACAGATGTAAATGCTTTATACAGAAACTTTAGAGAAGGGAAGCTCTGCTAATGATAGAGAGGCTCAGACAAGCATGCAAAAAAAGTACAATGTATTTGGCTTCAGGAAAAGACCTTGCCACTTGACAGGAAAAAGGAATCCAAAAAAGGTGGTGGAGAGGAATAAGAAAAAGGTAGCAGACTGCAGAGCACAAACTCTGTATACACATGTATTATAGCTCAAAGAAGGGAAAGATTAGGTCATTCTACAAAAAAATATTCAGCCTATCTCTACAATACATTGCAATTTGTCAGAGCCAGCCTATGAGCTCATGTGTCCAGAAGCTTTAGTAGAAGAGGAACATTTGATCTAGGTTTTTCAAACAATGATTTAAGGTAACATGGACTTCACCTTCCACTACAACTCTTTCTGAGCAGAGCCTTTACAAATTCAACTCCCATGAAAATCCAAGCCCAAAATAAGGATTTGAAAATTGGTATTGTAACTAGAAAGCACAGAAACCATATCCTTCTTTGCCATATTCAGTGGTGACACCTGGAAGGCAGCCAACCTCCTCAAATGCCAGAAGTGCTGGGCAGGGGCACTGTGGATCAACAAAGGCTTCCTTCCTCATTTCTCCAGCTCATGAACCGTGCCCATGATCCTGTCCTGCCAATACGAAATATGCAAATTTCTCACCTGATCTAAATGATAATTGTTGTTGCTGCTGTAGTTACAAAGGCAACCACTCCTCTTGACTCTGGGAGAAAGCAGAACCATAGCAACCAGTCTGACAGATGGGCGTGTAAATCACACTTCCCTGCCCTGTAAGGTCAGATTTACCCAGACTGAGTGTCTAGGTCATGTCAGGCTGTCAGCTAACTCACTTTTTGTTTAAAAATGCCATTAATTTTGGGCCACAAGATGTTCTGCTGTGTAACCATATGCATTTGAGTTAACTCAATCTAACAAGTACAAGCTAGGAAGGAAGAGTAAATAGAATGGATTTCAACCTGTGTGTACGCAAGCTCCATGTGGCTTGGAAAGCCAGACCAAACTGTCTTGCCACACCTTTAATCATATTTTAGCAATGAGACTAATACCATCTTGGATAAATCTTTTGGTGCCACAATTATGGTTTTCATGCCACACACACATTGTCTGGAGTGGCTTCACCTTCCTCGGCAGAGCAAGAACCACAGCTGTCATAAGCTGTCAACCTTTGCTGCAGAACTTGCCACAGAGAAGTTTAGCTTCTGAGACAATGTTACAAAGACCAAGGGGACCTTCTGAAAAACAGAGTCATGAGAAAGCCCAGCAGTGCTCAAATCTTTCCAAGAGGTCCTATTCCAAAAACTGCTGAGTTTATTCACAATGAGGGTTGAAACCTCAGAAAGACAGGAAACAACATATTTTCCTTTTATGGAACTGGGAAAAGAAAGGATACTTCAATTGACTATGCTTATCACTGCTTGGTGTATCCACTAACTTCAGGGCATCCTGGACCAGGCAGTCTGGTTTTGTCCCTGCTCTCCAAACCTTGTATTTTCATGGCTGCAGAGCTTGATAAAGTATCTACAGCTTTCGATACTACCTTCAGCTTTATAAAATAAACCAAGGAGCAGGTTAGTTGTACAGAATGTCCTAGATGCTATCGACCTAAGTAGGAATATGCAATGCAACTCTTCCTTTTTCCCTGCCTGTTTTGCACACAGAGTACTAGGAATTAGTTTTGCAACAAGCAAAAATACAATTAAACACTCCTCCTAGATCATAAACTGCCTGTTTTAGCATACTCATTGTTTTATAGCATTCTTCTACGCAATTTTGAAAGTTCAGGCTTCAGAGAGAGAAGAAAAGAATGGTTTGTTCCCATTTTCTATTTTCAGAACAGGATGTTGGGTGATAAAGAAGAAAACGCCACCCAGGCAGAATGTAAATCCACATGTGCTATTAGCACTGGCAAGACGCTCGAGTGCCCTGGAAGTGCTGAACAAGTGGGCAGATCACACCATCTGCTGGTCAAAACTTCTCAGGTCGCACATACATTGTGCTTTGCGTCATGGGTGGCAATGTGCTATAGAAGTGTTACATAGGTAGTTACTTCCCAAGTCCAACCCCATGTTTCACCTCCACGTGAAATTTAGAATTTTCATCTTCTATAGAAGATTTTCATAGTCAGTAATCCCTCTTCCGAGTATTAGGGAACCTACAAAGCTGTTTTAGAGTGAGAGGCAAAAGAAAAGACAGTGTGTTTGGAGTCTCCAAAGTTCCTGAACATTTGAATGTGTTCAAAGTTTTCCCGAATTCTGTTTTCAGAAAGTATCAGATGCAAAGAAGTGATGCAAAAAAACCAAAATACAAAACAAAAAACAAACCCCAAACAAACCCACCCCCCAAAACAAACAAACTAACAAACCCCTCAGCATTTAAATTGAAACTAATCCATAATGATTTTATTCTCACATCAAGAATGCAGATGCTTGTAGGAGAGAGGATTGTGCACTTCTGCAGGAGAGTTGAGCCAAAATATTCCCTTTCCACACATCAGTCACAACCCTCTCCATAAAGTGCAGCTCACAAGGAGCCAGCAGACTAAGATATTTCAGATAATTTGTCCTAATTCTTCTTTCCTTTCATTTTGTGCTGAACAAAGGCAGAATATAAGATGATCACTATTGAAAGACACTGCACAAAAAGCACTGCCTCTTTCCATCAGAATTCTATAATCATTTCTTACTCAGAGTTTCTTCTCTTGGAGGTTGTGCCTGCAAAGACATCCACTGCAGTTCCTCAGAGGGTAAAAAAAACCTTGATTCCTGAACATTTTCAAATGCAGAGCATCCACATCTTGTGCAGCCCAAGAGCAGGGTGGGAGAAATTCTGCTTCAAGAATTTAGTACTAAAGGTATCAATCAGACTGTAGGGAGCCCTGCTAAGAAAGTGGTGGCCTGGAAGGGGGTGTAAGGGAAAAAAAAAAGCCCCTCTCAGCCTTCTCCAACTTGCAAAGAGTTTTATTTTGGCAAGGAGTGGGAGAATGCTCTTTTCCACTTCCAGCACAGGAACCATCTGAAGACATGTCCCACCTTCAGTGCTGACCTGCCAAAGGAATGGTCTGCAGCACAGTGCAGACTGCTAAGGTTGATGCCAACCTTTTCCTAACTCCACCAGAAAAGGTCCTGCCTCACAGGGCTCCAGCCTTACAGTAAAGACAAATGGCAGCATCTCTCTCCTGAATGGGTTTAAAGAGAAGGGGAAGTTTATCAAGAGAAAACGTCAAGACTGTGCCACTAGCATTCACGAGCAGAACTGGTTTAAAAAAGGAGCAGGTTTATAATACCTGGGATAATATTACTACTACAGTTTAAAACATTCCCTGTAAATGTGATTCTTACAAGAATCAGATTTTCATTGCATTTCTAAAATACCCACTTTTTACAGTTCACCTGAACAATATATTTTCTTTCAGCTGACAGCATGAGTTATTTCATTGCACTCAATAAAATTCACTGTTTGAAAAGCTTAAGTCAGTCTTCCTGCTGTAGAGTAAGACCTACACCTTCTTCATGCAAAATGCAACTTTCAGGAAACAAATTTCTTTTTCTGGTTTTGGGAGAAAAGATTTTTATAGGGCTTCTGGTACCAAAGAAAATTTATGAACTCCTGCAGAGAGGTGAGAGAATATGGGTTATTTCTGAGGTGATAAAAAACTATCTTATTGCCTATTCTTTTACGTTAGGTGCTCTTAACTTTTACCCCATGCCACAGAAACTGGCAAGGCAGAAGTAAATTCTGTTTTGCTAAGTATACTGCACATTTTCTGCCTCTTAAAAACACAAAGATATGAAGCCCACATGTGCCCATTTCAGAAGAAACTATGTAAGCATTCTCTGCCTTCTGGCTACCAGTTGAACCAGGCTGAAGTGAGCTAAAGACAGAAAAAATGAACAGGACTGACCAATTTATTTTTTTTCTTCAGTTGTGCTCCTGAGAGTGAGGAGAAATTTTACATGTAAAGTTTAGTTATAACTATTTCAGGTCTCTCAAAGAGTTAAGAAATACTTTCAAATTTTAAAGTAAATATAATCCAAGGCTCCACAATTAGGTCCTATCTTCTTCAATGCTGGTGAAAAAAGACAGACAAAATTTTTGAGCAAATGTCACTATGTTAGCAAAGAAACCTATTAAACACAGTAATATAATTTTTTTTAACATTTATTCTACCCATCTATCTATGGGTAGAACCACCTATCTATGCCACAATCTGTCTGCTGCCACCATCCCTGACCTTTTGATCACAGGCCCTTTTGCAATTCTTGACTGTATCAGTACGATGCAAATGCTTAATTTCAAGGAGAGAGTGGAGAAGCAGAAAAAAATGGAAGCAGGTAGCTCTAAAATATTCTACAAGATAAAACCAGATTAGTTCCAATGAAAACTTTAGCACCACAAAGAACTGTCACATTTTGTTGCATGTGGTTATAAAACACACAAGTCAAAATATTTGGTATATGCATTAGATGAAGGCGACCTTTTAAATAATGCAATAAAGGAAGTTACCTTTCTAGTGTCCTCTGATGCAAAAATTTTCTCTCATGCAGAACTGCTAACTTTTTTTTTAATGTTTTACTTTTATTCAGTTTCCTTCTGCCAGCTTATGTACGACAAATCATTAGCATCGCTGAGGAAAGCACTCAAGTAATATTGCATTTAGCAGTTACCTGTGTCATTACATACACAGATATATACACCTGCAATCACATTTCTGTGGTCTCTGATGAAAATGTCCCACTATCTGTCTGACCATAGAGCCACAGTTTTACTGATCATCAGCTTCAGAACAGTAGCAAAGTATTTTTGAAGGTAAAATAACTACAGGTTTTGTTTTCCAGCTAGGAGAACACTGAGAAAGAGTTTCTTAGTAAATGTTACTGCAGTGTCTCAGATGAGAAATTTCACTTCAGACACAAAAGAAACAAAGAACTTTGAATATGGCTTGCATGGTTAAAAGAAACAGAGACGAGAAAATGTTTCCAGGTTCCCTGTTTCCTGTAGCATCAACTACACTGAAGGCCCCCAATAACAAGAAGCTTGCTTGAATGGGAGCTGTAATGACCTGGCAACAACGCAAAGCACCTGTAACAAGCAAGGAGGGTCCCAACTTTGGGAAGAAGAGGTTTAAGACACAACTCCCACAGACATATCTCAAATGCCCACGTGATTTTATAGGTTTGATAACATCCAGTAGCTTTGTGGGATTACGACACAGCCGGCAGAATAACATCTCTGCTTCACGATGCAACAGCAGAGGGTGTTGCAGATCAGGTCTAAATGCCCTGAGGAGAACAATATAGGATTTCTTACACATCACTTGGATGTTTTTTAATTTTCTGTGAAGTTTTTTGTAAGAATTAGCACCAACTCAGAAATAGCCTGAAAACAATTGTGATTGGAAAAAAGGCCCAAACATATGCATGTATGAAAAGAGGAGAGAGTTAACACAAGGAACTGTTTCCTTTCTAATCTTCATTGTCAACAGTGAACGGGAAAGATAAAATAAAAATTTAATCCACATAGGAAATACTGAGGGAAAGTGGTGAATCTTTAGGTATGACACAAGACCAGTCTTACACATGAAATCTCGGAGGAAATCACTGTCCTGAAACAGGTGATCAAATTTCCTCCAGATACATTCCTCCAGGAATATACACAGAGAAAAGAAAGATTAACCAGCACTTAATGATTCTGACAGATTGCTTACTTCCCATCTGACAACGTCTAGAGCACCCTGATGAAAACCAAACCCTTGTGTGCTGCTTATTATCTTCCCCCATTGTAAGAGAAGTGTGAATCTACGGCGCACAGAACAGCTGAGGAAGCCTATAGATTCTCAAAGAAAAGTCTCCTGGTGACAGAGAGAGCATATCCTTCTACTGATCTCACTGCCTCCCTCTCGTCTAATATCCCCCTATGGTAAAACCTTGAAGACCAAATTGTGCAAACCTTTAGGATGACTTCCACATACTACAAACATTGGTATTTTTATTTTTTGATTTATAAAGAAAATAAACTGATCCAAAACTGGGCACTGCTCTCATGTCAGAACCATACTATACTCTCCTTATGTCTGTTATTCCGCAAAATTTCTCCATGGCTGGATATAGCACCACAAGAAAGTCAAACTCCCACCTTCTAAAGAGCTGCCTTAACGGCCTTATTGCAAGCAGATAATGATCCACTGAAATGGTGTTCAGAGAAGGAGTGCTACACTTTCCCCTAAGTATCTGTATCATTGCTAAATACAAATTTTTCAAAGATATATCCTAGAAGAAGGGTTCGGTGGACAGCCATGCATAACTTTTGGTTATGGACATAAATATGCAGTTTCTCCAAAGTGACTGACTACTGTAAAAGCTGCTCTCAGTCAAAAGCCAGCCATCAACTGCATGCATTACAAATAAAATTCAATCTTTATTCCATGTACTTTTAATATTCAGCTTGGTAAAACACACATTTAATGGCTGTAGGCATTTCACGCTGACATGAATGCAACTGAGTCACCAAGCAAGAAGGGAAGTGTTACTTCTCCCTGGTTCATAAAGTGTTGATGGATCAGTCACATGTAAGCAGGATATCAATTCTGCTGGAATGACATGCACAATCCTCCAGAAGCATCATATTTATTTTTAGGCATAACACACAAGACTGTCTTTTAAAGAAGTCATTAATAAATAAGTATTGGGAGGGATGGACTGACACAGAGAAAACCCTTTCAGATTGACTATGGATGCAAATTAAGGAGTAGATTATTGTCTGTTTTCATTTATCTATTCAAGTCTCCTAAGTCTTTTTTTCTCTGCATGCTTTGTACTTACAGTGCTGTAAATATGCTTTCTTATTTGTACTTTACCTAAACTCAATTTAACTGAAGGTTTACTTAATTTCAAGTCTTAGTCAAGGCTGAGGGAAAATAAATGGTACCAGTACTGGAGAATCTCCAGTCTCCAGCTCCCCAAACCATTTTTTGAAGGTTCACTTAGGTAGATATTGTTGACACCATTTTAAGAATATTTTAACAATATTAGTTGAGAGCTGAGTATGACAGCACTAAAAGAAGAAAAAGCCACTCCAGTGGTAAATGGGAAACTTTCTGGTGTATGGCAAGATCACTGAGCAACAAGTGCTTGCCCAGGAATGAAAATCACACAGTAACACTAAAGAGAAAAGCAGAATATGTGACCTTCCCCATCAATCAAATCTCCCTGAAAGGTAGATAAATCTCTTCATTGACTAAACAAGACAGAAAAACATACCTTTTCGCAGCATTGCAGATTTTGCCAAAGTTTCTGTAAGAATAGCTTTTTAATGGAAAAAGTTACCTGGGTTTTTGTAGATGCTAAGCACATCCTTGAAATAATGAGGTAAGAATCTTTCTAATAAAAGCAGCACATCCTCCAACTCCTCCAGAATGCCCACAAGCAGAAAATTTTCATTAACGTTCAGCTTTGCTCTTTCAAGGGCCCATTCACCAGGCTCCCTGTATGAAATTGATGGAAGGAGATAGATGGAGGAGGGAAAAAGAAAAGTTTAAATATGCATTTACTTCAGAAATTCTAGCCAAGAGCACAAGTGAATAAAAACAAATATTCAGTGCTGTACTTCCAATAGAACATAAAAGAAACCCCACCAAACCTGAGTAGCTTACTGAGATGTTCCAAGCAGCATCTAGAATTGGTTTGGCATGTAAAAACACAATCACACTAGAAGGAGGTTTAGCAGCATGTGAAAGTACTTCATTCTGGACATCTTTTGTCAACTTGTTTATAAGCTTGAACTTGTGAACTCTGGTATTTTAACTCGGAAGCACAACCCTTCTGATGGGAGGAATGACTGCCCTGGGTGGTGAAAGGGTGGTGGTTTCTCTGAACCACTTGAGGAGAACTTTTGTGAAAAGCCACTGACCGCTGTTACTCCACAAATCCTACACAGGAGACTACAGGTCTGTTTTCCACCTTGTCCTTCATTTTAGCTTCTGCTGGAATCTCCATGAGCTTCACTTTCCCTGCCATTACCCCTGACTGCCCTGCAGCTCTGCTACAGAATTTGCATTTGTTTGCTCTGACTGATAACTGGGTTTGAAGATAAGTTTAGGGTTCTTCTATCTTTTCTCCCAGTGGGAGAACCTGGCAGGACTCCAGCACATCTTTATGCTTCCCTCAGTTTCCCAAAAGATCAATTTGGTTAGACAACCATATGAATCCTAAATCCCTTATACTAATTCATATTAGTTATGTCCTGGGAGCAGCAGTCATCATTCATATTGATATGATATATAATGCCAGTGTTCCAAACTAAAGGAAATCATCTTTTTTACAGGGTCCAGCTTGTATGGTGAACATCTGAGTCACATATGTTACCTGGCAGTGGCTGGAATTCATGCATCTTCCCTGATCTCATTAGGCTATCACAAACTCTATGCAACAGTAAATTTAACAGCATTTGTCTGAAGCTCTTTCGATGACATGGAAAAGCTTATTGCTTTACACTCCTACTTGAGTAGACTTATAGCAGGCTTTTCATGTTCTATCACCTTCTGTGCACTGATCCATTTTCTGGAAGAGCAAAGAGTCCTAATAAACACTGTGAGCCTCATCTTTGCAGCTCCTTGTGAGACTAAGTAGCTGAAGGAAGTGCAGGGGCATGATAGGAGACAGAACTATAACAAGCTACAAAACAGTTCTTCAATATACTGTTTGGGAACCTCAGAGATACATGTTGTGAAAATATTCAGGTATGTGACTGTTGTTAATGGGATTATTCATGCACACAAGTTAAATATGCAACCATTAGCACTTACAAATAAGGCCAAAATACGTTAAGAAAAATATGTGTGTAATGAGTGCAATGAAAATGAAGTCATTAATCTGTTTTGTTTCTTAAACATACCTTCACTTATGCCAAAAAAATAAGACAGGATTTTACAAAAAAGATACTTTGAAACTAAGACATAAGAAGGAACACATTTCCACTTGTTATTACTGCTATAAAAAGTATGGCTTTTGAAAGAAATTTTGGAAAACATGCAGTTGTTTCATTATGGAGAAGCCTGAACAGTAAAGAAATAGAATATCTTGAAGTTGAACAAACCTAATAAAGAACATGTTGCGACCAACAATACAGAAGTATTTGAAAACAAGAAAGTATTTAAAATTATTAATATATTATTGCATAAAAGTTTACTATGGCATCAGTAACGCAGCAGTATGAGAATGGCATACATAGACATGCTGAAAATGAGCTAGCTCAATTACAGCAGTAGAAGGTTGCATTTTGCTCAGATTTAAGCATGATTACTGTTTCTTACGTGGACAGAGAAGCCTGTAATTCCTCATATGTAGACCTGATATGAGCATCTGACCAGATCAAAAACATCTAGTAGAAAACTACAATGCAGATAAAATGAGCAATAAGCACATACAGTCACTACCATTCTCACTTCGCCAATCCCCCTAAAATCCATACGAATACATTTAGACTTGATGAAATATTCATGTTATAAATCAAGAAAAAAGAATAATGCTACACTGGCATTACCCTCCTTACTTCAAAGCACATGCATGCTGTTACCACAGACAGAGCTACATTCATTGTACTTAAATTTTTTTCACTTGTACTTCAAAAAACCATTGCTTCTTTATCACCAGTTTCTGATAAAGTGTTGGCAATAGCTATTGCTGAACAAATTGGAATACCTTGCATATATTTACCTGCATCTTGGATGCTGTCCACAGAAATATGGTATGATGTAAAATAACCTGGGATTGGAACATTCAGGGTAGTTTTCAAGGATACATACATTAATGTCCTGTGGAGGAGGAAAAAAAAAACAAATCTGTATTTTCCTTTCTCTATTAACAACATATTTTTTATAGTCATCTCAGGGTCAAAGAATTGTGCTGAGGCTATACCAAATATCTTAAAAGTCATCTATTGATCAATTTATCGACTTCTAAACATCATTAGAAAGGTTTGGAAAGGGGAGGAAAAAAGTCATTTTGCCCTAGAATGCAAAAAACACACTTTTTTCCCCCCTTTGCTGCAAACATCACTATTATTATATTGAGATTACTATATAATTCAAAGTGGGACACATGGGTCAATTTTCATATTGAATAGTATTTAAAATATTCAGGAGACTATTTTCATACTCCTTTTTCTTCTAACTACACCCTAGAGGAAACCTGAAGTAGCCAGAATAAATAAAACTGAGACAACAATTTTTATTATTTTTTTTTTAATTCTGCTTCATTCAACGACTGGACTGAACAAACAAACTGTAATTCCCCCTGCTTACTCAATATATGAACATACATCACTTTTGATTATAATTTTCTCAGATGTTCAGAACTGAACCTACTGTGTAAACACCCACTGAGAAAAGGGCTTATTGGAAAGTATTTATCATTTTCACAAAATATAGTTCATCTAATTGGAAGCTATTTATCATTTTTCAAAGACTGGGCAGAGCTACTGAACCCTGAGGACCTGTATTCTATTTCTAGCTCTACTTTAACGCAATAATAAACATACCTGCAAGTGGGATTGAATTCCGCTATCCTTATCTAGTCTAATAGACCCTTATTCTGCAAGCAGACCCACTGACTCCAGAGACACAGAGGGCAGAAAAAGTGCAAGACAAAAAAATCAAAGATGGAAGGATCTCATCTTTGCAGAAACAATCTTCGTTGTTATTTAGATGTGTGCTTTAATAATGCAATAGGCTTGATACATGTCAATATCAAACCAACAACTAAACAAAACCATATTTTATCAAGTAAATAAAATGCAACAAGACAGATGTGCTTGGCAGCATGGAAGACATGGAGACCATCCCCTGCTCTCCCAGGGCAGCGCAGGGTACAGGCCTCCAGCCACAGCATCTGCATCCAAGACCTCATCGGAGACAAGCTCTTCCCAGAACTTCAGCCCTCGTGCCTAACTCTGTTAGTGTCACATTTGGGTCCAAAAGCCTTTCAAAGTGCAGTTCTGTTTCCTATTCTGTCTCACACTTACGTAAATCAAATTTTATAAGCACATCAGAAGATCATGGGCTGGGAAGTAAATCACATGGTGAAGAACCATTAAAGAAAACAACATAAAAATTGCCAGCTGGGATACAAGCAATCCATTCCTCTGCTTCCCAAAATTCAAGGCTTGCCTTAAGTACTTACCAGATGATTTATGGTCAAGACCTGAATTTTGACATTCAGCTAACAAGCCCCCCATTCTCAGTTCTATGAATACTACCAAGAAATCTTATTGTGGATGTGTTCATGGCACAGGAAATGTACCCCTCCTATCAACCCAATGAGGGTTTTCAACATGAATTACAATTTGCAGTTCTTTAAAGGCTTATTGTGCTTTTACTATAGCCACCATCAGAGTTGTTCTCAGGATACATATTTTTGGCTTCCATAAGAACCTAGAGATCTGCAATGAACTCATAAATTGCTTGGATTTAAAAAATCTGAAACATTGCCCTGACAATACTATAAATGATGTCCAAGTCAGCTTGCACTGGATGGGTGGATTGGATAGAAGGCAGATACATGGAAGGCAGAAACACCTACCTAAGATCTAAAAATCATTAGTAACTGAGAACCATTCCTATTTTCTCCCATAAAAAGGTGAATGGACACTAGCTCCCAATAAAGAAACTTACCATTTCTTTGCAAGAACAACGAATATGGTGAGTCAGGAAATATTCCCTGAGATAAGTATCAATACCCAACATGAAAATGTAACTGGGACCTTCTTGTAATTCTGAAAACAGTATTTGATTAATACGGATAAACAAAATATGGCTGGAGAAACATCTGTACAATAAAAGCAGTGTAAATTCACATGAAAAATCCTGCAGCTTTAACAAGTGAACATCTGATATTTAGTAAAAAAGAGATTTTTAGTATTATTTTTTAGGGTAAACTGCTGTAGGGTCACTGAAACCACTGGGCTGACAGTAACATAATCCTCCCTGCTCCTTGATAATCCACTCAAGGTTTAAGATAAGGCCAGATATGCTTTCATATGAACCACCAATCTTTTGCCACACAGCGACATGCCCTTCATGTTCCTGACATCAGAACCACCAGATTTTCTCTGCAGTAAAAGCACTGCCCCTCTACAAGCTTCACTTTCTACTCCTGCTGTGTATTACAGCTGCTGGAGTGTCCTGATGCATTTGCAGCACCTGCTCACCTTTCCTATTTTATTGTATTCGTAGTCTGTGAAATAAATCACCAGTCACTATCCATCCCTTGAAGGAGGTTTTACTTGATGATAATTATGCAACTTCATGAGATGTGAAATCACAGTTTTCAATCAAAAGGTGAGTGAAAGAAAGGTTGGCCTGAGGTGTGCTAGTCATCACAAAACTTACACCTATGTTCTTCGGTGGATGGAAGATGTTCAGAAGATGTTCTTCGGTGCCAGTGGCGCTTAGAGGAATTTCTGGTTTTTTTTCTGAGCACAGAAATGCAAGGTGAAACAATATTATACTAGGCAGTGTTACTCTGCTATTCTAAGCAACATTCATGCCTTATTTCCCAGTAAGAGCATGTTTTCCCAGCAGGACACAGATCTTTTAGGGCAGAAATGTTTTTATGTGAGACAAGAATTTGCAAGGTGACAGATGACAGCCTTGCTGACTTAAATCCCTGGAGTAGCTTTGGAAAAAAATTATTCTAATACAGTCTGGAAAGATGCAGAAGGCAATTCACAGAGCTACTTTGATCATAATCCTTCACAATAAAGAAGGAGGTATTTTGCTTTATTCCTCAGCTCCTGGCTACAATTCATACTGCTCACATCCACCTGGGTCTCTGCCTTCAGTAGGGCAATGGGACACTTGGGAATCAGCCCCGGGGCTGCAAGTAAAGACTGAAACCACCTTTAATAGTACTATATTTTTCTACTCTTGTAATAATTTTTTTCTGAAAATTTGAGTTGGTAATGTCTACTTCCTTCTTCTGTAAAATTGTCTTTCAAATAAAAATCACAATATGCCCAAAGCCTTTAATCTGTCAACGAGCCAGACTACCGATCTATCAAAGGTGTGCTATTAATATATTGTTTGAGATTAATAACAAACAGTTTTATTTGCCACAGGGAGTTCACACATGCTATGAGAGGAAGTCAGCACGTGATTAAAAGTATTTCATAGAATCACTGAATCATCAAGGTTTGAAGAAACTTTCAAGAACATCTAGTCCAATCATCAACCTAGCAACCCCATAATCCCTTCTAAACTGTATCCACAAGTGCCACTTGAACAGATGCTTCTTGAACACTTCCAGTGAAGGTGACTCCATCACCTCCCTGGGCAACTTATTCCAATGCCCAGTCTCTCTCTCAGTTATTTTCTTTTTTTCAATATCTAATCTGAACCTCCTCAGTGAAACTCAAGGACATTTCCTCTCATCCTTTCAACAGCCCCTCACTAAACCTCCTTTCAGGTAGTTGTAGATAGTGAAGGACTACAAAATTCCTTTGGGAATTTTAATGCCATCACAAAAAGAGCAAACTTGAAAGTAATTTTTAATGGAACAATAAGCAATTTACTGAAGTTAATGTCTTTAACTCATGGCAAATACCATACCATATACAAAAAGATGCGACTTTATATTTCAGACTTTGATTTTTTTTTTCCTTCTAATATAAAATCCTAAAAGTACTGGGAGAAATAATGACCTTTTTTTGCCACTAGAAGGAAAACACAAGTTAAAAAAAAAAAAGATTTTTCAAGATCATTCTTGATTTTCAAAGCAGTCCCTATTTCTTGATCCTCAGTGTCTCAACCAAAAATTACAGAAACACCAGATTCTGCCATGGATGTACTGCAATTTTTAGTAACACTGACAATTTAAAATAAAGAATCATAACTCAAATACATACATGCCATGCAAATATTTTTCCATTTATCATCTGCTAATCTATGGAAAACAATAAAAATATAGTTTCTCCCACAATCAAAATGAAAAATACACATTGTCTTTCCATGCCCTATCCTTGTGGGATGCCAAAGCTTCTGTGAAACCAGGAGACCCTGCTTACAGCCCAGACACAGTGCATGCTCCTCACATCAGTCTGAAGGTTGCAGATGAGGAGATGTGTCAGCAGCGACCTAAACAAATACCTTTCAGGTCTCCATAAAAGGAAATAAAATCAAATGATATGGAAAACCAGTGACTGAGCCCAGTCTATGGTGACCTCTCCTGCTTTCAAGGCTATTCTTCATACACCACTACAGTCAGCAGTGCAGTCTAGTCCTCACTGTCGCCAGCCAAGGAAAATTCCTCCACTCTCCCAAGAGCCACCAAGAATCCTCTTGTGGCTTGTAAAATGTTTTCTCACATAGTTGCTGGGTGTCTGTAAGGAGGTCAAACTGACCGGTACATCCTGAGGACAATGTTGCATCATACGAGCCAAACACAACCATGCTGAGAAAAACCATAATTCCCCACTTTCTCTGACCCAGCTTGGGAGCTCTGGGTGGCCACAGAGTGATGGGCAGGAAAACGTAAACATGATGGGCCAGAAAAGGGCTCGTGAGTGCAAATATGAAGTGGAAGAGGGAAAAGCACAACTTCCTACTCTGTAAGGCTGCAGAAAGACATTGAAAAGTCAAGGGATAATCACCATTTAGTTTTCCAAACATAAATGTAACATGACTTACTAAATATTACTTAGAAGCATAAATTATTTACACATTTTAACTGAAAACAAACTATAATGCAACACATTTTTAACGCTAATTAGAGAGTTTTATTTCAGCAGGTGTATTTAATGTTTCTATTCAATCTCAATTGAGCATTTGGATAACTAGAGCCACACAGCAGCAAGATGACTTGTTTCTTTCAAATTCTGGAGGCTTTTGGTATTTGTTCATCCATCTCTGCAAGCTGCATTGGCAGTAGATTGCTGAGGGGTGGGCAGGTGCTGGGCACCACTTCCCAAAGCAGCATTGCCAACACAGCGGAAGCCAAATGTTTCCCATCCTGTGCTATTATGACACCGAGCCCCTCCAAGGTGGGCTGCCAGGCGGGGTGCACTGTGCCAAACTGTGTGGGACGATCGTCCTCTGGAGATGACAGCAAGCTGGACAAGTTTATTGGGACACCAGTGGCAGCTGCAGAGTGTGCAGTGGGCGTTTTGGGGAGAAGCTCCACGAGATGGCAGAGCAGATCTAACTAACCTGGAGCTCCTAACCCAGGCTCAGGTTGGCAGGGATGGTGAGAACACTGCCTTTGACCCTGGCCTGGAACCCCAGAGTGGCCAGTGGGTCAGAGGCCCCACCTGGGGGGTTTGGCTGTCGAGATCAGAGCAGATAAATAGACACGCACAAGGTCTCTATTTTGCCCCAGCCTGTTCTCCTGAAGCTGTCAACATGTGACTTTCTGAGTGGTAACTATGATTTTTCTCTCCTCTTTTTCTCTCTTTATTCTTTCTTCTCTTAATCTCTCTTCCTTTATTCCTTTCTTCCTCTCGTGGAAGACTCTCTTAAACACTTGCTTTCTGTAAGGTGTGGGTACTTCATCTAAGTAGCGCGGAGTTTGTGCTTGCTGGGTGTAACAAAAGTTCCTTGCTATAGCAATGCTTGATAGTCCTTGTAATCTGTTGTAAAGGTTTTGTGAAGTTGCATGTTTATCTCTGTAAAACTTTTTTTGCCAAACCACCTATCTTCTCAGCAAATTAAAAGAAATCTCTTAGAGAAAAAGATGTAGTTATTCTCTGGACATTAACTCAGGGTACCAAAGAACCCGTGGCTTTACAAGAGTTCATGTGAGCCTAAAATTAAAAGGTGCACCCAGTAAAGCTTGGGACTTTGGTATCAGAAACCTTGGCAACTACTGATGACTTAAGATCAACCCTAAGTATCAGCAGAGATAGTATAATAAGGAATATATACACCTTTTACTATTTTTACTATTTAGATGTAACAAACATTAAACACATTTGTAGATCCTATTTTCTAACTTAAAATTATGTACAGCATCAAAAAAACATGAAAGTGGATATATTTCTCTTTTCTCTGTTACCAGAAATCATATTAGCAATTTGTCAAAGATCAGTTTACCAATTACAATGGAATCACTTCCTTGTTGTAAGAAGACACCTTATCATGTTTCTCTTTTCCATTACTTTTGTATTTTTCACCTCAAACCATTTTAGTACAGAAAATATACTAAAAACATAGAAAGAAAATATGCCAAAAAAGAAAGAACGCCTGCCAGCTGGAAGAAGTGTATAAGCATTAAATAACCATCCTGTTACGGAGGGCACAGATCCAGGGAAGACCAAAAATACAGTCCATTATACTGTAATCAAGAATGAATCCCAGTGGCAACTAACAGCAGGGAGACAGTACATCTGTTAATTCTGTTTACTAACACCTCTTCATAAAAGAACATGGAAAATAAGTCTGCTTGGATGTCAACCTTTAATAAAGTCAATTTGGAACGGCATATATTCAATTCTGCCTACGCTGAGCAGGAAACACCCCATTCTCAGGGATTTTTCAGTCCTCACTAATACAGACTGGGTATATTCTAGCAAATAGATGGACACAGGTGGACAGAGACGCAGCTGGTGGGTGAGGGTCCTCCTGGTAGTGTGGTCTCACCATACCTAGCAATGCAGGGCAGCCTTGCCTGCTCCTGTCCTGACAAGAAAGGCTGCTACAGAAAACTCAGGGTGTTAAGAAGTATCTTAGTCCCTCCTTTCTTAAAGGAGAATCAAGTTCATTTATACCAGGGTTGCCATTTGTCCGGTCTGCTAAAAAAAAGTGTTCACATGCACTCTAACTCATACCAATGCTTTACTGCCCCTACTGTCAGAAAACCCTTACTAGTATTTGATACAAAAATACCTTAATGCAATTTAATCACAGCACATTTTTATTCATCTGAAGATTTACATCTCCCTGCAGCAATTCTTTTTTAAGACTGTCTTCTGGACTCTCTTCAATTTCTTAGAAGCTCTAAAACAGAACAATTTTTAACTTGGGCTTTTTCAGTAAAAGCAGAAAAGACTCTGCTGGTACCTTACATAAGTTCTCATCTGAACAAGAAAGTGCCATGAAGGGAATTAAGGAATCATTTCATGTCTCTGGCTCCTGGGACCCAGCATCTTCTGTTTGACTTGAAATGCTGGATCCCAGAAACCATTTGTCCTACACATTTAAAAAAAAAAAACAAACAACAAATTGGAGAAGATACAGAGGAAATCATCATATAACACTGCAGACCATCACTCTCCTAATACACCCCTCTGTTAATGTTAAAAGCTTCAATGTTCAGCCAAGCATATAATACTAAGACTCAGCATCTAGTGGATTGACAGCAAGTTTTGCTCACAACTGAGCAGTAATATGCATTACCAGATTGCTCAGAATGAAAAATCATGTAATGAAAAAAACACAATAGGACATCACAGAATCATAGAACAGTTTGGATTGGAAGGGAGATTAAAGAGCATCCAGTGCCAGCTGCTTTGCCATGGGCAGGGACAACTGCCACTAGACCAAGTTGATCAAATCTGGGATTTTTTCACATACAGAAAAGGGCTCTCTAGAAAGAGCCTAAGTCAGGAAAAAAACAGACTCAAACTGAAATGACAGTCGAAGACATTTTAATAAGACTGGATAAAATGAACAGAAGATTGCCAAGATCAGCAAATATTAGACAACACTGTAATGAAGAACACAACCAGGGAGGGGAAGAATCAACATCGGCAGAGAAAGCTTTGTCTCTCCAACTTCCAACAGGTCTTTGATTCAGTCACTAGAGATGTGACAGTTCTTTGTTTCTCAATTCACAGTGAAAAAAAAATAGAAAGGATAACAGTAAAGTAGCAAAATTTTGCAATTTTTTCAGGGAATATTAACAGGAGTAGATAAGAAATTGACCTCAAAGAGATACAGAGGGACACTATAATGCTGAAGGATATTCAGTGCTGGTAAAACCATAGATCCTTGCAACAGGATACCCTGGATGACAAAGACGCAACTGGATTAAAAAAAAACCCAAAACCCAAACCATCAAAAGAATAATAATGAGAAAATAAAAGTGATATATTCATAGAAGAGAGGTCTATCAAGGGCTATTAAACGCAGCGATGGAAGCAATGTCTGTTGGTAAGCTGAAGGATGTCAGAAGCTGGGAGGACACTGAAGGGAAAACAGCCCTTTAGCCAGCTTGTACTGGCTTCCCTACCTGGGCTGGATGGTGCCCTTGTCTCAAGAAGTGCATAATGGAGAAAGTTCACACTTCAATACATGACACAATATCATTGGTCATTTGCACAGACACCAAGGGATTTAAATGTTTCAAAATATTGCTTCATTGTTACAATACAGGAAAGCCTATTTTAATAACGAGCTATTTCTGTACCTCACATTTTTCTCACATTTTCTTTCCCAGGTCAAATGTTCTCATTCCTTTAAAGCTTGGCTGCATACACAGAAATAATACTCAGCAGATTTTAGCCCAAACCTCAAAAATGCTTATAATAACAGAAACAGATTGAAGTTCTATGAATGCCACAATCTCTTGAAGCCAGCATTACATTGTTTTCAGTGGAGGTCCACAAAAAATAATGTTATCAATATAAAAGCTTAAAAGAGACTTATTAGAACAAATATCAGAGTTCTGAATACTAAAGATACCATCAGAGAGAAGAAATCCATGAGCCCAAAAGGAAAATAATTTCATTGACAATGAGCATTAAATATTATGGCTTTCATATAAGCAAACAGGACAGAGGCAAAACAAATACAAGAGATCATTCCATTTACCTTTTTTATTACAGGACTTCACGTGACAAGAATTGGAAAGGAAAATGCTTACTTTCTTCAATATAAATCTTCAAAATAAAGAAGTATATACATGGAGAAGGAAAGACGCCACATGAATCTAAAAAAAATTATTGCAGGCTTCAGGAAAGGAGTTTGGTTGGTTTTTTTTTTGTTTGTTTTTTTTTTTTTAATTATTAAGCTACTTTCATCTGCAGATGTAGCAAAATTTTCAGTAAAGAAAATTAACACTGGCTAGCTGATGCATGTTTTATTGCAACATACTGCTCAGTTACAGGTTAGACTATCTGCTGTCCTGAACTCCAACAATACAATTCCCTTTTGATGATGCTAAAGGAAGTGGGACTGTATCCAACAGCTCACGACATATCCCTCAATTAATCCAGTCACATGAGGTACACTGTCTAGCAAAAAAAGAAAAAGAAACCTTCTGCTGACCTCTCCATTGAAAAAGAGAAAATATATGATCCTTCACACAGTACAGGTTATAAATTTCTTTGGTTTTGACCATTTTTTAAATTAGATGATAAAACTCAAAAACAACAGAACTGACTTTTAAGACAAAAGTTCCTCGTAACAGCAAGGTCAAAATGTCTTTTACGTCCTTGGCCTACCACATTTGTGGTAGCACTTCACTACAAGCCTCTTGAAAGTTGAGAAAACAACTAGAAGTTTGAGTTGTGTGCTAATTCTGCTTTCCTATCAGTCTTCTGCACAGCATTGACTGACTTGGAATCTCTCCCTTCATCTCACAGGGCTGAAATGCAAAAGGAGCTGCAGAGCAGAGAAGAAAATCACATTGCTTCTGCACGTGGCTTCCCTGCTGCTGCAACTGGAGGTGGTTTCTGCTCCGCTGCCCCGATCTAGTTTCCCTAGTTAAAATCTTCCCCCTGTTGAACAGTTCTAATGCTTTTCTGGAAAATTACTAATACTCTGCATCAGTCGTAGCACTGCCACTCTGAATAGCAGACACAAAATGGAACATATCGATTCCACTTTTCAGTTTGACAATACTATCACTGTACTGACAGCACCAAGTATTAAAACCCTCCTAAAATTACCAGGTTCAGAGGCATAAATAATGCTCCTATTAGCATCATTTTTTTTTTTAAAAAAATCTTCAGTTGTCTGATGAAGTTCTTTTCTACAACTACGAGAAACAAAACCATACCTCTCTCCCCACACAGAAACACAGAGTCTCTCAGTCCCCTCAGCTGAGGTGCTATGGCTTCAAAAAGCTCAGTAAGTCACAAGATCAAGTATAAAATCATGAGGGTTAATAAATCTGCTAGGAAGAGGAAAAAAGTATAAAATGCCTTTTTACCCTTTCCTGTTTATCTTCTCTTTGGATTATATTCTGAAGAAATTTTGTTCTTTTTTTTTTTTCTCCTTCAGACATGGATGAGCACTTTACTTTTCTTTTTCCCTTTCAAAGAGAACAGAAAATTAATTTTCAAAAAAATAATAATAATCTCATTTAACAATCCATCTTCACCATGGAAAGTTTCCTATTTGCTACTGGTTAGTGGATTTTTCCCCAAGAAAAAGGAAATTACTCTTGACAAGCTCAGTTATGAATAGTGGCTGGCTTTGCTTGGATCAGAGTTCATAGGAAAAAGTTGCGTTCAAGGTAACCTGACTAGACTGTGTTTCAGTAATTCACTGAGCAGTAAGCAGCTTTGCTGAAACAATGGCATGCCCTTTTCCAGAGTCCAGAACAACAAATAATCACCTTAACATCCTTTGTTGGGTTTTTCGGTGGTTTGTTTTAGATTTTATGCACAGCAACTATATTTACAAGGGATAGAGGAGCTTTGAAAATACTCACAAACAAGAAAAACAAAAAGCAATGCTTAGGATAACAGTCAGAAAAAGTGAACACTGCTTTTACTTCAAAGGAGAATTTCACTGTGTTTTTTTATGGGCAACATATTCTCTCAGCTGACACAGCAGGTAATAGTGCTTATCCTGAAAGATGGAGTTACCTTTCCATTCAAGACAGGCACCCACCACCCTTGTGATAACTCACAACCACACAACATCATCAGCAAACTGGTGAGGGACGTGCATTTTTGAATAAGTAACTCAACTTCAAATAGCCATCTTAAGGGAAAAAAACCAACAGCACATTTGAATTAGCTGACACCTGCTTATTGGGGCTTTTTTCACATTTCTGTAAATAATGTGGAATTATAAGAAAGACAATAAAAAATTATTTCCTGGCAGCAATACCCTTCCTTACTTGACTGACTATAAGGAAACAATGGTCAAATGCCCTGAACCCCAACTCAGTGACAACAACCACAGTTTTCCAGTTTATCACATGCTGTTCCCTCATATTTTCTCCTTGCAACATCATCTCACCAAGTTATGAAAAATTGCTTTTATTTTCTCTTTTGAATTTGAGTAAAATCCACCACAAGAAGGCTGAAGGAATCAGGGTGCACATAGCTTTCTGAAAGACTCCCTTTGACCATCAGTATCCCTCAGATGCCTGGGGTTATTTCTGTTGGATTTCCAGTTCATTAAGGTGCCAAGACGCCTTAGTGGTTTGAATCCATCCTTGTTTCAGGGAACTGAAACCATTAGTCCTCCCACTGCACAAAGCAGCAGGACTTGCCAACTGCTTTTTTGCTTACAATTGCTTATCGCTCTGGCAAAGAAGCCAATCTGTCACCAATTGTCTGAAGTCCCTCATCCTTCCATATGCCTTCAGGAAAAAAACGAGAAGGGAGGACATCTAATATGGGTCTGGAGTCTCTATATTGAGGCTGTTCATCTAACTGAAGCTATTTGCATGCAGAGATCCTTAAAATCACAATTTACACTCTTGTAAAGAAATTCTTTCAGAAAAAGGAAAAAAGAAAAGCAACTGCACCAATACCTTTTATGCCAAGATGGAAAATCCAATTTCTGGAATATCTGCCACCTGAAGAGCACTCCCATAGGAAAGCACACCAGCCACTTGCCAGGCAGGGCCAAGCAACTAGAGAACATCCCAATCCATTTGCCAACACAAACCTATGGCATTTGGTTGTTTTTGTAGAAACACAAATGCCCACCTCTACATCGTAGAAGCATGTAGCATTGAAGCAAACAGAGCAAGAATAGTCTGACAGCACCTGATTTTTGGGCAGACCATCCCCCAGTTCAGATTTGTTCATTCTGCAATGAGACAGAAACAAAAACTAAATTTGTACCTCTGTGCTTCATTTTCACTGTTGTACAAAGGGCTCTTTCTTTTATTTGCATGTGGATTTGCATTTTGTCTGTCAAGAATTAGAGTCAATTTGATTTTTAACTTAAAAGAAAAAAAGAGACTATTCAGCATGCAATGTGTTGTGTTCACAATGTTGTAAATGCAAGACTCTTCCAATTTAAAGATTTTTCATTACATTTACTTACCACTAACACTACATAGTCTTCATTCAAATTCATTCCTTTCCCCCCTCCAGTTCCTTCTTGTTCCTCCTGGTCCTAAATTTATGTGAAATCCTAATCTGAAAGATTCCACTGTGAAACTAAACAGGGCCGGCACCACTTCTGTAGTGCTTCAGGCTGTTCTTTATGGAGAAGCCAACCCTTAAAGCCATGGTCTGACATTGTCCAAATAGACAGCACTGCATAGGGGCTGCCCCAGAAGAAGATCTGTTGGTCACAGGCAGCAGTAGTTTTATTTATAGCCTGGTGACATCAGCGTATCAGCTTTAGCATCTGATAGAAACCTTGGCAGTGATCCTTCAGCACCAGTACCTGCTGGGAGCGTGTGCGTGCAGGTGACTGGGACATTGCACTTTCTGGGAAAGGCAGCAAGGCAAGAAGCTGTGGAGGCTCAGCAGGCCCTACTGGGTGAGCTGACTGGGGATCACCTTCCCAGTGGGACATGCACCCCAGCTGTGTCCCACAAGATATTCAGGCACTCTATGTGTGCTCCAGCTCCATATGAGCATGGGTGAAAGCTGCTGACCAGAAAGGAGCAAACACCCTGTGCTCCAGCAGGGCCTGGGGTCTGTGTGAGCTGGGACAAGGCACAGGATTTTACTCTGTAGTCTATAATGAACCTTAGAGACTTCAGAAAAACCAGGACAAACTAAGTCTTGAGTATGTCTGGGCACTGATGTCCCTTTTTTTCCACAAAATGCCATCTCCGCTTCATATGGTTTCAACATAAACTACTTCAGAGTCTTAAAAATACAGAGTTCAAAAGCATGACTTGTCATTCTGCAGTCAGCAGAAGAGTCCACACCACCACCAGTAAATTACACTACAGGAAAATATTTTGTTTACAACAAACACCTACGGCCCAGCACAGCCTTGGATGCTTTTATAAAAACACGGATACTCCCTCACCACGTCAGCCGTGCGCCATGGGCAGGCAGTTTTCCTAATTGCACCACCCTGCATTCTCCCTGCCATCCACCACCCCAGAGCTTCAGCTTTGCTCTAGCTAATAAGTTTTAGAGAGCAGGATTTCAGTTTATTTCACTTTGCTGGCAGCACTGACAGCCAGAAAACTTAGGTATAAACCGCAAAATGGAAAGAGGAAGGCGAATGACAGGCAAGGAATAAAACGGGCTAATAAATTCAGTTTTATTTTCATGAGTTGTCAGTTCCTGCAGGTTTTGACACCTACAGAGTGAAGTGAGTACCTGACTGCTTGAAATTACATTATCATGCCACAGCCTGAACACATTCAATATACTGGCAGTTAAGAGGAGGGCTGCTTCCCTCTGCCTTTCCCCTGTCAGGAGGACTAAAAGGTTCTGCAGTTCCCTTCCCCATCACACCACCAATAAAAGAGTTTTCATTGAAGGCGATCGGAGCATAAACCAACAAGGAAAAGGAAATAGGCCTACTCCTAGCAAGGAGTGTACTTAGGAGGTTTTATGGTAGGGTTTTCTAAGGACAGCTAACACAATTTCATTAGACAAGTCTTTAAGATTGTTTTAATTAAACATGAGTACAATACTAAACATTTCAAAAAGCCTGACTTCTGATTTTAAATACACACCCACACATATATATTTTATTACATCATATTTTTTAAAGGGACTATTTCCTGGCAATGCTCCATCTCTGTTATTTAGGCCATGTATAAACTAAGTTAAAAAATATTAATTTTAAAATTTATACTAACAGAAATGGAAATTAGAGGCATTCTTTTCCTCTGGTTGAGAAACCACTCCAGTTCTAAAAACCATTCTGTTCCAACTTAAGACAAGCAAAATATCAATCAATAACTAGTTTTACTTGATGACTGAAGACTCTTCAGCTTCATAATGCCCACAGCTGGACTATGTACTGAAGTTAACATTCATATCACACACAGATCCTCTTGTTTTCATTCACCTACAGTAGTTACTTGTCAGCTAATTATCATTGTTAAATCATCACTTACTGAGAACCATGTGTTATCTCCTTAGATATGTCTTCCTGTTATTTTCACACTAACAAAGTACATGAGAACTGAAAAAGCAAATACTCAAATTGAGTCTTACTAACACCTGAAGCTCATCCGTATTGAAACTACTGTAAATCAAAACCAAGAGACTTCTAGTTTCTGAAAAGCATGCACTGAAAAAATGTTCAAACCCACTATCTCATGGATTTTTACATCTTCTGTTTTCATATCTTTACTGTTAGCAGTGCAAAATGTAAAATTGTGGATGTATTTCATACTTTAAATGCATTTGTATCTTAGCTTTTAAAGATAAATTTGAGTATAGTCGTGACAGCATTAACAATTAATAATTCCAACATCAGTTTGGAACTTACAAAAATCCATTTGATTGGCAGAGCTGTACGACAACAAAGCCTTAGCCACTGTGGCATATACCCAAGAACACTCAACTACTTTAAAGTCAAGATACAACACATTCAACTGGAGATGTCTATAATTGTAGCTATCTTATATAAATCACCTAGCAGTAGAATTCATTTGCAAGGATGTAACTACAAAGTCTGATTTGAGTCAACCAGAGCAGTCACTAATTTCAGAAAATCGGTATGGGCTATGAGGAACATTTAGCACACACACAGAACTACCTTTCCTGGGTACCCTGAGGCTTCAGATATGCACTTATCAGATATTTTCTGATGAACAGGTCTTGCTTTGGCAATTAATAGCCCTCGAGGGCTACATAGTTACAATTTTTAAAAAAGAGTAGACTATTTCAGGTGAAAGGGATCACCCTAGTCCAGCTGCCTGACCAACTCAGGGCTGACAGAAAGTTGAAGCATGTTGTTAAGGGCATTGTCCAAATGGCTCTTATACACTGACAAGCCTCAGGCATCAACCACCTCTCTAGAAAGCCTGTTTCAGTGTTTGATCACTCCCTCTGTAAACAAATGTTTCCTAAAATATTTCCTTTTTGAATACATAAATTGTTATTCACAACACTGATCAGCAAGGACTTCTAAAACTGAATTACACGTTCTCTGAACTATCACCTTCTTTCTGTTTTTTTCCTGGAACTGGCAACTACCCATTCCCATTGGGATCTTCTAGGTTTTGCACTGAAACAGCCCACAAGCAATCATCCTTGATGCCACTTTTCCATGCCTCCTGAAAATCTGCCTTCTCCTATCCTTTCCTTTGTTTACTTCTTCCTCATATAAGGAGTCCTAATCTTTGTCATTCCTCATATGGAAATTATTTCATCCTTTCATCATTGCTCCTATCTATTTCTGAGAATTTTCCAGTTCTTCCAAACCCATTTTGGGAATGGGAGGTCACAAACGTAGGAATTCAAGTGCAGACACGCTAGAAATCTATACACAATGAAGTTCTCTGTTTGCTCTCTATTGCTTTTGATTTGCCTTTTTTGACTACTACTGAGAACCAAGTTGATGCTATTGTACAACCACCCACCACACACAAAGGATCTCACTCTTGACCAGCAACAGGCTTTTGAGAATCCATCGTTTTCCATGTGAAATAAGGATTACCCGCCTCAAACCACTTTCCTGCCTTCACTGAAGGCAAGGCTGGCTTTTATCCTTGGGCTACACAAGAATGCTATTTTCTGTTCCTGTTTCAATCTCTGAAAATACATCTCCTGAAAATATAACATGGACATACTCTCTTCCCTACTACAGTTTACATGGGCTTAGAAAGCCAGCATCAATATATTACACTCTTTGTTCTGTGGTTGGGATTTCCCACTCTACAAACAGCATCTTCCTATAGAGAAGCTGGAGAAAACTAGTTCCCCAGGCTACCACAACAAATAAACACCAAAAAAGAACACAAGAGAAAACATCAAGAGGTATCCTGTATTCACACTCAGAAAGGCACAAATAACAAACTTGGCAAAAATGAAGATTCATAATTCTCAACTTTACACAGCAAGGTCCTTTGATAAAAGAACTTCAATGACTATATACACAAATGTCTTAAATAGCACTACCAATACACAGTATACGGTAAGGCCTTGTAACAAGGTTAAGTTTGAGTAAGATTGTGAGTATTTAGTGCTCAGACCTCTAGTGCTACTTGGTTTCTGGTTTCTTGCGTAGTTTCTTAACATTTGCCATAGCCAGAAATTTTCAGGCCAGTACAACACTGCAAGAAAAAAAAACCCTCACCCTTTTTATATTCTGTTATCATGTGTTCTGTCTCCCCAAAAAGGAATGCAATACAGAATGGTTTCATTAAAACAAAAGCATGGTATTGATGTCTAAAATCCTGGAAGACAGGCACTCAGAACAACACTTTAGGCATCAGTATTAATCTTATATTTGCTATTAATATAAGTATCTATTTGAATTACATGAAAGATTTTAGTGTCGTAATCTTAAGCACTGCTATATTGCTTATTTACCATGTGCAATCGACTCAGACTAGTGAATGAAAACAGATTAGGAAGGCACATTTTCTTGCCCTTATATAATTGCACAATGCTGCAATGTTTGGAATGCAAACTCCACAGGGGAACATTAAAAAATATTGGTTTGTAAATTAAAGTCACTGAAAAGTAAATGTCAGCCACAAAAACATTTCTTTCAAGATTACATTTTATAAGTTGTTTAATCAGTTCCTCTTCTAGCTGAGGTCTGAATTATCATTAACGTTGTGGTTCAATAAATGATTAATACAAAATGGGAGAATCTAAGGGGAAAAATGGTGCTTTGGAGCACACACAACAGATGAAGACCTACAAAAACGCGCCAGAAATTTTGCTGTGAAGAGGTAATGCAGTAAAAGGGAACAGCTGGAGACTATTAAAAGCAGTCATTAGAGGGAAGAAGCAGCAAACTGTTCTAACTGGGTCAGCTGACAGGTGGCTGTGCTTCAGCAGTGCCCTCCCGGCAGCCCAAGCCCAGCCGCAGAGATTGATGCTACTGTGTGATGCTCAAACCAGACCTACAGCTGCAGAGCTGAGCTGCAGCTCAGCACTCACTGCAGGACATCCAGTGACCAATTCAAACCACCTCAGCACCAATACATAGCACAGGGAGAAAAAAGGCTCCTGTGTGGATGCATGGATGTTAGGGGAAACACTGAGTGCACAAAATGTTCAGCCTCTTAGCTACGGCTCAGAATCCAGTAAATGAAAAAATACACTTTTTAATGTATATATTTAACCCCCTAATATCTGGTATGCACTGCACAGATATAGCCAAATTATTTAAACCTCTGCATGCCTCAGATTTCCAGTGTAAACAATGTTAACCAGTTTCATCAGACCCTCCTCAAAAGTTCCCAGGTACAATCGATGGCACTTGCAGCTGTTTGTGTGAGTTCCTCAATAGAAAAATCACAGTCATGAACCCTCTATTCCCCCACTCCACCAAATCTGCAGGCAGACAACCCTCTCATTGTCTTTTTTTTTTTTTTTTTTTTGTAATACAGAAACACAATCATGAGAGTGACAGTCAGAAGATGAAGGCATGGGCTTCCTACCATGGACTTTCCTGGAGGGCATGTTACTGTCAACTGAAAACTATCCAAGTACTTATCTAAAGTCATGAAGGAAAAAGCTCAGTGATGACAATCGATGACAATCCTTGATGGCAATTCACAATACAATTACCCATGGTTAAATATTTCTATTATGCAGATAAACACAGGAAATAAGACAGACAGCTGCTGTCAGAAAACCAGTGCAATTGATAAGAGAGTATTTTCCACTGTAGACAGAAATTTGAGGATATAAATAAAATTGGTTTAATGTACTTAGTGAATATTCTTACATCAATGGAAACCACTGTAGTCATAAAAAGATTCAGGAATACAAAAAAATCATTTTATGGAGTTTAAACATTCAGCTTTTTCTACAATTTTGCTTGAAATTTTTGAAATAACCTAAGCAACACTGGATTAAATATTTAGCCAGAAAAGCCAATATTTCTCACAGGAGAGTTCCCTATTGTAAGGAATTTGACTTGAAAATTCCTTGACATCCTCTGAATTTTTCTTCCTCCTTTGCAGTAATCCTAACACACTTTTAACAAACATTGTAGCAATTCATTTAAAAGGCAAAAAGACAGACGCTCCATTATGGGATCACTTGCATGAGTAATCTTTAACATAACTGAGGCTGAATATTGTTAGAATATTTTTATTTTTAGCTGAGAAAAGCATATTTATTTTCAGCGATGAAGTTGAAAGACTATGCTGAGCCATACAGAGATGTGGTGTAAACTTAACTGCTAATTACAACGATAATCTGAAACATTCTGTAGGAAGGTGACAAGTTCTTGTTTTACTGAACGATTTTTAAAATACAAAACTCCTCACTTCTGACAAATTAGCTCAGAAACCTTTTACTGGAGTGAGTTAGGAGCTATGCTATTTTTGGGCCTAACAGATCAGAATCTCATGTAACCAGATTTTCTGCAATTCAGGCATCAATACACAGCCCATGCTGCTTCACACACTCATTCAGCCTTAGCTATCTTAGATCACAGGTTTATCAGGTGTTAAGGAAAGATGAAAACCCTATACATACCTTTTATATTTGGTCTCAACAACATTGAAGTTGCAATAAATACTAGATATTTACTAACAAGCCTTCTGGAAAGGACAATTTTAATACAAAGCTTTCAAATATTTACAGTAGCCCCTCTCTTTGTCAGGGGTGCTTCCTGCCTTCTGCACTTCCAAGCTTTAAACTAAATCATTTGGTGCATATTTTTCTTTTCCTTCGTACCAGCAACATTCACAGCTGCACTGATCAGGGTTTGCTTGCTTTCCTGAAGCACATTCATTACAATGGATTTAAATTAACTTTTGTGAATTTATCTCGTCTTACAGGACCATAACATAGGGTGACTCCCTCCTGAGTGTACTTGAGATTTGACCTGAGGTGCTCACCTCCATTTCAGACCATTAATGACCTCTCTGCCATGCTCCACACTAGCGCACTGCCACTATTCATTTTGGGGAAGCTTGGAAGTGATCTCTTCAGGTGACTGACAGCAACTCACTGCAGCAGAGAAAGTGCAGGGTTGGGAAAAGGGGCTGGCTGATCCGGCTAGAAAGACTCACATTGCAGCAGCTGCCTCTGCTGTATCTGACTCATGAATAAAGGGCTTGTTTTCTATCCCGACTTTCAATTAAATTTTGGTAAACACAGACATTTACCAAAACATTTAAAACAATTTATCTGACTCCTGAATGAATGGTTGTTTTCCCTGGAACAGAGTCAAAGTCCGAAGCCCTATTCAGAGAAAATTTCAAATGATCAGCGAATGGTGGAAATTTCTGTCTGTGTTTCTGATCTTTGCAATGTCAGCAATGTTGCAATGCCAGTTCAGATTTTCAATGTTAAAAAAACAGCATACAAGGTACTACAAGACTTCAAAATGTTTTGTTTGGTTGGGTTTTTTTTCCCAACTTTTTTTTTTTCCTTAAGGATAAGAATTGAGGGGAGGGAATGCTTCCATTAGGAATATCACAACCTAGTAACCAAGCGGGAGTTCAGACACAAAACCTGATCTTAAAATGCTTTTCCTCCCTTAAGAGCCTGCTTTATAAAGGTGCTGAGCTCCCACATCTTCACACTGCAGTTTCTGAGAGAACATGTATACTGCTCTCAGCTTTTCCAGGGAGAAGGCCAGTGTGTGCAGCTATTAATGGAGATGCCAGGATGGCCTGGAAAGGTTCCCAGACACCCACAACACCTTCCAAGAATAGGAAGCCAAGAACATCCTGGTTGACAAAAGCACAATTAGCATCTAATACGCAGTTTTCAAAAGATGTGCACCTTTTGCAGGCAAACCTGTTTCTCCTGCTAGAACAGAAAAGTTACATTTACAGATTCTCCAGTCTGTTTTATAAGTCTATAACAACTATCAACACACAGTTTCTCAGGTTCCCCAGCAATGAGCTCAATGTTGTGGAGTAATCAGTGGTTTTTTATTTTCCTAGCTGTTGATCTGAAGCATGATGGAAGAAGAAAAGTAAAAAGCTCGTATCCTCCCCCTGCTTTTACATATTTGCTCATGGTCAGGCACACCTCATCCCAAGCAACTTGGGTTTAATATTGTGATCAGCTTTGAAACTACTTAATATGCTAAATCTAAGCTTACCCTTCAAATAGTCCCCTGTAAAAAAAAAAGTCATGCTTTATGGTGAGATTTGAATTTAAAAAAATATTAGGGAAGAATTGCAAAAGTTATGAGACCTGCAATTAGAGCAGTCCTGTGCTAAAGTGCTGTACAGGCTCATGCTCAGAGGTGAAACCCGCTGCTTACTTTCTTCACAGCTAGATCAGGCAATTGATTTTGCAGATTTCTGAAGCTATGACTCCAAAAAGTCCAATACCTGAATTTTAAAATATATGCCCGTAGATTTCCTTGCACCACTGAGGAAAAGATTAAAATTCAGTCATGTAATATATGATGTGGCTGGACAGCACAAGTCCTAAAAATGCTGAACGTTCTGAGTGAGTGTCTTTTGTTAAAATGAATTTCACTGGTGAGTGCCCTATATGTTACTGTGACAGGAGCAACTGCTCTCCTTGAGTAGTGTGAGTGACCACCAAAGTCAGCCAAGGAGGGATGGAGGACAGATTCCAAAAATGTTTCCAGGATTCTAACACTTCAATTACCAAGAGAGAAGAGCAAAACGAAAATGCAAAAATAGGTTTTATTAAGGGTGCTGGTGGTGCCTCAGTCCAACAAACTGCCTTTTGAACAAAATGACTACTGACCTCAGACAACCACTTTTTATTTCTTTTTCATTACAGTGTTTGTACTGATCTGTGTATACATGCATATGTGCGTGTCTAGATAAATAATTAATTTCTGAAAGAACATACCAATGCAAATGAAAATTCAAGGTGATTTTTATTTGCTTTTAAAGCAAAACAGGAATTTTATCTATTCATTTCAGTTCTGCTTGAAGCAAAATGTCACTGGCTGTGCATATCACATCTTAAACTGCATAGGCAGTATTGAATTAATACCAGCTTTTAAAGAGTTAGTCATAACAGGCACCAATCACTGCACTTCAAATAAGAAATAAAGGCACTCAGAGTTAAGTATAGACTGTGCTGGTCACTTTTAACGTTTTCGAAAAGAAAACATGACAGTGCTAAAGAGATAAAAGCTGTAGCATAAACCCCACTCCACATTAATTTCTGCCACCCTCTTGTCCCGGTCTCAGGTGAGAAAGCAGAAGTCCAAGTACACTTCCAGCTCTGCACACTGGGAGGTCTAGATCTGCTCAGCTGACAGAGGGACGCCTTTGGGATCTCTAGGCACACAGCAAATAAGAAATCCTTTGCAACATTACTGAAATGAGTAATGTACAGCAGATATCATTAAATTTAAGGCTGTGCACCTCCCCCTTAAATTATTAATCATTTATAAGCTTGTCTACAGCAGTAGACAATAGTACTAAAGGACAAAAGAAGTCAACACAGCCCTATAACACAGAAAAAAAACCAGCCTTCCTTGGATCCATCTGACCTTAGCTAGGACTGAAACATGCGTGGCAGTTGTTCAGAGCTGTGCTCTCTATGGCTCATCCACCTGTCTTGTACTCTACTGCCCTTCCAAAACATCATAAAAACATCCTCCCTCGTTGTTCTCCAAAAGCCACAGATCTCTCTTGTTTTGATGTTATGTCTGGTCCGTAACATCTCATAGCAGACCATCGAGCTGTCCTGTCACCTCCGTGTTACTGAACCCTCCGCAGGTTCGAGTGTGGCTGAAGGCTAAGTCCAGTCAAACTGGATCTCTATTACAGACAGAGTAAGAACTAATTCCACCATTTTTTTAGGGAGGTGTCTGTGTGCATGCAAAGAGAATAATATCAAACAAACCAATCACCTTCATTGCCCCCTATGTTTCTTATTTTGCATACATTGAACACCTACTGCCAAAGGACCTTCGTCTGCAACAAAGGCTGACAGGTGTTACTACAGCTCAGCAGTTGCATAAAATAAGAAGTTATTATGAATGGCTTATCCAGCATTATTGCCATCATTAATCAAAAAAAGGCAACAAAACCAAACCAAGATCTGAGATTAGAGCTTTAGTACAAAGAACACTACAAACAACTTAGCAACAAGAACTTGAGAGACTTGGGCTCACTGAATTGCTCTGTTTCCCAGTTTTCCTCTGAGATTGCACAGTTACAGACATTGTTCCAACCTAAACGTTTATCTGAATATTCTCAGTGACAAATATAGACAGAATTATTATATTACTGTACAGCGCAAATCCAACCCAGTGAAAGGACCAAAATTCAACAGTGGCAATCTGGGACTTGCTGTCAGCTTATACAAGATCAAACAATTCATTAGCGTCACTCTACAGAGTAAAGCTGAGCAAACTAAGAACCACGCAAGACAAAGACAGAGACAAAAATGCAAGACAGAAGATACCTTAGTTTCCCACTCTTCAAGTGTCCAGTTTCAACATCAGCATTATATAACAATGCCGGAAAATTGGTAATCAAAGGCTTTTATTTAAACATACCAGATATCTTTCCTCCTGCCTCATGCTGGGGGTACGGATCATGTGATTCTGTTCTCCTCTCCAGTCTCCAAAACGTCGAAAAAAATAATTGGATAGAAATCTATTGACAGGATCTCTAATAATATTGATGTACACTGGTTGGTCTCCTCCAAACCTGGTGGGAAGAAAAAATGGGTGAATCTCATCACAAGGTTCCACCTAGGCTTGTATCTATTATCTCTCCTCTGAATGCTTTCAAATTACTTCCTACAGAAATTCAGAGCCTTTACAAGGTTAGGAATTAAACTGAGAAACTTACAACTAGTTACCACAACTTTGTAAATGCACATAGGATCTCTTTAGGATGAACAGTAAATATGGTTTCACATTAAGCTATATGTGTACTACAAACGTTTTAGTTTAAGACCATTTTTTTTTACTGTAACAGTTTTGCTTCTTGAGTTCTCTCCTTGCTGTTTTCAGATGAAGAACCTTCCGCAGATGAAAAAGAGAATAATCATTTCTTTTTCTCAACACATTTTCCATCTGGGAAGTCATGTCAGAGCAGGCACCACTTCACACTAACTGCCATAAGGCAGCCTTGGATCACCTTCACCTGTACAGTAAGTGTCGTAACGTGCAAAGGATTTTGCAACACACAAGCTTTTTTCCAAAGGCTTCCTCTGGATGAACTGACAGATATGCATGGTATTTCCACCTTTATATTTGCTGGAACTTGTGCATCCCCTCACCCTCAGCCTGCACCACCAGCTGGATTTGAGGTTATTTCATGGTTATGCAAAATCTTATAATCTTATCCCCGTATTTCACTTCATGATATTCTTTTTTCCTAAGAAAAAAAGGTTATATGAAAATTCTTGCTTCAAAAAAGAAACTAAGTATCAATTTCAAGTACATGCAAGTCCAATGAAAAGGAAAGAACAAAATCAGCTGTGACCAGGCTCGCACAAAAACAAAATGCAGCACAGGTACCTGCACTTTAGAGATGAGAACACAGAGCAACCTCATCACCTCGACTACCTTCTTGCACACCTCCTCCTGGTACTTAATGACAAACATCTTCAGTTCAGTAGGTGGGATACAAAAAGAGGAAAGGAGGAAAAGGGAGCTTGAGAAGGTTTGTGATTCCACTGTATTTTCAGAGTGTTAAAATACTGACTGCATATTTTGCATTAATACACAGCATCAGGGGAGCAGGCCTAACTGGAAGAAAAAAAGGGAAGTTGCTTACATTGTTCTACGGTCAAAATTGAAAAATGGACATTCACTGAACAGACTTATGGACTACAAATGCTGTGAGATAAATAAAATAAAACGTTCCCGGACTGACAAGTTCATAGGATAAATTCACCAGGAATTTGCCTGGATTATGATTCTCCCTCCTGTTTCCCCAGTTTAGGCGAACAAGTCTTACTTGAGCACTAGCTTATGCTTTATTTTTGGGAGCTAGAGGACATGGCCATATTGAAATATTTAAATGCTATTCTGATGATATTTCAAGTCAAAATTTAAGTATTTTCTTCTAAAATGTGAAATACTAGATTAGAACAGAGAAAACTGAAGACACCCTTTAGATTAAAAAAACCCTCTCAGCCTCTCCTCATCTTTTTAGTTGATGAATAATTGAATTTGTATAATAAAAGAGCAGGGCTTTCATAAATATTAAAGTGCAGAAAAATTGTTTAAAATTATGAAATCTTGTAAAAGACAATAGAAAAATCTCATCAAATTTCAACTTGATTTTGATTCTGCATGATTCCCCAGACCCCTAAATACAGTCTGCAAAGGCTTGTCTCATGAATAACTATGCGTATCAGTAATTTCATTGACCTCAGTGTTGCAGGATCACTGCCGTAATTTGAAAATGCACAGACAGCATAAAACTTTAAAACAACCCAATTAAAAAGGCAGATGCTCCTTGCTTCCTAATTAGTGCATAACCCAGTTTGGACATGAGTGTGCAAAGTGAAGTTTCCTGAATTTAGTATCCTGAATTCTTCTCTGAGCCTATTTTTGTTGCTTTTTGTCTTTATACAGAAATAGAACCTACATTAAAAAAAAAAAAAGATATTCCTCCAAATACCACAGGACAATAAGGGCATAAAGTTCTGACAAAATTTAGTCAAATAGAAAGTTTTTGGTGAACGCAATGGCTGGTAGCTTTGAAAACTAAACTTTTCAAGTGAAATCGCAGGCAAGAATAGATGGCATCCAAATTACTGAACACATTATCTTCCTGCTGCTTGATGCAGATCAGCAGTAATCTAAGGACAGAAGGGAGAGGAGAAGAGTGAAAAAAGGGGAAGCGAGGGAGACAGTAAGAGAAGCAAGAGAGCAGGGATGTCCTGCCCTGAGTTTTTTAGGGGATGTTAAGCCTGAATGTTCATCAGTAGAGTGAAAAATCAAAACCAGACAGCTATTAGTTGTCTAGATAGAAATTTTCAACACATATTGTCTTTTCTGAAGTAAAAGGAAGGGTGAGATTTCATAACCAAGCCACCAAAGTCCCAGAGGCCATCTTTTTGCTGGTAAGGTCACATCTCTGAAGATGAGGACTGTAAATTCAGTACCAACAGCTCTGAGAAAAGAGGCTCATATAAGCTTGTTCATCCCAAGAGGACAACTGAGATGGGAAGTCATTCTTTCACAAATGCTACAAAGGAACTTCCATTTCTGAAATGGAGACTGTGTGTGCCCCCAGTCCCCCAAGCACAGAACAGCTCACATTTCTGATTCTCTGCACAGTGTAACCAGCCTGCTGTACACCCAGCTGCAGTTGCTCCACCAGGCAACAAGCATGGAATTTTTAGAAAAATTAAGTCTGTTCTGGCTCTTATTCAAATGTGCATTTTTATTATTTTTTTTTAAACATAGTTTATAATACTTCAGATTCCAACCATTTGTTTCTATGGACTGTACTGAGAGTCTTTTATGGAAGGTAAGCAGCAGTCACATAGAATAAAAAATCCTACCAGTTAAAAAAATCAATTACCTTAAGCTATTTAGAGAAAAAAGGGCAAATCAATGCTCCATTTGTTCAAGTATGTTCTGCATATTTTTAGATACTTATCAATCTCAACGTATTAAATATTACTTACCCCTCCAGAGTGAAACTTTTCAAATTAACAACACCCACATAAAAGCACTCTTACAAAAAATACATATGAGCTCTCATTATACATCATGTCACCTTATTTATACTCACACACCTACTTTGAAGGATTTAAAATGGGGCAGAATCATATTTTCTATGCTTGAGCAGAAGACTTACCTTCTCTGAGTGGGATCATAATTGGATCCTGTATGATGAAGTTACCTGACCATTCTCAAGTCCAGCAGCACATTTGCTGCCACTAGGGAGAGGGGGCCAGGACACCCTGACTCCAGAAAAGCACTGCAAATGTACACACCAATCCTCCACAGTGCTCTTCCTGTACCGAACTTCTCCTGATTTATTTAGTATACACTATTAAATCCCATTAGTTTTAACTGGTGAAAGGTATATTTTTGGAGTCCTCATCAAAAAGCCTGGAATATTTGCAGGCTTCGCTCTATGCTAATTAAGTTCATTCCTATGTTCCTATATGCCCCTATGTATTTTTTAATAAAAGCAAATTAAAAAAAAATGTTTAAGAAGTATGCCAGACACTGCAAGCTTTTCCCTTAGAAAAACATCTTAGATGAATTCCAATTTTATTATTTACATGTCAAAACCATTTACAAACCACTTATGACCTCGGAAAAAAACTTAAAACCAACCTAAGTGATTTGCTTGGCTTTAACATGGAGGATCTCTTAGCTTCCATTACTTTTCATTTCACTTCAGGAGGCTGCTGCCTTTCCACTTAGCACAAATCTCCATGCACAAGCAGAAGCAGGTTTCTTCATTCCTGCAGGCAAAGTACAACTTCTCAAGGAAAAGATGACTCCCAACCTATTCTCTATAAAAATCTTGTCTCTCTCTTACTCTTTTAATGTATGTCTCCCCTTAAACAAATGGTTGCTCAAAACTCAGTATAATGGAAACAAAAAAGAACCGACAGCCACCTAATGTTAACAGGGACTGGTATATTGTGTCCTTATAAAGGAAGCACAATTTCCTCTTAGTATCCTGCAACTGAAAATCACACACCAAGAGCACAACTGCCCAGCAATTTACTCACCAATTAGGTTACTGCTCCATTACCTGCCCTGCAGCACAGCTTCAGGGGAGGTCACATAAAAACACTAACACACAACTTCCATCTTTTTAGGGCTTAAATAAGACGCAGTTACTTCAAAATTTATCTTCTGGAAAGGGTATCTTGAATTGAAAAGTTTCCATAACATCTTGCGCTAATATGAACTTGTGTCGAAGCAATCCTTCTCTACACACAAGGCAGCAGGCACCTCTGGGATGCTCCAATGACCTTCCTCAAGGATGGGCTGCAAAGAGGAGAGGGCTGAGGTACTGCCTGCTCGGGAGTCTGTGGTATTGCCTGCCTTCATAATCAAGAAGTTTATCTTCTTGCTTTAGTCTGCAGTTCCTTTCTCCTAGTCTTCACCCTATACTGTGGTCATGTTTTCAACTTTTTCTTTAGAATTAGGAGACAAAGAAGGAAGGTAAGTTGATAAACGGCATTTTTATACTGATGCACCCTTGTCACCTATACGATTATTTCATTCATAATAGTGCTGGCATAGCTGAACTGGTACAAGGACTATGTAGAGCAGACTTCAGTTAGAAACTTTGGCTTCATGAAGCCTTTTTCCTTTCTTACAGACTACTAACTAAGTTGCCTCTCTCCAACAAGCTGGACTAAAAGTTATGCCTGTTTGCTTTCTTGTTACAGCTCTCTGGTTTATCCTAGATGCAAAACAAGCAATGCAGAGATGTGATGTAATCACCATCCCTGGAAGTGTTCAAAAAATATGGGGATGCAGCACTTGGGGACATGGTTTAGTGGTGGATTTTGCAGTGTAGGTTAACAGTCAGACTTGATGATCTTAAAGGTCTTTTCCAACCTTAACAAATCTATGATTCTATGAAATAAATATTTTAATTTCAAAACTGCTTCTTTGGCTGGTCTGGCCTTCAGTGGGAGGTGTGTGCAGGGATATGAAATGTGCAGTGGTTCAAGGTTAACAGTAAATAGTGCATGCTGGCAGCACTTCTCATTAATTACCCATTCTGGAGCTGTGATTTCAACAGTAGACATTTCAGCTTCTGAAGGGATGTGTCTGGGTCACATCATTGTAAAATCACAACGGAGTCCTCTGGGAATTGTTTAGTAAGCTGTCTCAGGCCAGTGAATGGCTAAAAGATAATACTACTGAGCCTTGTATTTCTCTGTTTCACTATCCTGTAAATCACCAAGAACATTTTAGGCCATATTTCTGTCAGTCACTCATGCATGCTAAACAATGAGGGTTTTTTCCCCTATGATTTTCATTCTCCTGAGGACATCAAAGTAGTTTAATATATAAATTCACAATGAACAGCACTAACATGGATACAAATTCTGCCTGGGTCTGTATAGTATCCCCAAATCAAGTAAAGGAAATACTAATTGTGTTTTCATTTACGTAATGCAAAATTATAGCTAGAAAAAAGTAAGAGAGAAAGCACTAACTCTCCACTAAACACTAATAGCAGCTAAACTCTGTATTAATTAAAATTGCCTAATTCCAGATACCCTGTATTTAACACTTTCTTCCAAAGGTCTGGCCTAGGATCCTTCTGGAACTCTGATTAACATTTCACTATAATTCAGAGATGCAAATGTTGCATGTTATATAGAGTAATAGAAAAACTAATTATAAAGTATTACAATAAATTTCCTGCAAATAGTAGAACAGCTGACACAGCTCTCTAGAAAGTATTAAATCAACAAACATGATGTATAGAAAAAATACATCTTTAAAATTGGATGAGACCACAGATTTGGCTGAGATAGTTATGTTCACATAAAATCCTGGGGCCCGACTTCTTAGGAAGGCTATTATGCAAAAGATGTTGCAATTCATTCAGCACTGCATATTCAGCTTCTTGTATGAATGCATTTATCAACAAAATTATGGGTGACTCCAGCTGTCCTGTAGAAATGGTTGTTGCAGAGAGCAACTCAAGATAATGTTAAGAATGTCCATATGGAAACTGAAATACATTTGGTATAATAAAAAATAAATTACTGTAACTTGGCAGTATATACCATGTGTACAATCTACAGAATGTAAACACCAATGTAACTGAAACTTAAAGCATGGCTGCCCTATCCCAGATATGAAATTCTACACAATCACCAACAAAGGGAGACCTGTGGATATTGTCATGCTTGAGGCTTTGAATCTACACAGTTTAACCTGATAATCTATGATTCAGAAGATACTGCAAACCGGTGGTATTTTCAAAAAACAAAGCTGCAAAAGGAGAGAATAAAGAAGGGAGTGATTTTCTGGTAAAGAGCCACTTGAGCCACAAGGCAAGAAAGACATAAGCAAACATTTTTCACTGAAGTATGGCAAATGAAAGGCATCTAGAACCAGAAGCAGAGGATACTCACAGGGAAGGAGCAGTTCTGGCAGGGACATGCATGCTTCCACATATTATCAGCAATGTGTGAGGCCTTACAGGCCAGAATTATCCTAGTTTCCCTTTTTCTGAGAAGCAGGAGCAGAGAGGAGCAAAGATGTGGCACAGCACTGATGTCACCATGCAGAGTCCATTTTCAGCAAAGCATGAACAAAGTTCAATGCAGCATTACAAGCATAGTGTATTAAAAAAAAAAACCAAAACAAAAAAAAGCCTTCCGCTTGAAAAGAACGAAAAGGAAAAAAGTACAGAGAAGGCTGAGAGTTGACTGACCATGTCTAAGAAATAACACATTAAAGCTTACACATAGGGAAAATTTGATGAGTCTTTACGAATATATTCTGAGAGCCAAGGAAAAGGAGTCAGTTGGACTTCTCAGAAGAAATAAGAGGAAAGATGACTCCAAATTTACAATCTGAGAGAAAAATTCACTATTTGAAGAATTCACCAAGGGCAGAAGATTCTTCATTACTGATGCTTTTGAATCAAGACTTAAATTTCCTTCCTGAAAGATGAACGTTTTAAGTTCAAACCTGAAGAGTCTGTGCCATGCATCACACAAGGGTAAGAGAGATGCAAAATAACTTGGCATTGTCACAGTCCATCTGTTTGCCTAAAGGCAGGCTCAGCTATGTAATAGCCACTAGGAGCTGCAAAATCCTCAAGTACAATCTATTCTGTTTCTTTGCTGTCTGTGTTGTTCAAACCTATTTCTAAATGTCTCATCTAGAATTCTGTTGATGCGATTCATGGCACCATTTTGTTATCCTTACTGATCAAAAACTGTATAGTCCCTTTATTTCTGCAGAACCTTTTGGATAAAAAAGTCAGAAGTGTTATCACAGTCCCTTCTTTCCCAGTCTTCTCTATTTGTTTTGCTTTTCCTGCAAAAATAAATAAATTATTTATATCTCTGAACATTTTCTTTATTCTCTTTTGAAGCCCTCTGGAGTAATCATCATCTTTCTTAAATTAAGCTACTCCCAGACTGGGAATCTATAGTGTGAGTATGGAAGCTGAACAACAGCAAAAAAGGGGTAATTGAGATGCTATGCCTGATCCCACCTTCAGTAACTAGCTTTCAAGCAAGCATCTCCATTCTGAGAATATTATATTACCAGCTGAATGAAAGATAAAAAAGTCCAATATGCAAAGAACACAGGAAATCTAGGGAAATGAATTTTAAATCAAATGATCTTAAAATCTGTGGAAAAACTCACCATAAAGCAGTGTTTTTTTAAAAAATAACTCCCCCCAAAAACCTGCTTAGACCATACAAAGGTCAAACTGCACATTAGATTTGTGCTTAGCTTTCCATCAAGTCACAGTTGAAAAGCATCATTACACACTCACATCATTAAAAAGAATGTAGTATAAAAAAGGAAAAAAAAGATGTAGGAGGGATTACAGCACCATGTGGCCATTCATGAAATGTGTACTTTACAAGGCAGACCTCACATGATGGTAGAAAGTGTTTCATGAAGTGTTAGCAAAAAGTATAGATTATAATGAACACATATAAAGACACAGTGTTAAGGCCATGCGCATAAGTTTAGCTGACATTTCCCTGCTTTTAAGAGCTTACCCAGAGGGCAAAAATTTTTTCTGTTACCATGTTTTTAATGACATTTCTCTATGAGTGCATGGGGTTTTTTTTAAAGGAGAAAAAAACCACATCATGAAACTACTTTAGTAGTTAATCTTAGGCTGCAATCATTGTTTCAAGATGTTGATTCAAGGAGATATTCAAAGGGCCCAAGCTCTCCCACAGCTGAGCTGTATAGAATCAGTGTGAGTTGACTGAACTACAGCTCTTCATACAAAGTATACCTAGTTTGCATTCAAAAGGTCATGGACATTCAGCATCTTGTTACACCAGCTTCACATATTTGCCCAACACACTACTTTCAAATGCTAGTGGAGCATGGTTAGCACACTTAATAGGCATGTTCTCTAAAACATGTACACTCTGTGTGGTATTACTTTTTCCAGAGAAAGGAAGAAACAAAAATCAAGTAGTAAAAAATCTGAATGTTCTGACAAGTATCCCATGATATTTTCTTAAGACAATGAAAACACCATCACAGTATCACTTCAGTCTTACTGATCTCTAGTCAGTCTATAAAAAAAAGGAAATTCTATTTCCAAATCAATGAACCAAAGACATGTATATAGGTTAAGCCATGGCAAAGAAAGATATTTATTTGTAAATGTATCATCCAACCCTTAAAAACAGTCAACAAGCTAACATGCAAGGCTTCCAAACACCATGCTGCCAGAACAGAGTGTGCTTTGGTTTTCAAACACACAGCTTATTCACATGACAAAGTTAATTCATCAAGATTTACCTCCTTTTTGTTTGTTAGCTATGGACACATTTTACAAGAAAAGGGATACTGTAATGTCAAAGTGCTGTGTCAAAATACAATTTTTAGAGCTGCTTCTGCATGACAAAACACACAGAACCAGTGACTAACAAAAAACCCCCAACAACATTGAGAAACTAAATTTTGTTTTGGGCTTATCTGGACTGAATTACTCTTTGTCCATCTGTGTCTTCACATAGTATGTGATTTATTGCTATCCATAAGTCAGAATTCAGGTCAGAGTTGAAGGAAAACGGCCAAACTGACCAGCACTGCTGCATGTGATACTGTCTGCTGCTACAGCAGCTCAATTTATTCATTTTTATTAGTTAGTGTTGGCCATTGTGACTGTGTAAAAAAGTAAAAAGAAAAAAAAAATCAGTCATGCTGATACAGACTGTCTACCAAAAAAAGGTTTTTTCAAGAAAAACAAGAACGTTGCACATTAACTCTGCTAATGAAAAACAGAAAACTGGAAGTATTTCTTGATTCCAGGGATGAAAGGCAAGCGCCTTCCCAAGCAGAAGATCCAGTAGATCTGTCTCACCTTCCCAACAGCTGACCCCCTACACCTCTCACACTGAGCAAGAAGGACATGGCAGAACTGGGGCTGGCATCCAAGAGGGGCACTGCTGGCTGTGGCTCAGTAGAAGGTCCAGTAGCTCTGGTTTGCACAGCTTTCCCTTCAGCAGATGTACCTGCAGCAGTGTGGTTGTCTCAGAGTCTTCTACTGGCCTTCTTGATTTGAAACTGACCAACAGGTTCAGAAATTATTTAGGAATTGGGGAGGGCAAGGGGATGGAAAGACACGCAGAACAGCTGGAACTGCTCTATGACTCATTACTTTAAAAATTTTGCTAAAAGTGAAGTGTTGGACCTTCCCCTCAAGCACATGCACACGTATGCTAAATACACATCACAGATATTAAACTGCAGCTGAAAGGAAGAAGAGGGAGGAGCCCAACAGAACTGAAAGGATGACTCCTGACACAGTAATGCTGGGAGATAATTCACTGCGGCTTCGAACAAGTAAGATACACTGAACTGAATTAAAGGGTCTAATTAAAATGTAAGATTAAATCGAGTCTGTGCTTTATCTCTGCATCTCTTTACCACATCATTGGAAATTTTAAAGGAGCTAATTCCCCAGTGGCCTATGACTACTGCAGAAAGTAAAGAATTGACAGCTCCAGTGAAACATGAAACCGCTGTTTCACTCTCTGGGTGGTCTTTTGAATGCTTCTCCCTCCTACGACTTTTACCCTGACCTAATCAGCCAGCCTTTAAACAAGCAAAAGTCACTTACGAGTCACTGACAGAGGCATGTCATTAGGTTTTTACACATTCCCCTGCAACGTTCACTTACCCTGAGACAGGAGGGAATGGCCAAGCTTCCTGCTCTGACTGAACTGGGGTCTGTAAGTGTGTATTGGGAAGATAGCAGTTTGCCGTCGGAAGGAGGCATGGTGCCTTCCCGTGACCAAGACGGGAGTTGCACAATTCTTCGTAACCCTGACTCATCTTGACCCAAAACCACAGCCTTGCCACTCACCCCTGCATTTCTGCAAATGTTCTTTCTGCTTCTCTGAAATCTGTGACACTTGGAGCACACACCAAGCATCTTGAGTTGCTGCCCAATCACTGCTACAGTTACTTAACTCAGCAGAAAATTACTGAAAGGTCAAGTGGAGCTTTTCTACAAACTTGAAGCTTCTTCCTGCTTCATTATTTCTCAGGTTAAATAAATAGATGACAAGTGTCATTTATAATAAAAAAATAGTGAACAAACTGCAGCTATTCTAAAATAGCTTTTTACCTCTCTGCAGGTTATTCCACTTCTTCACAGATTCTGCACTCCAACTCTGTACCACCCGGATCTACCAATAACACCTGGAATCTCAGCAAATATATCAACATATAAATCTTTACCTGCTTGGAGACATTCTTTACTATTTGCTTCTGATTAACATTTTGGATGTTTTCCCCAGCAAGATTAGTACATAAATTTCAATTTAGAAAGAGACAACAAAATAAACAGCATCATTTTCCACAGAAGAAACAGTCCTGAAATGAACCATATGGAGTAGCCGCCCTCCAGGAGCACTGGGTAATCAAACTGGCCCTAAATGCATTGGAAAGACTGGAAATAGAAGCTGCAAAACACTTGGAATAAAAGCTTTTTGTGTGACAAGTGCTATGTAGAAATTCACTAACATCAAAGAAGAGCAAGGAAGTTTTTTATATTCTGTTTGAAGCTGAAATTAATTAGATTTATGCCTGTAAAAATTCACATTAGATTTGCTTTAATGTGTCCTTTTACAATTTTTCTTTTTGTCTGCCTCTTTGTACTATTTTGGATTGAGAAAAGATAGTACCAAACCAAAAGATGAAGATAGAGATTAAACGAGGATTCATTTACTCAACTGAATCAACAGGCACTCTGAAGACACTGTTCAAAAAATGAAAGGAAAATGGCCCTGGCAAGCATTCAGGTCAGGATGAGATTTTCAGGTTTTTAGAACTTTGTTCAGCAAAACGACTGGTGTTTCAGAAACATATATGAGCTCAAACTCACCACTGAAGGCTTAGCTCATTCCCACTAGAGATTTATTCTGGAAAGAATAAATCTCCTTCCCCCCTCCCAGTTGGAAACAATCATAAGTGAATGGTGTGGTGCTTTTCTGAATAATCAGAGAGCTTTAAGTGCTGACAGGTTTATAAGCAGGTACAGGGAACAAAGGTGGAAAATTCAAGTGGTTTGTCACTGCTGCTATTCACATCAGCAATGTTAAACAAAAATCAAGTTTGTTTTTCTTACTACTGTTTGGGAAGCTGAGAAGCACCAACAAGGATGAGGAAAAGGCTGTGGTACTCAGTGCCTTGTTTGCCTCAGCCTTTAATAAAACCACTAGTTCTTCTTGGGGTACTGTGTGCCTTGAGCTGGAAGACAGAGAGGGGGAGCAGAATGAAGCCCCCATAATGCAAGGGAAATGGTCAGTGACCAGCTACACCAGTTAGATACACACAGGTCTATTGGCCAGATGTGATTCACCCAAAGATACTGAGGGAGTGTCATGGGTTTCTCTGATTAGGGTTTTTTTTTTAAGAGGAAGATTGGCTTCTGTTGGAAGCCTCTGGAAGTTTTCCTCCATCCTATAGAGCAGAGCCAACGAGGGACAGCTCCGAGGAAAACTTCCTGCTTTTGAACCATTAAGTTACGCCCCTGTGTGAAAACATATTTAAGAAGCTGTTGCGCAGTTAGAAATGGGCAGCCATGGATTAACAACATCACAACGCAGACATCAAGGTCAGTGCAGGAGGAGAAGAGGAGAAGGAGGGGGAGGGACCCCACGGATCAGGGAGAGGACTTAAAGCTATTATTCTCTGACTACGTGGTGATGACCATGGTGATTACGAGCTGTCCCCTTGAAGCCCATGGAATACATCGGGGTGCAAAGACCCCCCTGCCGGAGCAGGGGGAGGCATGAAAGAGGCTGTCGCTTAGCAGGAGGCCCCCAAGGTGGAGTGGTGCCCTGCAAAGATTTGCGACCAAGACCCACGGAGGGAGAAGCCCATCCTTAGCAGAGGGCCCCCAAGGTGGAGCAGAGTCCAGCAAAGATTTGCGACCGAGACCCACGGAGGGAGAAGCCCACGCTTAGCAGGAGGCCCCCGAGGTAGAGTGGAGTCTTGCAAAGATTTGCGGCCGAGACCCACAGAGGGAGAAGCCCACGCCTAAGCAGGTACAGCCAGCTTTTCATGAGAGACTGCACCCCATGGAATGACCCACGAGAGAGCAGAGGATCTCTCTCTCGTGGCGGGGACCCCACGGAACACAAGGGAAGGACTCAGAGTTATAATTCCCCTGTGACTGTGGTGATGACTGTGGTGAAGCGAGCTGTCCCCTTTGCAGCCCACAGGAAAGCCCCCTGAAATAGAACTGGTGCTTAAGTCTTGGACTTACATCTGCGAATGGCTGACCCAACAACAACTGACTGTAAACCTTTCACTCCCCGACCCCCACACCATCAGGGGAAAGAGAGGGGCATGGACAGACCGAGGGGTGGGGGTGTAAAAGTGTTTTCTAACCTGTTTCTATTTCTTATTTTTAGTTTTAGTTTGTTAGTAATAATTTAAGCATTATTCTAAGTTCTGCTTTGCCTGTGGTATTAATCAAAGCTTCTTTTTTGGTTGTTATCTCTAGTCATAAATTCCTAACTGGTTTTCTTTTCCCTTCCTCTGGAAGGCGAAAAATGTGGGGGGAGAAAGGCCTTGAAACAGTTTTGCTGTACACTAGGCATTTATCGGGGGTTGAACCACCACAGGGAGCTAGCACAAGTTCTCACTGAGCCACTTTCCATCACTTAGCAGGTGTACTGGATAACTGGGAAGGTCCCTCTCGACTGGAAATTAGCAAATGTGATGCCCATCTACAAGAAGGGCTAGAAGCAGATTGCAAGGAACCACAGGCCTGTCAGCCTGCCTGACATCGGGGCCAGAGAAGGTTATGGAGCACATGATCTTGAGTGCCATCATATGGCACCTGCAGGACAACTAGGGGATCAGGCCCAGCCGGCACAGGTTTATGCAAGACATGTCCTGCTTAGCCAACCTTACCTACTCCTATGACAAGGTGACTTGCTTAATGGATGAGAGCAAGGCTATGGATATTGTCTGCCTGGACTTCAGTAAAATCTTGGACACTGCTTCCAACTCCATTCTCCTGGAGAAACTGGATGCTCATGGCTTAGACAGGTGAACCATTTAATGAAGGAAAAACTGGCTGCACATCCAGGCGCAGTGAGTGGTGGTGGAGTTCATCCAGCTGATGGCCAGTCACAGGTGGTGTTCCCCAGGGCTCAGTCCTGTTTAACAGCTTTAATAATGATCTAGATGAGGGGATCAAATTCATCCTCAGTAAACTCGCAGATGACTCCAAGTTGGGCAGGGATGTTGATCTGCTGGAGAGTAGGAAGGCCCTGCAGAGGGATCTGGGCAGACTGGATTGGTGGGTTGACCTCAGTTGTAGGAAGGTCAACAGTGCAAAGTGCTGGGNAGTTGTAGGAAGTTCAACAGTGCAAAGTGCTGGGTCCTGCACTTGGGTCACAACCCCATGCACAGCTACAGGCTGGGGGAAGAGTAACTGCAAAGTTGCCTGGGGTAAAAGGACCTGGGGGTGCTGATTGACAGTGTCAGAACATGAGCCAGCAGTGTGCCCACGTGGCCAAGAAGGCCAAAGGTATCTTGGCCTGTATCAGCTATAGTGTGGCCAGTGGGACCATGACAGTGATTGNGGGATCAGGCCCAGCCGGCACAGGTTTATGCAAGACATGTCCTGCTTAGCCAACCTTACCTACTCCTATGACAAGGTGACTTGCTTAATGGATGAGAGCAAGGCTATGGATATTGTCTGCCTGGACTTCAGTAAAATCTTGGACACTGCTTCCAACTCCATTCTCCTGNGAAAAATGTGGGGGGAGAAAGGCCTTGAAACAGTTTTGCTGTACACTAGGCATTTATCGGGGGTTGAACCACCACAGGGAGCTAGCACAAGTTCTCACTGAGCCACTTTCCATCACTTAGCAGGTGTACTGGATAACTGGGAAGGTCCCTCTCGACTGGAAATTAGCAAATGTGATGCCCATCTACAAGAAGGGCTAGAAGCAGATTGCAAGGAACCACAGGCCTGTCAGCCTGCCTGACATCGGGGCCAGAGAAGGTTATGGAGCACATGATCTTGAGTGCCATCATATGGCACCTGCAGGACAACTAGGGGATCAGGCCCAGCCGGCACAGGTTTATGCAAGACATGTCCTGCTTAGCCAACCTTACCTACTCCTATGACAAGGTGACTTGCTTAATGGATGAGAGCAAGGCTATGGATATTGTCTGCCTGGACTTCAGTAAAATCTTGGACACTGCTTCCAACTCCATTCTCCTGGAGAAACTGGATGCTCATGGCTTAGACAGGTGAACCATTTGATGAATGAAAAACTGGCTGCACATCCAGGCGCAGTGAGTGGTGGTGGAGTTCATCCAGCTGATGGCCAGTCACAGGTGGTGTTCCCCAGGGCTCAGTCCTGTTTAACAGCTTTAATAATGATCTAGATGAGGGGATCAAATTCATCCTCAGTAAACTCGCAGATGACTCCAAGTTGGGCAGGGATGTTGATCTGCTGGAGAGTAGGAAGGCCCTGCAGAGGGATCTGGGCAGACTGGATTGGTGGGTTGACCTCAGTTGTAGGAAGTTCAACAGTGCAAAGTGCTGGGTCCTGCACTTGGGTCACAACCCCATGCACAGCTACAGGCTGGGGGAAGAGTAACTGCAAAGTTGCCTGGGGTAAAAGGACCTGGGGGTGCTGATTGACAGTGTCAGAACATGAGCCAGCAGTGTGCCCACGTGGCCAAGAAGGCCAAAGGTATCTTGGCCTGTATCAGCTATAGTGTGGCCAGTGGGACCATGACAGTGATTGTCCCCTCTATTCAGCACAGGTGAGGCTGCACCTCAGTTCAGTTTTGGGTTCCTCCCTACAAAAAAGACATTGAGGTGCTGAAGCAAGCCTAGAGAAGGGCAATGGAGCTGGTGAAGGGACTAGAGAAAAAATCATACAAGAAGTGGCTGAGGGAGCTGCAGTTGTTTAACCTGGAGAAAAGGAGGCTCAGGGAAGACCTTACTGCTCCCTACAACTACCTGAAATGAGGTTTGTAGCCAGGTGGAGGTTGGCCTCTTCTCCCAAATAACAAGCATCCAGGTGAGAGGAAACAACCTCAAGTTGGGCCAGCAGAAGTTTAGATTGGATAAANCTGGAGAGTAGGAAGGCCCTGCAGAGGGATCTGGGCAGACTGGATTGGTGGGTTGACCTCAGTTGTAGGAAGTTCAACAGTGCAAAGTGCTGGGTCCTGCACTTGGGTCACAACCCCATGCACAGCTACAGGCTGGGGGAAGAGTAACTGCAAAGTTGCCTGGGGTAAAAGGACCTGGGGGTGCTGATTGACAGTGTCAGAACATGAGCCAGCAGTGTGCCCACGTGGCCAAGAAGGCCAAAGGTATCTTGGCCTGTATCAGCTATAGTGTGGCCAGTGGGACCATGACAGTGATTGTCCCCTCTATTCAGCACAGGTGAGGCTGCACCTCAGTTCAGTTTTGGGTTCCTCCCTACAAAAAAGACATTGAGGTGCTGAAGCAAGCCTAGAGAAGGGCAATGGAGCTGGTGAAGGGACTAGAGAAAAAATCATACAAGAAGTGGCTGAGGGAGCTGCAGTTGTTTAACCTGGAGAAAAGGAGGCTCAGGGAAGACCTTACTGCTCCCTACAACTACCTGAAATGAGGTTTGTAGCCAGGTGGAGGTTGGCCTCTTCTCCCAAATAACAAGCATCCAGGTGAGAGGAAACAACCTCAAGTTGGGCCAGCAGAAGTTTAGATTGGATAAAAGGAAAAATTTCTTCATGGAAAAGGCTTTCAGGCATTGGAACAGGCTGCCAAGGGAAGTGGTTGAGTCCACATCCCTGGAGATATTTAAAAGATGAGTAGATGTGGCACTCGGCAACATGGTTTAGTGGTGGATTCTGGGTTAACAGTTGGAGTTGATCTTAAAGATACTGTCTACCCCAAATGATTTTATGCCTCTATTCTAAGCAAAAGCAAAGCAGACTCCCATTTTTCATTACTCTGCTTACATTTTCTCTGATTCTCTAGTACCTTAGTGATATGCTCTGAATGGCTTAATGCAATCTCTACAGATCTTGAAAACACTCAAACAGGGGTGCAATGAGAGTAGAAGAGACTTCTTTTGTTCCAAAAGTGACCTACCAAAATAGTAGCAAAGTAACATGCCTTCTAAATCCTACCTGTCTGCCAGCTCAACATAGGCAGGTAAAAGTGCTTCTTTATCCCTTCCTGTGAAGAAAAGCTTGGTTTCAAAGGTATAGAATGCCAAGCAAGAGAAGTGAGTTTGGTCCCTACGTTACACACCAGATCAGTTGTTATTGCATCAGAACCACCTTGTGGAGGTGTGTGTGTGGCGGGGGAAGGGATGGGTCGACCCTCACAGAGCTGGGGTGGCATCATATCCCTCATGGCAGCCCCTGAGCCCACACGGGGAAGTCCAGGAGCAGCTGCCAGTCACAAACAGCCCAGGAAATCCACAAGACCCCACAGCTCCTGGAGCCCCTGACCCAGCTCGATTGGCAGAGACAGTGAGAACACGGCCCCTCACCCTGGCCTGGGACCCCAGAGTGGCCGGTGGGTCAGAGGCTCCACCTTGGGGGTTTGGCTGTAGAGACCAGAGCAGATAAACCCAGAGGCTTTGGGGTGCCACATATCATGATCCTGCCATCTGGATGTGTGAGAGCTGGTCTGCCGCAAAGTTTCAGCTATCTCTCCTGCTTTCCTTTTCTCTCTCTTCTTTCTCCCTCTATTTCTTTTTCTTTACTCCTTGCTTTGGGTGGTTTGGAGCTGGAGGGATTGGATTTGACTTAATTGTGGTGAATTGGTTGAATACTGACCTGGGTGCTGTTAATATGTGCTGAGTTGGTATTGTGGTGGAACATTTTGTCTAGCTTGTGTAGCCCTTTTTGAACTTTTTCCAAGTTCCCTTATTTTCTCCCTGAAATTAATACAGAAACTTCTTAGGAACAAGTCCATGGCTTTTTTTCTGGATGTTTTCATAAGGTATTAAAGAACCCTATATATATATCTAAATATTAAAGTAATACTTTTAGCAGGGCCCGTGAGCCCACAGCTCCGGGGCTGGAGTGTTACACCCTGGACTACTGCCCAGAATTTTTGCTCCTGCAAAAATTCATGAGTTCCAGTAACGGCCCTGCTACAACAACATGCAGAAAGCCTCGTCCCTTTCCTTGGGAAGGGGCACAGATTTCACCAAAGTAGGATTCTTCAATCTTCAAGCTGATCTTTGAGCTTTTCTTGGATCTGAAGCTGCCCTAAGCCTGCAGTTAGGAGTCAACTTTGTCTCCTACCCATCCCTGTGCATCTGTCCTGCTCCCCACTGCACTGGCTGCTAATGGCAAGCCGTTGTAAAAGGTCTTCAGCTGTTGTATAAAGTCTTCAGCTGTCAGACAGAAAACACCATATCAATACTTTGACCCTTATTATTTTAGTCTGGGGAGTTTTGCACAACTTTTATGTTGAGCTGGCAGAAAAAGCTGGGGCAAACAGGAAGAACAGTATTCCATAGGGAATATGAGTTCAGCCATCCACTAGAGATAGTCTATAAAGGAATAGTTTAAAGAAATCAAGCAAAACTAGAACACTTTCAAAGTACTGTAATATTTATCATGTGCATTTAAATCGCATCTTGAAATTTCTGCTAAGTCAATACTTGACACTCCATTTTCTGATGAAATCAGCTTAAAAACATCACCCTAGAGTTAAGGAACTGAGAAAATAATCAACATGGTACTTCACTGGTAGGTATAACACTGCCAATAAATTTTGAGTCTAAAGACTAAAACTTCCATAAAGGTTTAATATAACAGAAAACACTACAAAATGCTAAACCATTAGTAAGAAATCTTGATGACAATTCAATGCTGTCTGCTTTAAAAGACTCACCAGCTTTTTCACTACTCTGTAGCTAGTAGTTAAGCCAAGCACACTCTCAATAAAAAAAGATATGTTTTTCAGGTTTGAAAAGGACAGCAAAAAAGGAAGCTGCAAATAATTTGTACATGTTTCATAACTTTTATGTATTTTCACAAATTTGTATTGGAAGAAATATGTAAATACATTGTAGATGCATCATGTATACACTACAGAGGAAACATGATACCTATGTGACAAGGACATACTGTAAGTATAGAAAACGGGATGTACAGAGAGAAGCAAGAGGTGAGAATGTTCATCTTTTTCTGGTGTACCTAATGTTGAGTACCATCTCTGAAAAATTGGTCTAATCAAGAAACATCCCTTTGACTCTCAGGTGTGGCTGCTTGTTTGATCTTGCAGTTTGGAAGAGAAAAGAGATAATTTACCAAAGGTGTGAAGTTCTAATGATTTTTCTTATTTAAAGATAATATATTAGAAACAAAACTCACATGGAATCAGAACAAAGAACACAGAAGATCAAAATTTTGTTTAAGTCTTCTAGTTTCCATGTAACAAAATCATACCCATAGTTAAGTTCTATATCAGGGGAATTTCCAATTGCTCAAAATATTTTATTTTCTCAGAAAACAAAACTAAACACCCCTCTCCCTGTGTGCCAAATTTTATAATTTCTTACTACAGTGTCTACTGAAGCCTGAGGCCATGCACTCACATTACGATGTAAACAAAACACGGAGAAGTTAGGCAAGCTCTTGCAAAGATCTGCAGCAAATTCATACTTCTACAGAATTTCTTTTAATCTGAGTGCAAGGAATCCAGCCTGGTGGCACAGATGGCATAGTTCCTGAATATCATTTCCAGATTAAATTTACAGCCTGGGCAATAACCATCTGCAGTCAGCTTTAACCTCTGTGTCCTGGCTAAATGCTAACTGGCATCACTCATTCAAGTCCTTCCAAAAATTCCTCAGAAGTTTCATCCAAATTCAATTTTCTTCACATTCCATGCTATAAATGTCTCTAGAGTCTTGCTGCATACTTTTAAATAGCTGCCAGAAGAAACTGCACTCCCACGATACAGAGCATAATCTGTTTGCGTGGTTTATAAATACTTCTGTAGCCTGTGGAATGGGGACTATTTTGTCAGAACAAAATTAAGTTGGCTAAATTGGTGAAGAGTCATTCCAGGTACAAAATTAATGAACTCAGTGCAGTTTTCAATCTCATATTAGTATCTTGCGATACAGAGATGAAGCATTAACAAAAGTGTCCTGCCACTTTTAAAACACAAGTGCACAGTTTAAAGACCCAAGTTACCACCTCTTACACGTTGACTGGAAACACAGTAAATCATGATCCTCTCAGAGGCAAAAACATATAATAGCATCCTGGCTTTTCACAAACATACTGTACATAACTATTCTACAGCAAACTGAGTGCAGGAAAACCAAAACAAAACCAACTTCTGAATATTGTATTGTTTATGTGTAAGAGGGAAAATGTTCTATGTATTACAAATAATAGAAATCGATGAAAAAATATTTTTGTCTGAAAAAATGTCTTACCTTGAGAAGTTGAGGAAATGAACATGTCTAGTGAATAAATAGGGCTGCTCAGCAGTGCTTATGTTTTTAATCAATTCCATCTAAAAAGAATTAACAAATTAAATTTTCCATGTTATGTCAATGCACATTTTGAGACAAATATAAAAATTTCAAACAGCATATGATGGATGATACAACTTTCAAGTCTGAATTACTCAAGACTTCCTTCCCTACTATCCCTCCAAAACATTGTCATCAATATAGCACAACTACTATTTTATGTCTACGCAAGAAAGAAGAATGGTGTCTGCAGCTTAACCTATCATGGAACTTATATACTTCCAAAGATGAGTATCAATTTAAGGAAAGGTATAAACTAAGGGAAAAATCTAAACTCTGCCTAAATCTACACCAGAGGTTTGCAAATGGCAGTGGCCCTCTTGAAAACACTAACTCTATTCACAGCAACACCAAAAATGTAAAATGTCTAAAACTGTAACAGAAAGTGGGCACTGAGCCAATGACCATTTTCATACAACAATAAAACCTGCCAACTTAGCCAAAACACCAATCAATTTGCCTGTCTAAATATAGAAATCAGCACTTGCCATTCCTTTTGCTATTACAGCAAATTAGGAGTACAAATTAAATGGACACTTTCAGAAAGATGATGCTAAATTCCAGTCCAGGCACATTCACATAATGTTAATTTTTAAAAAATAAATGAATGTTTTAAATTTTCAGATAATTAAAATGTAATAGTGTAAACAGTACCATGGATATGAATTTCTATTTTTGTGTAAGCTGAGCTCTAGCTATGATTTACAGGAAACTGAAATTGTCTTGTGAAGCATCATATGCTAGAGATTCAACATGTTTCAGGTAACTTTGCTCCCTTCTTATTAATTTCCCCAGGTTTATTTTCTGATTTTCTGTTCTGTCTTCAAATGCAGGCTATGTTATCAGCACCAAACACAAATGCATTTGAAAAGACAGGTTAATTGATTTTAGAAACTGGGTAGTAGAAAGCAATTCATAAACTGGAAAGAAAAAGAGATAAGAAAGTGTGAACCAAACATTCTGGTTTGAATCAACTTATGTATTAAATTCAGCACCGTTAAGGAGACATTAATTAAAAAAAAATATTTCTTAAAACTTGAATGCTATAGCTGACATAAACAAAATAAGCAAAAATATTGGGTCCAGCCTGTTATGTGGTCAAGATAAAGTAACTGCCATGTGATGAGTTACTAGAAGTAAAAAGAGCATGGTAAAAAATTACATCTATGCCATAACAGATATAAATTACATTTAAGGGACAGAAGTTGCCGAATTTCTCCCCTTTTATTTCCCAGTTTCAATATAATAATATTTTGCCATGTTTTTTAAACTATGCCACATCTTACTGGCTTCTCATCCATCTTTCATTCTCTGCTTTTTCCTAGAACACAAGAAAAGTTGCCTCCTTCTTTCAGACAATACAAGCTACAGCCATTTAACTTCTAGCACTGAATAAAATGTACACACACACACACACTAATACACTTTTCCCTGTTTTTCCACTGCTTTCAAAAATGTTATACACATATATGTATAATAAGCACTGAAGCAAACAGTTCAGTTTGCCCATCTTCTCACGATGGACCATTTCCTGACAGATTAATTTGAGTACATCAATGCATATTAGGTCTAGACCTTGTATACCACAGCAAATTAGGTCTGAGAAAGTATATCAAGGTATATTATACCTGAAAAAGGCTGTAAACCCAAAGAAATGGAACAAAAAGAACATGAGATCAACAAAAGAAAGACAATATAAAGTGAAACGAGAAACAAGAGATTATGGACAGAGGATGTGTAATTAAAAAAAATAAAATCAGTCATATATGGACTCTAGCCTGTTTGATTCAAGTACAAACAGATCTTTACACAGCTTCTTCAGTATAATATAAATCCTATGGGCAAGAAATTCGTAAACCTGAAGACCAAAACTTGTCCTGATGAGAATTAGAAAGCCCAGGAAACTTTGCAATAATTGGCACAAAGGAATTGAGTATTGTTTGTTGATGCCTTGAAGAGACGAAGGCTTTCCTAGCAAACCCAACATGTTGACACTTCATTAGGACTGGTAACTCTCTCTGCCAAAAAATTATATTCATTCAACTTGCAGAATCAAACAAGGGGAGACTCTAGAGGCTGTGTAGCAGATGTCTCAATTGCATTCCTTAAAATTTTTTTCTCAGACAAGTTACAGAAGAAGTGAAATTCTCAGAACTGTATGAAGCTTTATGTTATATTTGGTATTTTATCTATGTTACTCTATCTGTATGAAGAAGGGAAGGAAGAGGGAAGAAGGAAGTTACTGATATGGGATAAAACCCCTATTCATGCCACTATGGTCATCACTGTAATTCCATCTTGGAATAAATGAAAAAAACATCATTAGAGTATAAATATGGAGACATAAAGATACTATACCCATACAAAGTAATCCCACTGAGTTTAAAGAAACAGGCAGCTTTAGTATAATACTGCTAGATGAACATAGCAGGAAGTCTATGCAAGTGTTAGAAAGTACCGTGCTAGCATCCTTTGGCCCTGAGCTTTCCTCAGGCTGCCACCAATTTGCTATCATCAGCCAGATTCACGTTACACCACCACCGAGTTCCCACTGCACTTCACCTGATGTCAGTGCCACGTTCCCATCAACCTGCTGCTGGACAAGCACAGACACTTTGGCCTCAGGAGCAAAGAGAGGCTGGAAAGATGCACAGAGAGCAGGACAGCATCTGGCTCCCAGCTTTTTTTTTTTTAATCTCTTGCTACCAAACTCAATCTCTTGAACTATGATAATAGCTAAGTCCAAAGCAGAGACAGAATTTTGTTTTGACTTAAAGTACCTTCATATTTAGATTCTTAATGATCAACTGGACTTGTAAGCAGATGTGGATAAAGCTACAATGTGCATAAGAACAAACAAGCAAAACCAATTCTTTTAAAAACCCTGCCAAAAGGGTAAGTAAGGCTCAACTGAAACAACACACAGATGTCAGGAGGGAAAAATAAATAACTGTAATGGCTCACAGCCACATGTAAATTGTGGCCATATTTCCCATGGGCCTCACTCTCTCTCTCTCTCTCTGATCCTGCTGTGCTGAAATAATTTCAGCCTCACAAACCAGGAATTGCTCAGGAATACCTAGGGGTGAAGGGAAAAAAAAGAAAAGAAAAAAAAAAAGGAAACTCTTCCAATGCATCCCAGAAGAGTAAGGTCTCTAATGGTTTGGGTTGGTTGGTTGTTAGGATTTTTGTGTTTGGTTTTCTTTTTTGGTCTTGTTTGGGTTTTTTGTTTGGGTTTTGTTTTTGTGAGAGGTGGGTTCTTTTTTTTATGTTTTTAAAATTTATTTTAACACGATTAATGCAAAGCACCCACAGAGACGAACAGTGAGCAGAACATCAGAGCTGAGGAAAACAAATATTTTGGACGCAATGAGTGATGAAGGGGAGTTATGTACAAGTACAGATGATCCAGGGTCATCCTAAGTTTGAAAAGAAATTAACAGGCACAAGCAGCACAAGATAAACTACACTGGCAAATACTGAGAGGGCAGGGATGAACCAGAACACATCCACGGTTGGAGAGAGGAGCTGTAGAAATATAAGGACAAGTCTGAAAAGAGCACACACCTGCTAGGTTAAGGGCCCATAAAAAGCTATTTCCCTCTCACTGCTGCCCAGAGCTCTTCTGCAGGAGTTAGGCAGTTTCAGTGAAACAGTGTGGAAAAACACACCAATTTTCTCTTGAAATGAACTAAATTGCACCACAGGGTTAATGCTGCTAAAAAAGGATCCAGGGAGAGGGAAATGGCAGGACATGAAGAGTGCGTGTGGAAGCAAACCAAAGTAGTGGGTGCGCTCTGCTCCCCAAGGAAAGGGAAGCATGCACACCACATGGCTGGATCTGCAGAGATGCTAAGCCAAGACGTCTGTGCTGTGGTCAACATATTTGATGTCATTCCACTCGTCCCCCTCAAACAACAATCAATATTAAGGAACAGAATCTTTCCTAGAATAACATCTTTCTACCACTGTGACTCCTTGATTAATCTTTTATTCTATTTTTTTTTCTCTTTAATTCATTTTTTTGCACTGACTTTTAATCAGGCCCTTTAAGGAAGGCCAGATCTACAGAGGCAATCCTGTAAATCACAAGCTATTTTTGACTCTTAAAGCCCACCTGAGCATGAACATCAAGAGGCAATACTCCAAGAGGAAAGGTTTTTCCTTAATCTGCTCTTCTACGCTAACCACTGTAGGAGCTCAGCTGGCCAAAGGGAAGAAATCAAACTGTAACTGCGCAGCATCACCCACGTTCTTGCACTGGGCTGGTACTGCATTGTAAATAGCACTCCAGTAGATGGCACCATAAAGTGACTCCAAGAGGGCTGGATGGGGCCCTTCCCAAAAGGGGAGAAACGCGGAGGATGGATTTTCTCCAGCCACAGCATTGTTCCTGCACAAGAACTCAACTCCAGCCTCGAGAGAGGGCACCTTTCCCTCTTCTGGGAACAGGCAGCCCCTGTGCTGACTGCTCAGGGCAGTCCTGTTTTGTTTGAGTTTTGCAGTAAGGAAGTTCTGTTGGGGACGGAAAGAAAATCAGATAAAAATTCCACCTGGATAACAGCCAGAATGTTATTACTTTTTTTAAGATGCTGTTATTTCACTGGGAGAATTCGAGGTCAAAAGGTATAAAAATGGTGAGGCAACTGAGATTTCTGAAGTGAGGTTTACTGGATCACACCATGGTCTCCACTAATATTGACACAAATCAGACAAACAAATTTCTCTATATCTGTCTTTCCTCTGAATTCTTTACCTTCTTTCAGTACTTTCAGTCTCTACTGAAGGTATGTACAGCTCAGGAAGCACAAGTATCTACAGGAATTTTGGTATATCAGTTTCATCTTGATACTCATTTCCATAAAAAACTTACAACTCCCAGGAATGAGACTAGATCTTCACTGTCAGCTCTCAAAAGTTTGGAATGGTTTCAAGAATTTCTTCACCTCCCCAAACTGGTATGACCAATTTTCTGTCTTGAAAAGCATTTAAGAAAAATTAGGGATGAATTTTTGCTGTGTTAAACTGGAATTGCATATTAAGTTGCCTGCACAGCCATAATGATGGGTGGTAGCAGGAGGAAACAATATGAGGATAAACTACCAATTACTCCCGTATGTGACTGGTATTTGTATATCTGTAAAGCATACTCATTCTTACTTCCCTGAATACAAGAAAATGGGAGTGCGGGACAAAGTCAGTGAAGGGGAAGATTTCATTTTGCAGCAGTTCATGTGGAATTTTAAAGCCACATTAATTAGATTACCTTTAGTATTACATATTATTTTCTGTTTTTAATTTACTTGGAAGTACTCTAGCAAATGGTAAGACACATATTAACTCATCTGTTTCCAGAGCTCACTCCCTTATGCCCACAGATGTTCAAAGGCTGCACTTCAAATTGCTGGCAGACACACATAATTTGGGAAATTTTCTTCATAAGAAGGAGACTGGAAAAGGCAACGAGAATATGGATTCCAGTTATGTGCAATCCCTATAGTCATTAAAACACCTACATGCTTAACTTTATTTAACAACAGCAGACTGCATAAGCTAAATATTTATAGAAAAGTCTTGGCTGGATGGGGGCTTTAACCAAACATAGGACAGAAAAATGACATAAGGAAGAGAGACATGATCTCAAGTGAGAAGCCCATGCTCATACTGGAAGCCTACAGCTCAGCCCAAGCTCTCTTTTTTCTTGTTCCAGTGCCTGGAGCTGGAGATCATCCATTCTTTCAACTTCCTCTGAGTACACCACATTAAAGGTGAAAAAAGTAATTTATATTTTTTTATATTCTGCTCTTAAAAAATTGAGAAGACAACTAAAAATGCCTTGACAACAGAGAATTTACTGCCTTCAGGTATGTTTTCAGGCAATCAAAGGCACTTTTCAACAAAAGTACTTATTAAATTATGAACCTACTGTAACTATGTAAATAAACCATAAGTGAAAATAGAGACTCCAGCTATAGGGGGGTCATCTATAAAGTAAATCATCAGCTCTGTAGTAATACTTCCAGCACATTTACTGTTTAGTAAGCTAAGAGCTTAGGGAGTGCAAAAGGTAATGCAGATAGTTATCTTCTGTCAGTGTACAGGTAAAAGGTAAGCCTGGGCCTCTCTAGAATATCCACATGCCGGACTAAAGCACAGAAGACTGCTAAGATGTGATCCTGTGTCGTGTTTTAACAAAGGACAATCCACCTACCAGAGAAAGAAAGAACAGAACTGAAAGGAGGAAGATGATGAGGGTGAAAGCTGGTGATTAATAACACTTGAAAGGTTTCTGGGTTTGATGATGTATCTCCTAATCAGTAACAAAAATTGATGAAAGATATAGACAAACAAAATCCAAACAACGCAAAACACAAAAGCAGTCATACCCACAGAAATCCCTTATCCCGTATCCCAGCAGAAAAACTAACCAGACTATCACAGGATAGTTTGACTCCTTTCTGAAAGGACTATTTTGCAAACTACCCCAGGCTCTGTGGTGCTGCTGGTAGGATACACAGGTGGAACCTGCAGCAGCGCCAGCCCAGGTCTTCCCTTGGCCACAAGCAGGGGCACCGAGGGGACACCGTCCTCCCCCACAGCCTTTTACTGGCATCTAACATGCAACTGTGCATAAAAGCCACCTTTGGGCTGATGTGGCAGCCTTGGCCAGCTGGTCCCCACCTTGGGCTGAACTTGAGTGTCATGCGCCTTTAGGTCAGCTGGCTGCTGGTAGGATCCCAGTGGACACCTTGAAAGGGAGGAAGGTGGGACTTGCAGGAGCAATATCAGCTCCTAAATTTTCATTTGGAATAAACTGCTGCATCTAAAATAAGAAACTTGTGCTCATAAACAGACTACAAATAAATGAGCCCAAATCACAGCACAATGCTACTGGCAGGCCCACATCCGTATTTTGATCATCACACATATCCTTTTGTGGTTTGCAGGCTGCTATTCCTAGGAGTGACACAGGCAGCTTTTGCAGCCTTTACCTGATCAGCAGCTCAAAATAGCAGTGGTGGGCAATGTGTATGGCATCTGACTACATACGTACACTTTGGAGTCTGACTTTTTTTGCATTACTTGTATCAATATCTGCTTAGGGGAGTGATACTTTCACAGGGCACATGGTTAATCTGAATAGAAGAAAATTTAAGAAACTGGATTTTTCATAAAAGCAAAGCTACAAAAGTAATGCCTTCTGTCACTTTAAGGGAATATGAAAAAGGTTGCCTAGGTGAAGAGGTATAATGTGGTATTTTCACTTCCTGTAGTGAGGGTTGTGCAATACTGTGAAAAAGGCAGATAAGAAGAACCTGAGATAGGATCAAGGGCATGTCAGATTATAGTAACATTGGTTAGCATGGCCTGAGGGAACAACTTTTTGAAGCTACTGCTTACTAGAAGTGAATTAAGCAAGTCATCGAAAAAGACCCTTTTGATTATTTATTCCTGTTCTGCTTAAGGAGACCCAAGCTAGGTCTGAATGAGCTGGCCTGGTTATATGATAAATGGCTGTGCCCTGCAGATACATTAATACGTGTCCTTGTACTGACCTTTCTTGCCTTGATGGTAGTCTAACTGCTGTGCTGACTAAACTCAAGAGCTGGCTCACTGGAAGTTAGTTTTTCTGGTTAGCTTCCACATCATGTTATTCTTGGCTCTACGATCCATTTCTCCTATTAAATGAAGTCACTTCAAGAATGATGAATTCTGGATGATCACTCAGGTCAAAGTAACAATACATCTTTTCAATAGGATTTCTGCTAGCATATGCCTTTTCTGCTCAGTTTCATAAACATAATAAGAAAGCTGGATCTAAGAGGAGCAGCTGTAACTTACCTGTTCATTTTTGGTCAGTCTTGTTTTGTTATGAATGTCAGATGTAACCAGATTGAATCCATGTTTCTCTGATAAAATTCTCAAAAGCAAAACCACAGTTCGACTCCCACACTTTCCAACTCTGTTGTAGACCACCTGACTGGGGAAAGGGAGTACCTAAAGAAAGATTTAAAAAATGGAGTCAGTATATTGATATTTTTGTTTCCACGTACCTCTGAATCACACTATGTTTTGACCTTAAGCCAACAGACACACAGAATAGAATTTCTAGGGCCCTGCCCAGGTCAGAAGCATTCACTTCCTCTAACAAACCAGCAGCTCTTCAGAGTAGAAACAACATGGCTGAGGAGATGGAGAGGTGAGATTTCCCCTTCATGATCCAGGAAATGTAACTGATTGGCAGCTACTCCAGAAACACTATGCAACTGCTGATAATGGGCTTAAGCTTGCTGTTTGTAATCCCAGTGCAAATAGTCAGCTTTAGTTGACTGTCTCCCATAAAAAGAATGAAGAGCAGTGAATTTTCACTACAGTCTGGCAACTCGAAGTGAAGTTGACACAATGCAAGAGGAATGCTCGTATTGCAAAACTTCAGTTTAAAAAGAAAAAAACCCAACAACCAACCACCAGTTGTACAAAGCTAAAGTTAATCAAGTCTTTCAATTTCAAATATAAACAGGCATCTTCCAAATAGATTCAGAGAACAAATCATGCCACTGGCTAGGTATCTACTTGAGGAATAAAAACTGCCATTGCCACAGGTGGCCTGAGGCCAGCTGGCACAGTCTGGTCACCTCTGTATAGGTAATGATCACTAAACTTCAGAACAGAATAGATACATTCAACCTGGATACTGGGAATGGTCTCCAGGCCACACTAACTCTTGCACCATGCTCTCCTCCCTGGGAACCCAGAACGAGTAGTAATTCACTGTCTCAAAGTACATTGGATGCAGCCTTATTTTGTTCCAGGATGATGTCTATGGCCTGTTTTTTCAGCAAAATGCATTCTTAAGTCACATTATCACACTAGACAAGTATTTGGTGTATAGCATACAGCAGCAGCATCTGATAGAATAGGCCAAGAGGAAACTGTTTTCAAGCCTTTAAATTGGCCAACAGCCAGGAGCTCACAGTTTCGTGCACTGTGGTGTATATATGGCACTTAAAGAAAGATTATTCTTCTATTAAGACAAAGGCAGAAAATGTTTCCTTTTACAGGGCCTGCACCCAGGTTCCAGATAAACTGTGTTTAGCGCAAGGAATGGCCAAAGCGATGGTGTGTTATTTAACCTATAGTTATTTCTGCTGCTCATGCAATCATGTTCTCCCATCAGAAGGATTTCTGACATAAAAGCAGTCAGATATGGCACTTCTCAGGGTATTTGAACAGGTAATATATCTTCACCAGGGAAGCAAAATGATTCCTTAGTAGTCCTTCAGACTACTTTAAAAGAGGACCACTAACTAGAAAGAAAGAAAAAAAGAAAAAAAAAAAGAAAAGAACCCCTGCATTCCCTTATATTTAACGCGAATTTACTGGTACTTTGCTCTCAATGTTACCTTTCACGACCAAATGAACATTACTATTGTTACTGGATGGAATGTTTAGGATAGCCTTCACTGCAACATAAATGAGGAAGCCACCATTCTCCAAATCACCTGGGGAAGGGGTAGGTATTGGGTGATCATGGCCTCAGTTAAGCTTTCCAAGCTGCAAGACATCACATCTGACGATTCAGCAAGCAAACACAGGCCTCCTAAGGCTCACACCAACCCCATATAATGCACCAGTTCTGACTACTTTGCAACATTTTTATGGCGCTTTCTATGAGAAATCTAGCCCTGTTATTCCTTACCAATCTTCTTCAGAAGGCTTGCTTCCTATGAAGTGCAAAATCCAAGCCTCGATTATTAGAGAACTCCTAAGGTGATGAATTTAACATCTCTGTGCTACAGCTGTAGCTAACCTTTTCCAAAACTACTGCTAACGATGTCTGAAAGGTTAACATTTGAATGCATGTTATTATGCTGATTACCACACCAGAGACACCATAATGAACAAACATGCACAGCATATTCTGGATTGTCCCCTTTTTTATTCATTTCTTTGCACAACAAACACTAGCATCACTATTTGTCATGGCCCTGCAGCACCATCCACACAACATCACTGTAACTTGTGGAATGGGAATTTATCCTCTGCTCAGACACACACCTTTGGCATACTTGGCTGTGCAAGTATGTGAAAGCCTTCAAGAGAAATGATAAGTAGATGTTGGCAAGTTCCAGTGAAGGAGCAAGATAAGTGTATATTTGCCAAGCATTCTAGAAATGAGATAAATGATGAGAGTTTGTAGGGCTACGGACATATTTAACAATGCTTCATAATTATTAACTGCTTTGATTTTCCTACCAGAGTTGCACTTTGCAATGTGGCAAGTAAAATTTTTTCTTCATTGGTACTTCATTCAAGTACAATTTTAATGCACCCAGATGATGCTCAAGTTCTAATTAAATCTCTGACTTCATTATCCAGTAACCTTGGGTGAATCTTATAATTACTTAAAAAGGAAATAAAATTAAAGCATGTCTTTGTGAAGTCTCTAAGTGCAAACAACTTTATCGGCTTAGAAAATCGACAGTAGCAAAAAATTTGGCCAGTTCTCACATTTGTTTCTGAAACTCACCTTCCTAGGTAGTGTAATTCTGTTCTGCACAAAAACAATAACCATGACAACCCCCAAAAAGAAACTATAACAAATATTCCCTGTAGATAAAGAAACCTGAAATAAAGGGCTATTATTTTCAGACACCTTTTCAGCTTAAAGGAGGCCAATACATCAATGCCTTGATTCAGTAAACAGCTGAATGCACTTAAGTAAAATTTGACAAGATTCAAGATAAATGCCACAGCTCGAGGATCACTTCAGTAGAACAATCATTAATGGAAATCAAAACTTCACTTGTGGCACTGCTGAATGTGGGAGCTTTAGAGGTGCATTGCTGAAGGTCTGCTCATGTTTCCTCTGTTTACGTCAGCAATCCACTTAACAGGCCTAAATGCCCCAAAGGATGTGGCAAGTGCATAAAGCCATGTAGGACACAAGCTTTTGATATATAGGCAAGTATTTGTTTAATGTGACCAGTTCTCATAGGATGCTGCAAATCTGCTTTCTGCATTTTAGAAAACATCTAAGTTATTTCTTAGAAGAAATACTTCTTCCAGAAACCTGAGTTTGTATCAAACAGAACTAAAAATGCAAGAAATGGAAAACTTCTTCAGAAACGAACTTTCTTTTCCCCCCTTCACAATACAACAGACTGAGACAATACAAGAGACTGTGGCAGAGGAGGCACTTCTAAAGAAGGCTCCTATTATATTAGCAGAAGCAAGATGAAAAAGAGAAGTTGAAAGTTTACAAAATGCTGATTGGATTACACTTCATTTTCTAATAAGTGTATGTATCATGTAGACTGACTAACTGCTGAGGTGATGCTCCGGCAACATGATAGTCATAACTATACACAACTTCAAAATAATTACAGAGTGACTTTATTGAGCACTACATCAACGCCCAGAGGTAATACAAACAATTCAAACATGTAATGCACTTTCAAGTTATTGAATTAGTACTTACAGCCATAAAACCCACAGTATAATTACAACAGCTCTCTAAGGGTTTAGAAAGTTATATAACAATTTACTTGTCAGTTCCAGGAGGGTGTTTTTTTTCATTGTTGTTCCACAGTTAAAGAAGATGTCAAAGGAAGGGAGCCATTTAAAAGATAGCCTGACTAAAGCCCAGGCTTCCATCCTCAGTGGTGGCTTTGTCTCCAGGAAAACCTTTGCACCATTTGAAAAACTTTGGCTGGATAATTACTTGCTGTGTCAACAATTTAGAGGTCCACACAAAGGCCTAAATTATTCCGCTTTTACTGAGCCAAATGCAGTATAATTTTACCCATTTGCCAAAAATTTCCCAGTACAGGTAAAATTTGCCCAGATTAATAACTCATGTCAGAGAGACGTGTTCCCACAGAGTAATCCATTATCTTCACAACTTCTGGAAGTACATGACCCCTGTCCTTACACATGAGAAGGACCAGAAGGGGATACCAGAACTCTCTTCTCCTTTCTGAGCAGATACTAACCTGTAGTCAGACAGAGCTCCATGTTTATCAGGTGAACGAAACCAAACAACACAGACAAAACTGGTAAGATTGTGAAAACAAATGTTTGCTGATGTCACACGTCTTTATATAGCACACCTTCCCAGTGCAACCTCTTTTTTATTTCTGTCCACTTGAGACAGAATTATAAGAATCTAAAAAAATGGCTTAATGGGCCAAAGCAATGGCCCATGTGACTCAGGAGGGGAGGATGATACCCATTAGGTACCTATAAAAACTGAGAGCTGTCAGAAGTCCAGTTCTCTCCAGTATCTCTCCTCCTCCTCCAGTGTCCCCAAAGATTATATGTGCCATTATAGAAGTCACGTTCTTGCTTATTGCCTGAAAAATTTCTTACATAACTTGCTGTACTGACAAATTCCAGAATTTTGTTACCCACCATACTTCCAATTTTTAGCTCATTTTTTACCATTTCCAGAGAATACCTGTTCTCATATTGTGGGTTTCATCAAGACAGGTCAGATAGTTCAGTCATCAGCTTTGAGATCTTCTCAGATACATTGGATGCCTCTTTTTAACTTAGGTTTGTCACAAGCCTGCCACGGCCTATTTAAAGACAAACTGAAAGGAGATAACCTATTCCAAACCCAAGTTCAGGCATTCCTGCACGAAATCTCATTCCAAACAAATATCAACTTACTCATTTTTAAAGCAATTACAATGAAGAATTGCTAACACAAAAATATGCCAGCAGAAAATATGACTGAACAACGCACAAGGGAGAAAACTAAATAAATTACTAGGTATCCTCCTCCTTTCCCAGCTAAACCACACAGATCCAGTTATGTCAAGATTCACCTGTAGAGTGTAGTGATGCTAGACAGACACAAGCTTTTGGAATTAACCAACTTTAAACCAGACCAGACAGTATGGTTTTCTCTATGGGTCACTGAAAATACACTAGAAACCACAAGAAAAGGTAAGGGTGAAGTTTGTTTGTTTTTAAAGTTTAAATGCCATGTAGCTGCAGTGAAGCATTGAAAATAAGGCAGAAGAATAAACAGAAGATTCTTCTTAAGCAACTAATTTAATTGAAAAAGGATGACTTTCTTCTGCCACAAACAATGCATTTCATCTGTTGGACAGATGACATATGTGGAAGACTAAGTTAAAATGTGTTCTCTAACAATTCAACATCTCTAAGTACCAAAATAAATTGAAAACATAACCATGGAGCACAAGCAGCAAAAGGAAACTTGGTTGTAGACAGCACTTAAATTTATTAAGACTAAAGAAAAGCATTACTATGAAGTGTCTGCCAAAGCTTATGGTCCCTGATATGTCCCACAAAACAGATCTGTACAGCCAAAATCAAAACTTCCAGTAATTTTTCTATGAAGCCCTGCACACTTACAGATCTAAAAACAGCTCAGTTCAAAGCATAGTCAAGTTTCCCCTCTGTCTCAGATCAGGTCCCATCACAAGATACTATGGCTATAGAAACTACAATAATGTCAACAACAACCTGGGAAAATTATAAAGAAAAGGTCAAAGATGCAGTTTTCAAAGCTTTGGCTGCATCCTATCAACACATTTGGGTTTGCTCCTTTTATACCTTACACCTGATTTACTTGCCTACAACAGCAGCTTGCAGCAGAACAAAACCTCTGCTCCTGCAAACGGCTGCACAAGACTCCCCACCACAGGGAGGGCAGAACCAAGTTTATTTCAGGTACGGGAAGTTACAACAACCTTCAAACTCAGCACACGTATACAAAGAGTCAAACAGGTTGGTAGAGAGCAGATGCTCTTCTCACTCAGCAGTTTCAGGTGCTCACTGATGTTAGGCAGCCTCTGGAGGTGTGAGCGGAATGCCAGGCTTTCATCACTCAGCAACACTTGCTGTGCTTAAGCAATGGCATCTCAGCTCTGGCTCCTCTCTGGGATGAAGCAGGTGAGAGGGAATCAGCCTACCAAATGGATAACTGCCTGGGGACAGGGTACAACCATCACCTCTAGATAAATATTTTCCTTTCACCCTTTCTTGACATAGCATGCTTTTCAACCTCTTCTTTATTCCCTCTGCAGTTTGAAACTTGTTCACCTCTTTTGGGACCAAAATTAGATACAATGCTGTATCTTGTCTCTCTGGTGCCAATGAGAACTGAACAGTTATCATTTGTGTCTTGTAGACATCTCTTTTTAATATATCTCAGGATGGAATTTAGAAGAAGCAAAGCATATGTGACTGCCACTAGTATAGAGAGGTGTACATAACATAGAGCTATCACTCTTTTTCTTCTTTACCCTACATGAGTGCATACAGATTACAAGAGAAAAAGAATTGGAAGACCCTCATTAGTTTTCTTATGAAAAGAAGCATATTTATTTCTTACTTCTCAAGTTAATCACATTGTGGAAGTTATCTTTCTGGTATGCACCTTTACCTCATAAGAAGATAAAGGAGATAAATTATGTAAAGATATGGGTCACTGATACTGATATTGGTTGGGGGAACTAGTATGAGTTCAGGTAGGTTAAGAATTTTAGTGTCACATTAATTACCACATTTTCCACTGGAAGGTTTTCCACGTAATATCAGAAAATCCATTAGCTTCAGAATTTGTGCAAAGTTGATTTTAGTTCCAGAGCAGCCTCACGCTATATGTATCTTGGAATTGCAAAGTTTAAAACTGCTGTTTTTCCTCCTGAGCTCAGGGTTTTGTACACTTTGTGATGTGCTCAGAACACATTGGCACAGTTATTCTCTGTTTAAGTAGTAAATCCCATCACATCCAACCCACATGTTTATATTGGATACTTGCAAAATGACAAAAATTAAGTATCTAAGCCTGCTTTTAAAACTTTTTATAATACCTCACAGCACTGGTGTTCCCTTAAGTAACCTCACTACCTTACAGTAGTCTCTATCCTCCCAATGCAATATTCATTAATTCACCCTGGGGGCCAATAATATTTGATTTGAATGTGATGAGTGGTAGGCTGAATAATTTATTTCTATGTATGCATTTATCTTTCTTCACATTAATGTTTAACCATTTACTATGTATTGTGGTTGACTATTTGGCTGCAGCTAGTACAGCGACTCATGGTTTCACCATTGCCAAGGATCTGTCATGCTGCATTTCAGTTTGCCCTCCTGTCCTTTACTTAAGCCCCTCTTTCAGTAGCTCCACGTTCTATTTTAATGTCTCCAGTATGCTTGTTTTTTCCACTGCACTTTGAGAAGACACTTTATAAGTCAACTGCAATAGGAAATAAAGGTTGTTTATAGCCATAACTGGACTTTAATTTGTAGTACAGGCCAGTTCTGCTGGACTGTAACCCACATCATGCTCATTACTGATGAGCTGGCTCTGAGGTGTTCTCACTCTGCATGCTTGGAGGAATCCAAAAGGACCGAATTTCCATCACAGCTCCTGCAGGTAACAGATTCAAATCTAGTTCATGACGAAGTATCACCACCTGGAAGGAACAACACCAAGAAGCATCTAAAGGAAGGACAACGTGCTGCTGACCAACTCTTCCAGCAGAACCAGAACAGAGCAGAAATCACTGTGTCTTCTAAAATGACTCAAAGGCCCAGACTACCTTCCCTGACAGACCATGATTCATATCTTGAGTCACAAGTGGATCCTGTGGTGTTGGAGATGACATGTCAGAGACAGTAACAGATGAGGCCCAGCATCAAGTGCTCCCATTTCACTTTTCTGTCATTTGAAATTATTAATCTGACTTGCTCATGTAAACCAAACCTCATTCCTGCTGACGAAGGCATGACTCCTTTCCATTTCAGCAGAGGGAGATTCTCTCTGTATCTACTCAAAAACCCCAACAGTGTCAGCCACAAAGGCCTCCACACTCCCCCAAGATAAGGCAGTGCTGCGGGTGCTGTCCTGAGCATCACCACACTGTCTTGTCCTTGCATTACTTGTCTGAATTCTTCCCTCACCACCACTCTCACACAGATCCCTTCATACCAGTCACGATGCCCCGTCCTCTTTGCATGATGTTTTGACTCTACTTTTGACCATATGTAGGCATGTCCACAATCACATTTTTTATTAAAGCTCATGGCCCTTATTAGAGTACTTCACTGCTATTTACTCTTTCCTGAACTAAACTTTATACTTTGTGAAGCCTGAGTAGAATACTGCCAGGACCTACCAGTTCACCCTCAAAATCATGAGGCTTTCAAAATACTGGAATTCTTATTTAGTGGTTGGTTGGTTGTTTCTGGTTTTTTTTTTTTTTTCCAGTTTTGCAAGTCTCCATAGCATCCCAAGTATCAGATTTGGTTTTTTTCCTTCAAACATCATATCTAGAAAAAACTTTTAATTCAGGATTTAAGAATGCAATCAACAAATTTTAAAAGACTCTTGATAAAACCATGAGTTTTACTCAACTCAGTCACAAGGCTTAGCAAAATTAACCAAAATCAATTTATCACTTTCAAAAGATACTCTGTTGTGCTATCCTTGTGCAGAATGGCAGATTTTTGTTTTTCCACTGAAGGTTTAGGTCATCCAGACCCAGATGTAATTGGACTTCAGTATTATAATCCTACACTTCCTAATAAAAAGATAATGAAGGTGGCCATGATTGAGTAGCCATGACTTCCTCCTATGCTATGCTAGTTATGAATACCTTCCTGTCATGGAAAGAACAGAAAGAAGAGGGGAATGAATTGGACAGTTGGAAATTTAAAAGTGTAATCTGTAAGAGATATTCATATACTGTGAAATAATCTGCACAGATTATTTGCAGGTTAACAAAGATCAACTCAGAATAGATTATGTTCTAAATTTCAGTGAAAGCACAGAGCTTTACTAGCTTTACCAATGGGAACACTAATGACTTGGGTATGTGACATAATAGAAAACCTACAGATCGCAAAATTGGTGATATTAGAGTCTTTCTGTTTTGTGTAACAACGGGTAGGATGCTGTGTGAATGACAGAAGCAAGCCAAATTTACCTTTAACTATGCGCACACTCTGACAAAGCACTAACCAAAAGACAAAATACTTCTCAAGCATCTTTGAAATTAGATGGATGAAAACTGCAGGCTACTGTCATTCACAAAACCTTCATCCCTGTTGTGTCTCAAAGTCTTTCAAAACTGAGAGGCTGAAAATGTCAGGCTTAATAAAAAGCCAGTTCACTACTGTTTAAACTTTCACAGGATATCAGCATGCACAGTATCCCTCACAGATTTATCTTCTTGTGACAGGCAATCTGGCTTTAATTTCCCATGTCTCTTTTGTACTGTTCATTTACTATCAGTCAGCTTCCCCATATCAACAGGTTTTTGATATACTTCAAAATGAAGATGCATTAAAAAGTAAGAAATCATCTTCTCTATTTTGCTAAATCACAGAATAAAATGATTTTTTGTCCTTAAGATTCTTGAACAAGAAATTAATAGGAACAAAACAAACATATAAGTGCTGCAGTACAGATTCAATTCTACCTTTTAAATAGATCTTCATATTACTAGTGTACAAAATCGTTCACTCCCTGTAGCTTCAGCAGGATTAAAAACAATTATGAATAACAGACAATAGGAAAATCTTCTGGAAAAAGAAGATTTTTCTTCCCTTGAGATACTGTCATTTAGAAGAAAGGAGAACACAATTCTAAAAGAACACAAACTAATTATTATCAATATTTCTACAACTATTTTAGACTATGTCCTGGTTTTGGCTGGGGTAGAGTTAATTCTCTTCACAGTGACTAGTACAGGGCTGTGTTTTGGATTTGTGCTGAACACAGGGTTGGTAACACAGTGATGTGTTTGTTATTGCTGAGCAGCACTCACACAGAGCAAAGGCCTTTTCTGCTTTTTGTACTGCCATGCTGACAAGGAGGGATGGGGTGCAAGGGAGGTGACACAACTGGGACAAGTGACTCAAACTGACCAAAGGGATATCCCAGACCATACGACATCATGCTCAGTATATAAAGCTGGAGGGAAGAAGGAGGAAGGCAGGGGAACATTTGGAGTGATGGCATTTGTCTTCCTGTCACTGTTAGGTGTGATGGGCTCTGCTCTCCTGGAGGTGGCTGAACACCTGTGCCCAGGGGAAGCAGTGAATTAACTCCTTGTTTTATGTTGCCTCTGTTTGCAACTTTTGCGTTCCCTATTAACCTGTCTTTAATTCAACCCACGAGGTACCCAGCTTTTACTCTTCCAGTTCTCTCCCTGACCCTGCTGGTGGGGGCATGAGGGAGCAATTGTGTGATACTTGATTGCTGACTGGGGTTAAACCATGACACACTGCTTCTAATAAACAGAGAGAAGTGAAGAAATATTTTATGGGTTCTTTTAAAATAATAGTATTTTTTGACTGCACTGGGCTCAAAAGCTCAGTTATACTGTAAACCAGTGCTTCCAGCTATAAGGGGGATCTCTGTGGTTAAGGCACTTAGTGAATTCTCTTAATATTTTATCAGCCAGGTACTAAGTCTGGTAACCATAGGAAGTTACTCTATTTCAGCATTGCTAAATTCTGACATTTTTTGCTGACTGAAAATTTGCATACTGCTTGGTCATCTCAACTCTTTTTTTAATAAGCACAATAGAGATTTTTTTAAATCACTGAAATCTTTCCCAGCCTGCCCTGGATTGACTGCTTCAAAGATTATCCACCAATTTTTTAAGAAAAGCTAAACAGAGAATTTGCACTGTATCAAAACCACACACACTACTATTCATGCCTTAAAATCCCTAGTAGGGAAGTACTTAAAAGGAAGCAAATCTTGCTTGCTTTTTAGTGTTTTGGATGGTGTTTTTTGATTATTTTTTGTTTGTTTGATTTAAATCATCCCTAAAAAATCAGTCACTTAAGATTGCAGAGAGGTGAAGGTAATTAAAACCATGTTCTCACAAAATATGGCTAGAACTAAAATACGAGTCCAATGAAACTGGAAACACCACTTAAAAAAGAAAAACAAAAAACAAAACCCAAAAAACCTAAACTAAAAAAAATGCAACGCTCCTGGCTGTTATTTTGGTACTGTTATTAAAATACTTGCAAAAAATAAAAATAACATAAATCTGATGAACAGAATAGTTTAAGTGAGACAATACTGAAATAAACTTTTAGTAAGATTTAAAGACAAAAAAAGAATAAATGATCTACTTGACAAAGGAGAGTGACAAGGACTAGGTAGAGTACATACATATCAAAGGCCACTCAAGGATTCTGCTACCTTTTCCCACAGTGGTGAACATTGTCCTGCTACGTTAATGGCTGGACCTGAGGATCTCAGAGGCATTCTCCAATCTAAATTACTCTACTATTCTATGAGAGCCTTGCTCCATAAAGAAAACATGAACAATTAGCACATAAGTACTAGCTAAGAAGTGAAAGCATGGTGAAAAGTGCATTTATGCGCTTTCCAGCTTTAAACCAATTAAATCAGATCAAATTTATTTTGTGCATGCATTTTATTTCTTTTCATTTTGATCTCGTCCTGACCCCCATCCATTTTTGGATTCACTTAAAGCTTTGAAGCACTGTAACATGTTCTAGGCACAGGGCTTTACTGACACCTAAACAGCTGCCAAAAGGCACTGGGTCCACAAGAGGCATCCCAAGGGAAAATGATCAAGAAAAGGAGAATAGACTACTTGAATGTAATTTATCTGTCGTCTACGTGCACAGCCCTCTTACACATACATATATTAGATGCACTGAAAAAAGGACATATCCTAATGCTCTTGCCAATTTCTCTGTGAAAAGCTTCCAACCAATAACAACAGTAGGTTTGATAAAGTTCGCATCATTTTTCCTGAAAGGCCAGTTTCACCATCTTCTTGGATGGAGAAAAAAAAACTGGGGAAAATTTGATAAGGAAGTAGCTAGCACAAATACTGGAACAAAATATACCTGTTTTATTCACTGACATGCTCAGACATGATACATGTCAAGTGAACACCATCAGTCACTACTGAACATCAATATCACAGGTGTTTTAAAAACCAATCACCTATAGACATCACATAGACACCAATCTACAGAGAAAGGATAAACAAATTATCTCTTAAAATTTGTATTTTCAGATGCTTATAAAAAAAACCCCAGAAGGTAGTGAGATAGAGGTCTGAACTAGGAAAGAAGAGCCAATTTTCACTGACAGCGCAAAAGATTGTTTGGCTCAACTATATTCACTTTTTATCTGTTAGATACTAACATCAGCAACACTAGAGGTGTGCTAGGGCTACTGGAGGGTGCCTCTACCTGCAGAAAACCGCACACAGATCTCTCTTAGAACTCGCGGAAGTCTAGAATTAGTCAGCCTTGTGAAGTCTTGTGAAGTTATTGTGCGGAAGTAATTGTGGCTAGAGAAAAGAGGAGTGAGAATACGTGAGAGGAACATCTCTGTAGACACCTAAGTCAATGAAGAAGGAGGGGGAGGAGGTGTTCCAGGCACTGGAGCAGAGACTTCTCTGCAACTTGTCGTGCAGAGCATGGTGAAGCAGCTACGCCCCTGCAGCCCATGGAGGTCCACAGCGGAGCACAGATTCACCTGCAGCCTGTGAAGGAGCCTCACACCAGAGCAGGTGGATGCCTAAAAGAAAGCTGTGACTGCATGGGAAGCCCACGCTGGAGCAGGGTCCTGGCAGGACATGTTGGTTTATGGAGAAAAGAACCCACACTATAGCAGGTTTCCTGGTAGAACTTGGTGGCCCTGTAGGGGACCCACACCGACTGGATCAGTCTGTTCCTGAAGGACTGCACCCCATGGAAGGGATCCACATTCAAGCAGTTTGTGAAGAATTGCAGCCTGTTGCTAGGACTCACACTGGAGAAGTTCATGGAGAACTGTTTCCTGTGGGACGGATCCCTCTCTGGAGCGGCGAAAGTACTCCTCTTTTGAGGAGGAAGCAGCAGCAGCAAACAACCTGTGAGGAACTGAGTGTAACCCCCATTCCCCATGTCCCTGTGCTGCTGGAGGGAAGGAAATAGAGAACTGGGAATAAAGTTAAGCTTGGGAGGAAGAAGGGGCTGGGAGAAAGATGTTTTTAACATTTGTTTTACTTCTCATTATCCTACTCTGATTTTAATTGGTAGTAAATTCAATTAATTTCTTCAAGTCAAGACCACTGGCATGGGCATGGGCAACCACTGCAAATCTTTAAGTCAAGTAAACCTTTATTGTGGGAACACCTGAAAAGCTGGCTCAACTGGCCTTCAAGGAAGAACAAAACCCACACCAGCAATGTTCATGCACAGAAGTGAGAAAAGCTTTCCTTCTCTGTTTGCAGGGAGAAAATTGCTGCTACCACCTTTATTTGAAAAAAATCAGACCAGTACCCTGATCTCCTGAAACATGATGATGCTAATTCCTTATTCAGAGAACAAATGCTATTTTCAGTTCTTCCACTAGGAAAAAACCGCCACGTTATTTAAAAAAAATCCAAAGCTTTGGCACCTAGCCATGACAAAAAGCCAAAACTAATACGATTTCCAACAAAACACTGGAATGTACTCTGCAAAATAGCTACGGTCCAGTGCATATCAACTGTTGGTGGCCTTCCACTACAGCTAACTACACACTGCCAATATTAGCTACCAGTCATTTCAACACCAGGTGATGCATTGTTGTTCATTATCTCCACTTCTAGTTTTTAAGCATTTTGTAATGTTGGATTCAGGATTAATTTGTTCTGACACATTTTTATATGTCAAGTTAAATCACGCGTAGACTTTAAGCATCTATTAGTTTAAATGTAGACAGTTATCCAGTCATATGAATAGAGGCTACTTGAAAGATAATGACAATTGCAGTGAATTTATTATTAGTTTCACTCACACCTGCAGAGCTCACAGTTCAAAGATTAAGCTGTAAGAGGGTAAATAACTGCACGTAGCCAATAATGCAAGGCATGAGATTTACAAAGCAAGAGCATTTTTGTTCAAATCATGACCCTAAGCAAATACCAGGAATTATCTGCCCTTCTTACCAATCCCCACCCATGCTTTGATTAGAAAAATGAAAAACGAAGCATAAACCCCACTCAGGAATAAGCAGACTTATCCAAGGGATGATCTAAATGATCCATGTTTTATCAGTTTTTTTAAAACACAGGCAAATACTTCAAAAAACAAAATACTTGTAACTAATACAAAGCTATAGGCTGTTACTCCACTGAGCTTTTCACAAAGCTTTCAGGAGTGAGGATGATTATAGAGGAAGCCTACATATTTTTCCTGACTGTAAGTAGCTAATCAGAGAGTACCTACAAAACCAATCAATCAAAGATGTAGGTATCTAATCAGTTGGCCTTTCTACAGACAGCTGAGCTGCAGTTGGATGAGGCTGTGTGAACAAAGCCCAAAATTATATGTTTAGACAGGCAAAAGATGTTTTTACAATGTAAACAGAAAAGTTCTTGGGTTGGTTAAACCTGTCCAACTGCTACTGCCCACTGGAGTATGGAACTCATCCACAGACTGATTAACTGGTGAAAGTAAAATTCCTGAAGTACAAAAATCTGAATAAAGTTTTCAAGGTTGAAAGCTCTTTCCTAGATGACAGCCTTTTCCTTACTGGAACAGCTTGGCATTTCTGAATGCTAATGAAAGCATGAAAAATACAGATCTGGAATAAGTTTGCTTTACTCTTCCAAGCCGAGTGCTAACTGTGGAGACCTGACAAACATAACGCTTCACTCCCTGCAGGCTGCTGTACTGCTGGACAAGAGAAGCAGCTGGTACATAAATAAAATAAAATAAGAAAAAAAGATACTTCAAAAGCACCAGAGGGTACTAAATAGATTTTAAGTGTGAAGCATTTGCTCAGCCTTATACTCCCTGCATCCCATTAGTAATGATAAACATAACAGGTTGATTTTGTCACTTCTGTCTACATCCATTTGTGTTTGTAATTGTGTAGATAAAAACCTGAATAATTTTTGTCAAAAGGAAGAAAATCAAGTGCACATCATCCCTCTAAGTGAGCTGTCTCAACTTTAAGAGTGTAACAAATACCAATATACCGCTGAAAATTACAGAGTTAATTTGCACACAGACATCACAGCAAAAAGGTGAAGAAACCCAGATTCACTGATAAGTAAATCAAATTACTTTTCACATTAGTCTCTTTCTGCTGACCAAAAGCCAACTGTTTCACCACACTGATGTACACATGTTGCTGAGCATTTCAATTCAAGGCCTGGTGGCTCAGGATGGGATTTCATGGTTAGTTGAACAGAGATGAGTGAGGACTACCACCAGAGATAGTGGCTATTCACATCCCCTCCATCTCTAACTACTCACTCTCACCTGCTGCACTGACATCCATGGGAAGCCACATCAAAGAAATAACCTGTCCTCTTGTATAGAGGATATCTGTACTATACAAAAGGAATTCTTTGAAAAGACAGGCACAACGTAGTATCAAATTGTGTTTTAGAAAATACACCAACACAGGGTAAACCAGAAGAAAACCTAAGAGACCCTACATGCCTGTTTCCACTCTTTTCCTCTTGAAGAAACCATCATAAGGGCCTTCCTAATGTCACAAGATGCCATGATGATGGGAGGGAAAAGTTTATGCTGCACAATCACACGTGATGGGAGCAGTGAACCCTATCCTTATAAAAGGGCTCATTACTCACATTCATTAAATTTATCCCACTGATCTGCTTCAAAGCATTGCACCTGCAGCAGAGCCCATGTTCCAGAGATACTGCCAGCAAAAGGCCATCCTCACCTGTCTTGATAGATCCAACTGCAGCGCCTTGGTTTTTCGCACAAATGTGCTGACAGACAAAACCACTAAAAGCCTGCTTCCCCTTGACTCAATTAGTTTAATCACACTGAGATTTAACCCAAGTTATTTATAAATGTCTGAAAACACTTGGGGGAAAAAAAGTTGGAAAGGCTAAATGCTGTTGATGTAAACTCAGCAGAGTTGCTTGGCACACAAGTAAACATACAATGAGCTAAAAACAAAAGCCAAAAAAGAGAGGAAAAAACAAACACAAAATAACAGCAGCTTACCTTTTGAGGGGGTGGTCCATGATCATCCAAATAAGTGGAATTTCCTACAAAAAGAAGAAAGATGGAGATAAGCAAAAGCCGTCCAATGCAACTTCAAAACTTGCCAATTCATGGAACTGGTGTATCTGTATCCCATCGGTTTTATGAAAAATAAACTCCCATTTGCTTTAATTTTTGATTGACAAAAAAACCCCCCAAAATTAATTTGTTTTGACTACATTTGTAATAACAGATTAGATGCACATTGTCATTTCAGAAAAAAAATTGCTCAATTAATTTATTTAATCCATCACAGCTTTCAATTATTTGTATGACAAGTACAAGGATGCAGCTGACAGTCCATTTTAAGGAAGTGAGCACAGTTAACCTCTAATAAAGTATCAAAGGCCTTTATCAGACTTTGGTTTGATGGAGTTGACAAGCATTCATCTTGCCTATCTTCTAACATTTTCCCCATCTTCTAACATGTATTTTCCCCAACCTCCAAGTTACTTTTTGTTCCCAAACAAGTATTGATTGAATGGGAGTTGTATTCTGATGTAATATAATGACACCTGCCTTTTCAAGATGTTCTTTTTATTCAGACAAAAAGCTTCAGGGAGAAAAAAAAAAAAGGAAAGGAAGGTTCTAAACAAGCGAATTCTCCCATGTAAGCTACAATAAAAAAGGCAGCAATTTCGGACTTTATACTTGTTCCTTTCAAACACACACACATATCTAAAATACACTCTACCACACAAACATAGGCTGTTTTCCCGGCAAGTGTTCTTCCTGAATCCTTCTCTGAAAGGATTAATCAGGAGCTTTCCCAATATGTCCCAGCAGATGATTAACCCTTGCAGCAAGTCTAAAAGTTCCCCTTAGGCCACACATGCCTCTCCTCTCAGACATCCTTCTACCAAAGAAAGCAAAAAAACCTCTGCTCTAACCATGTATCAGTAAGGGGTATGCAAATAATTTTTACAGGTGCCTAACAGACATCCAAAAGTCACATGGAGTAGGACTTCAAAAATCATGTCCCACTTGTGACCATCTCTGTTCCCGGAGTGTTGAATGGGCAGCTGAAACTGCCTCTGAGGTAACACAGACTAGTTGGAATAAAACGTAACTCAGCAGCCGAGAGCTGTTCTCTTGTCAATCTGATCAAAAAAGACCCTGTGCCACACTGTTTCTCGGAGAGCCAGAAAAAAACCCCGAGATTTCTGGATCCAGAAGGCAGGAAGGAGACATTTCTGTGTGATTATGACAAATTTCAATGTACCACAAAGAGGTGGGACTACTTTTGAGAGGTACTTTGCATTCTGTTTTTTCTCTGGTTTTCCAACATATGTTATAAACCCATGAAAATCTCAGTCAAAAGGCTTCCAGCTCATCTAAAGGTAAGTTCCAATACCCCAAACTGCTTTTACAGATGTATGTACCTTGATCTTGGAAAAGTTTGTGCAGCTACAAAAGCCTGAACAGTAACTTTTTGATGGTCATCTGAAATCATGAATCATCTTCTGAAGCATGTCAGAAACTCATCTTTCTATACATTTTACATAAATACCCACCCTTTGAACAACCCAGTTGCTTAATTTAATGCCATAGATAATCTGGCTGATTCCCTACATTCAGGATAAATTCTTTATCCATTCCTCAGATATGATTCCAACAGCCAGGGAAGTAATTCAGTTCCCCGACTGCTAACAGAGTTGTGTATGGCTTTCTGTTAGAGCACCTACTCCGTATGAAGCGCGATGGACTTGAAAATAAGCATTTCAGGAAAACCTGCATTTACATCTGGGAGGAGAGCAAGGAAAACTTCTCATTCAGGATTTATCTTTTACTGTAAAACCAGGCTGTTACTAGTTCACAGCAACTTTCTCCTCTTTGTAATTAGGCAAGGGGAAAGACTGACACTGTTGTTGATAAAAAAAACATTTCTTACAGTTTTCTCATTGTGTCAGGAAAATTGTTTCATTTTGATGGATGATAAAACAAGTGATGGTTGTTGTCTAAACAAATTAACACATTAAAAATGTCATAAACATTATATGAAAATTACTAATTTGTTAGAAAGAGTAGCAAAACTTTGAGTTTTGTAATTGGTATTAAGAAGGATACAGTAATAATAATTGATTCTTTCCTGTCTCCCCAAAACATATACAATCTATGCTTACCTGAATAAAAAGGAATATTAACTACATATGTATTAACTATATTTAGTGATTACCTATCATAGTCAATTTTGCTGTAGAGAAGGATTTGAATTACCAGTCATAGTTTAGACAGCACCTTATAGAGCAGTATCAAGTGTCAGAGTTATACTACAGAAAAAAACTTTGAGATATTCTTTAAAATTGAAGAGCCAATAACTTAACTAATTTCACCGTTCTGTATCAGTAATCTATGTTCTTAGTATGCAGGCTGCATTTTCCTTCCTTCCTTCCTATCCAGACTGCATATCTCTGGCTTTGAACATATGTCCCATGGATTTGATTTCTGTTCTTAGAATGTTGGTTTTTTTCACAGCACATTCTAGTTATTACTGTATCCACTTAAAAGACATTAGTAAAACTATGAGGCATTTTCTAAAGGTAATTTTCATGGAATTTGCTTGCTCGAGTTCAGAAGCAACTAACTCATAGAAACTAATTGCCAGAGGAGTACAAGGAAATAGACAGTATTGATTTGAAACCTAGTCAGAATAACTTACAAACAGCAGAGGAGGGAAAGCTTCAGACATTGCCCACGCCCTTATACTGCCCCAAACTCCATGTGCAGAGCTAGCTCCTGCCTCCTGATGGATCGCCTCCTTCTGCTCCTGACACATATGAACCAGAGTCAATCTCAGCATCCACAGCAATTCAATAGTCTGAATTCTTTTAGGTTCAAGTATTAAATGAGAATCTGTTTTCAGTAATAAAAGCAAACCCTTTTGCTGTATGATTCATATCATACCCTAAGTAATACACTAAAGTAATTCCACAAATCCAGCTGCAGTGGAGTGCAGGAGCAGCCTGTGAGGTACACCAGCCAGCTCCTTAACCCCACAAAGCTCAGCATGTGCCCTCACTGATCATCATATCACAGAACTGGGCTTGCTTCCCAGTTTGCCTGCAAAACAGGGGCCACACTATAGGAGACTTAATGCGTACAGAAATATCATGCAAAACGTGCACCTATGTGAGAACATTTCTGATGAAGACCTGTAGGAAAGATGATGGCTTTCTAACATAAGAGGCAATGAAAATCTTATTAAGCCTGACTCCTGTTTTATCAACTTAAGGCAGGGTGTTGCTTTCACACATGGGGCCATTTTTCAGACAATACATATCAGACTAGGTTTGTTTAAAAACAAAAGAAAAATCCAGCATTATAAATATTTTAACAATGGAAAAATACTAGCGTAAAGCCAATCTATGAACTAACAGAGCAGGAGAGGCAAAGCCACTGGCCATAAGCTCAAATGTTTATTGTAACTATATTAACACAACAAGTTTTTATGCAGCTTTTATATGCTCTGGCACAGACAGCATGTGTTTGTTTGACATCTCTAGGTGCCACAAGACAAAAAGAGGCTTTTTTGTGGTGGAAAAGATAAAGTGATAGAACAGAAGGTCATCTTTCCTCATTAGGAATCTTGTCCATTGCCTTGAAGCAACCTATGGCATTAAATTATTAAGATGACTTCTCTCAAGTCCTTTAATAAAGACACCATTGCTCTTGTCTGCTGATCAAGATGTTGTTTCTAGATTACTTTTTTTCCTGGAGAGGAGTATTCCTGCCTTCCTGTAATAGCATGAAAATCTAAGGCATTAGAAACAAGTCAGACAGAATAATCAAGTCTCCAACCAAGTGGGATTCTGCATTCCACACACACATTCAACAGCACACTTGAGCTGGCTGAACATGGTCTCCTCCAGACTCTGTCAGAGATAAAAACAAAGAAGTTGGCTTTACTGTAGAAAATGGTGAATACATGGAAGCAGTCCAAATTTTTCCATAATTTATTATCTTTGAGGTTAAGTGAATCAGCTGTATGCAAAATCTTTGGGGAAATCTTGTGGTTATGTTCCTTTTTTCTTGGAATCACTGAAGTGTGGGGGTTTTGCTTGAAGCAAGCCAACTCTAAACAGAGAAAGATGGTCAGTCATCAGGATTATGGACAAACATTGCTGAATTCAGTTCAGAACCACAGATAAGAAAAATAACTCCAATTCTGGAAAACACCTTTCCAAAAAAGTACTGGGCAGTACAAGAAGAGGAGGTAAATGGGCTTATGTATTTCCTCAAAACCCTTTGGTAGCAACTGAAACAGGATAACTCCAATTGAACAATTCAGATACCATGTGGAAAGAACTGTGTAGATACAAAGAGAGAAAGGCAACATGAAAAATGTGGAGTTTTGACTATTTTCCTGGATAAGGGTTTTCCCTTGTTAGGAACCACAAGCAGCAGTCTAGGGAGCTGGGACCCAGCTATTGCCAAATTTAATTTGTCTTATGAAATTCCTCCTTTGTTCTCTTCGCTTGGTCACCATGTCAAACTTCCAGGCGCCAATACAACCCTTACTGGCAAACTATCCCTTACGTCATCTGATGCCTAAAGGAAAGGAACAGTTTAATAGTTGTCTGACAAGTCTTCTGGTCACAAAATCAGGCTTTGGAGAATCATTTCCCAACCAAACACCTCTAATCATTACCAACTGCACCTTCAAAATAAATGAAAGTGACAGTGAGTAATCAGAAGAGGATTAGTTCTGCTCTGCTTCCTTCTTTACTTTTTTCCCCTCCCAGTTAAACAGTGGACATCCTCAGAAATTTCAAAAATATTCACACATCTGAAATAATAAGATGTACTTAGTCATCATGTCTTGGAGCCTTTTGTGGTCCAAAGACAGGAAGGGGGCTAGGGACTGCAACTTGAAAACTAGCAGCTTAGCAGAATGATGTTGCCCACAGCTCAAATCCAACCTAAACGGAAAACCCTGCTATTGCTGAGGTCAGCACAGCCACACCAGATTTCACAGAGGAAAGTTCTTCCAGAGGTGTGTGGAGAAGATTAACAAAACATAGCAAAACCCCAATGGCCAGTCTGCAGTGGAATACAGAGTGACTTATTGTCATTTCTTACAAAAAGCTGTGTACCTACAATTGATTTCCTCTGTGTGAGATGAGCATCCTATCAAAATTTTCATTTTTGATCATGAAATAAATGTAGACTAAACATTATTTTAAAAATATTTGACAGTTAAAACTCTCGGCTAAAACTACTCTCAAATAAGGAGAAAACTCACAAAGACAGACCTAGGTAGTCTGACATGAGAAAGTTCATAATCTTTCTACTACAAGTACCCACATTCTGTATTTGTCCTATACACATATCAAACAGTTGAATAATTTCCTTCAAGGCTTTTGCTAGGAGGCTTTTCCTAATCCCCAACTGTTAGACACTTGCATCTTGTCTTCACTCTGAAAACCTTCTGTGACCAGTTCACACCAACTTTTTTCTTGTACTGGCCTTTAGCACAGAGAAGTCTTCATAGCCCAGTATATACAGGCCCCAGCCCAAAGTAGCAGTTTTATCCCCTGCATTTCTAGCTCTCACCCTTCTACTCCTTTGAGATCCTTCTTGACCTTTGAGATCTTTGCAGGTTCAGTCCTCCTTTCTGCTCCCAGCAGTGGCACAGCACCTCTCCAGGCACCCCTGGTGAAAAATTGACTGCTGTCCTGATTTCAGCCCATGCAGCAGAAAGGTGTGAGCAGAGCAAGGAAAAGAGCATGCTAGGCATGCCCCTCCCCTTGCAAAGAGAGGAGACTCCAAAAGGCAAAGCTACTCCGAAATCACAGATCCTCTCTGATTTGCGAGCATTTCAAAATGTACAGACAGGTGTTTCATTTAATTGTTTTTTCAATAAAGTCCTTTAATACTACCGAGGGAAGGGAGAGGAGGCAAAAAAAATTTAACATCAAGTCAAGAAATAAAACCAGCCCTGGCAGCTACTTTCCTGCACTCAGAAGAAATGCAGATACGCAACTCTGTCAAGACACTGCAGAGAAAATCTAATGATCAGAAAAAATAAGCTGCCATTAAGCCAAACTATTGCATTTTTATTTTAATTCATTTTGCTATGAGAACAGAGGCTGCAATCTATCTCTGTGGCCAAAGAGCCCTTTACTACATACATTTAAAAGCATTAACCTGCCATTAACCTGTCCTTCAACTTCACTCTATTTTTTCAGCTAGTTCTCAAATTCAGCATTTTGGTTGAATTTCACATACAAGTTGACACAGATTAAATATCGTGGGAATTTTTTGTAAGTTTTTTTTTCGACAAGGCAATTTTTATTCTTCCTTCTGTCACAAAGTATGCAAATATTTTGTAATGACTTCTATTCTTTTCTTAATTTCCTTAGCAAGATTTACCTTAACAAAAATGCAGGCAGTTCTATAAATACATACACGTGTCCCTGAGGAAAAAAAATAAAATAAAAATCTCTCAAAATGTGTGGTCAAGCCATACTTAAAGCTAAGCCACTACAAAAAAAGATGTTCAAAATTTAAGGGGCAAGTTGGGAAAAGCTCAGAGTTTGACAGCTAAACTGCCACCCACCAAAATCACACAAAGACAGGTCTCCAACTTCATTTCTTAACTGGACAACTTGAGAATAACAGTGGATGCCATATCAAATTATTATGACTAAATACAAAAAAATCAGAGCAGCACAGAAACTAGCAAGTTATAGACTAGTTAGAAACATCTGACATTTGGAAATGAGCTTGACTCAGTGACATTCAGGTAGGCATACCTGGGAAACCGCCTGTGGCAGGCTGCAGTAACAACTATATTTGAGACTTATAAGGAAATGAATAAGTGAAGATGTGGCTGAAAGAAAATCCTCTGAAAGTAGCTTTCAACAATCAATACTTAAACTGGAAACAGAAAAATGTTGCAGCAATCATGGGATGACGATTGGACACTGGAGATACACGAGAGCAAATTAGTCAGGCATCTGCCAGGAATGACCCAGCTGTTGTCATGCTACATGCTGTTGGTGCTAGAGCCAACAGGAAAATTAAACTAGCTCCTATTCAAAAAGTATTTCTTTTTAATTATTGTCTTTTTTAATCAAACAAACATCCTTTGAATGTCGTTCTGAGTCCCATCACTCAATATTCTCATTCACTGCTTGAAATATGCATTAAAGAGAACTGGAATAAAATTTGATAACACTCACAAATGCAGGAATTTGACATCTGCTGGAACTCTTGATGAGAACACTGAAAGATACTGATCAGTTAAAGAAGAGGTCTGAAAATACAAGATGTGATCCAGTAAAAACAAGCATACAAATTTCAACTTGGATAAGGGAAATATGTTCATAAAAATGGCATAGAAACAAAGGGGAAACTGCAGAACAGACCACGGGGAGAGATGATGGGAGGTGAATACCAATTCCCTTCTTTTGGATCTATTGAAACACTGTGAAAGCTTTTCAGGAAGATCATTCAATTCCAGCTGAATGTAGAGAGATACACTAGCTTGGCAAGAAGTTTGTTTTAATTCATTTTCATATGAGGAAACTTTTTAAGACTTAGGGTTACTCCATTTCCCCCTTTTCCTCCTAAGTGAGAGGTGCAAGAATATTTGCAAGCCTTGCCTTCTTCAGGGAAAACATTTTTCCACTCTACCCCACAAAACACATGATGCAGAAGAAGAAACTCTGTGGGACAAAAGATGGTGACAGGACCACGACACTTTCCCTTTCAATGCACACAGTCTCCCCTGCACAAAGAACAGCACACCCAACACAGGAGACCTTCCTCTGCACAACTGAAGGACAGGACTGCAACTCTGCAGATAAACCTTCTCTTCACGAGGCTTTCCTTACCAAAGCGGCATGGGCATAATGATGAAACTTCAGTGAAGACCTTGTCATGTGTGAGGCCTCTTAGACTCGCTTCACTCTGACATTCATGCTACAAACTCACAGGAATCTATATCTGACCAGACACCTTCTTAGATTATACCAGTCTCCTATTACCTCAACACCAGACATAAGCTATGCTCTTTCGCACGTTTTTCTAGAGACAAGTGTTTTCTTATTTAAGCTTAATCCAGCTTGCAAGCTTTATTCCTGCCCACTGCATTTATGCAGATGTATTTCTCTCTTTTCCCCTTGCACAGGCAATCTTGACACACAGCAAGTCAATGAACTTTGGAAAACACCCTGCTGGCAAGTCACCAGTTACTCAAGGAAGACTTTTATTATAATTATTAGTATTATTAAGTACTACACTACAAATGCTATCCAGAACAAGTTGTTTGTTGGGTGTTTGGTTTGAAGTTCCTGTCCCTGGAGACATGCTTCCGAGAAGCTGCCCAGGTCTGTGGTCTGACCCCAGCGGCACCTTCCTAGCAAAGAAATGAACACGCCTCACAGAAAATTAGTCACATACAGCTCGAAAGAATAATTCATATTTTTATTGTGCTGAAGCCAAATGAGTTTTCCTTGCACATGCTTTTCACAACATCTGAGTCATACCGTTGCTGTGATTTTGTCACACTTCTTTACACAGGCAGCTGCATTTGGGATAATGGACCCCACATACAAGGTAGCCTGCAGAATCAAGCTGTATGTCTGTTCTTCACTTTCTTCATAGTTCAGGTTATCTTAGTATCTGATCTCAAAAAGTACAAATGAAAATAAAAAAGCCTTTTTACAAGTCTGCCTTCTTTTCCTGTTCTCTACCAGCTTTTTGTGTCACAGGAGAATCACTGTAAAACTCTTCCCTATACTTATATACCTCTTGAAAAGCATTAGCACTCTAGGTAAGAAGTGGCTATCTTCTATTGCTTCCTTCTCTGAAGATTAAATTTTAAAAAAAGAATTACAAATTATTTAATCATTATTAGCTTCCTATCCTCCAAAGGCTTAACAGACACAAAGTTGGAAGTAGCATTTCTTGCCAAGTCTGTTAGAAGCCTATAACTGCAAAACAGAACATTTAAGTAGGTCAGATAAGGAACATACTGTACCCAAATGAGCTATTTCTTCTTTATGACACATTAGCATAAAATTTTATTAATGTCTATTACAAAAAACACTAACGTTTCAGATGGCTCTCTAGGCTTTGACAAGATTTAACAGAAATATTTTCCATTACTATAAATGTTTTGGCCAAAGTGCTCATTTTTCACACTATCCAGCTACTTGCTTCTATTCATGAAGACATTTTAACTCCTTTTTACCCCTGTCTCAAACAGATGCACTTGAGTGACAAAAAGACTTCTCAGTTCTGTATTTTAGGAACTTCTATATAGGAACTGCACATTCAAAAACGAGGCAAGATTTAGCAATCAGAGCATCACATTTCACTTAAACCTGTCTTTTTATTTCAGCATCCTTCCATCTACTTCAACTGTAGAAGGACAGGATTAATCCCATTCCTGTCATTCCAACCCCTTGCAATATACACCTTCTACTTTAGATTTCAGCCTTTACTGAGAAAAAAGTAATTTTGGTACATGGAATAGATAACTTAAAACTCAGTGTTTCTGAAAAAATTTTCCTCTATTATAAACGATTTTTGGAAAGATGACTTTTCCTTCTGTCTGCCTCATTTCTCATAATCTTAAACATGATTTGTACCCAGTTTTGTAAGAGCGCAAGATTTTTTAGACTGATTAATAAACATTCTGTAGAATGCTCTATGAAAAAAAATAAATCAAATGCATTGTTATAAAAACTTTGCTCTTCAAAATCTAATGCTTTCCTTATTACTGAAGCCTAAGACTCACAACACAACCCTGATGAGTTTCATCAACTCAAACACATCCAGCAGTAAATATGAACATGTACTGATTGTTTTTCACAGATTCAAAACAGCTAAGATTTGCCTATTAATTATCAAGCATTTTATATGCTTTCAATTTTCAAAAGTCTGAATGAAAACTTTTGGAAGACAAGTTTTCAGATGTACTGATTAATTCTTGCTGCCTTAAGCTCTCTAACGACTGAAACAGTGTCCCAAAAGCATCAGCAATAGCAGGTTCTCCATTAACATCTTTATGTTAAAAAGGTAACTACACTGTATGCAGTGACATACAACCACACAGGCAGTCCAAATGTCATCAGCCTCAGCAGAAATCTTCAAATTGACATTATTTCTCTCAAGCTCTCTACCCTTCCAAGAAAGATTAGCAATTTCTGTATCTACTACTAAGCTAACAGCGAGGAGCTCAAAATCAACAAAGGTACCAAGAGAGTCTAAAATGCATTTTGACTGACTAGGATAACTGTTTATTTAGAACTGCTCTGGGGTGCTTTGACTGCACTCATGAACTCTGAGTTGCAAACATTCACTACTGGTAACAATTACCTAGGCGTGCTCTTTCTTTTTATATCATTTTCCTGTGTTTTATTTAGCTTGGAGAACCACATCAGGATGTTACCACTAAGATGTGGTAGTTTAATAGATCTCTAACCACCACTCACCAGCCCTCCTGCAGACTATGCTTCTTACAAGAGACATCTTAAAATATATGAAAAACATCTGTGTCATGTAGACTATGACAATATAGTAGCCATTATCTAAATTCAGCTTCTCAGTGTACACATGCATAAAGAGAACAATTTTTTTACTATAACTACGTATAACTAGAGAAATACATATCAGCAACAACCTCTGCTTTGCTTAAGTAGTTGAGAAAGTTAGTTGTTTAAAAAGTTGTAACAAAGGTATTCACAAACAATATAACAAAAATAGTCACATACTACAGACCAGTATAACTTAGATGTATTATTGGACTATGCTATGTATGGTGGTGTAATATTTTTAGGACATGCTTGTCAGCCTTCTTTTTAAGAGTAGCAGTGATATTTTTAATGCCAGAGCTTTATGTCAATGCTTTTAAACTTCTGCTGAAAGATGAGAATAGACTTCTCGTTCTAATTGTATAGCAGGCAGAGTGGTGTAATTCTACATTTCACAGGGTCATTTCAGCAACAGTGTTTCACTTCTACAATTCCCATTGAGTTTGGCTGAGATATAGAGTAAAGAATTTGCAGCATACTGAAATCGACATTCAGATACATTAAAAATGCAATTCTTTGTCCTTTATTCTGTATTAGATTCTACATTTCTCAGAAAGATGACATAATCCATAATAATGATAGCAAAATCTACCTAGAGAAATCTAACCTAGAGAATTATTTATTTTATTACATATATATATAAAAAAGCAAGCTTGGAGACTCTCTAGAGCTTAGCATTTGTTATCATAATTTTGGGAAAAGGTCATTATTAACTATTATTTATGTAGTATATATTTATAATACTAATCATTAAATGTGTATTCTTTTCATTTTTTTATACCCAAGGATGCAAGAATACCCAAAAATCATCTTATACTAATGTAACACATAAAAAGTATCCTCTCCCCTATTACAAAGTTAGAGCTGTAATTTCCTGTACATTAGAAGCTTAAATACATACAATTGTAGCTCAGTTTACTCTTACAAACTATGTATTTCATCAAGTAAAGACATTCTTACATGGCAAGATCATCCAAATCTCATTCATTAATTTTATTATGGCTTTACCTTTCTTCACATGGGATTTCTGTCCCTTTACATCTGAGGTTCTCTAAGTACAGCAATTCTGAAATTAAATTATTGAGTTCCCCAGGCAACAACATATTGCAAAACCCACTTCTCCTAAATGAGCCCCATTTAGGATGGCTTGCAGTTTTCACTCAGGAGATGTGTTTACATAAGCACTACAGAAATCAAATCTCATTCCATGTACTGAACTATTCAGGGGTCACAGGTTTTGTTTGGCTGGGTATTTTTGGTTGTTTGAGGGGTTCTTTGTTGGTTTGGGTTTTTTTAATGCTTGTGTTTTAAAGCCAAGTACTTAAAAATGAAGGAACCTAGCATCTTCAGACATAGAAACAATGGTCTGCAGTGTAAAAATCATCAGGACATACAGACAACTATGTGGATGGTGCCTGCAGTGGTGACATTAGTTACTCATGGAGAATTTAACACTTCTGTGAATTGTCCTGACCTCTGATCCAAAGACAGGATACTTTCTGAGGAATACTGAACCCTTCCCTTTAAATAGCCTCTTATGAGAAACAGATTCGTTCCAAAAACACCCAAAAGACAGTATAATGCCAACACCGAATTTGTTTCAATCTGATCTAACCTTCACACTTTAAAGGAGCACATCCACCTGGCCTGCAGTGCCATGGCAGCAGGCACGAGCAATTTGCTACCTTGCTATGAACGTGAAATAACCCTTCGGCAACAGTTGCAGCAGTTTGCTCCGCTTTGGGATGTCTAGGCTTTTGTAGCATTATTTTCCTCCCTAGACCTCAAAAAATCATCTCAGACTTCCTACCACAAGTCATTTTGTTTTAAGTCTTTATATCCTTATGGATCCACTATCGACAGCTCTCATGCTATGGTCAGCCAGAGTGTCAGCTCCTCAGCTCCCCTAACTCCAAACAAAATACAGCTGTGAAAATACCTCCTCTCTGCTGCTGCTGCAGCTTCACATAAGCTGTTTAAAAGGTCTCCGCTGTTTTCTTCTCATTTCCCACAGCAGTTTCCACTGTATTACATTATTTACCAATCAAGAGTCCTCCAGAACTTACTTTTGTCAAACACTAAGAAACAATGTAATTCCTCTAATTGCATTCACAAAAATAGTACATTGTTTTTTAATCAAATTGAAACAAGTAGTTATTAAAAAAAAAAATCAGCCCTAGACATATTTCTGGCACTTAAAATATACCAGCCCAAGCTGTGGAAAATTATGAAGTTGAAAATGGGACCTTAAGGAGGTTAAACTGGTGTAGAAACCTTGACAAAATGCCATGGCACTGGCATTACCAATACTCGTATTTCAGAAGACACCAGTGTATTTACTCAGGCTGAAATGAGAGTTCACAGCCAAGGCACAAGCAATAAAGTGGTTCAAGTAACTCAACTGGGCCCGGAACTCTTACTCCCATGCCAGGCAGCTTTCCTCCACCCTTGCAATCCTTCCTTAAAGCAAGACACTTAAGTGTCACCTCAAACATCTCTAACAACAATTTTTTTCTTCAGAGTCGTCTTTAAATCCAAATCATTGTATGACATATTTTGTAAGAGCCATTGTAAAAGTGAACTATAATAAAAGCCCTGTGATGGGTTACTTTAGTATAATAGTTTTTGGAAAGCTATGAGAGAAACTGGTATTTCAAAATAAGATTTATACCAGCAACGCTTGCAGGACTGAGCCTTCAGATTAGTACCTCTTTGAAAAGAGCATACAGCCTTCTGACACGCTCATGTAGGGCCCAGCACTCACTAACTTCACAATTAACTAAAACACATCAAGTTCCCAACATCCTTAGAAGTTTACTATTCGTTTATTTAAGGCCAGGACTTTACCTATTCTTACACTTTTGACTCTCTCATTGGCACGTAAACAAGAATTGCATTTAGCGCCTAAGAAACCCTATAATATGCCACCATTTTAGATCATGGAAACTTAAAGGAAGAGGCATAAATACAGCGCTGTCAGCTGGAACATGAGGCAAGTGAGCACAAACAGAATTTTGCATAGGCAGCTATATGAGGCTTATATAAAACTAGACAATTTTACAGCAGGACATACCACCCCAAGTTAAAACCAGAGTGGTTGGGTTGCTTTTGTTTTCTTTTAAAAGCAAATGGTCCCTGGTGCATGAATCACAGCATGAAACCAATGCACACACCCCATTGCCCCCTCCTCCCTCAATAAAACCAGAAGGCCTAAAGCTTGACAGCAGAAGCAGGAAGGCCAGTTTTGGGCTCATATCTCCTTTCTGGTTTTGTTTTGGTTTTAGTCGTTTGTCTCCTTCTGCCTCATCCGCTATTTTAGAAGTGTGTCTTTATTGTAATGGAATCATATTCTACATATAATCTCCATGGGAAGAAAAGCAACTTTGCACTTGATTCATCATGTCATATTAAGCTACTACATTACTGCTTGGCCTGGGAAGGATGCCAGCAGGCTCAGCACACCCTCTCCTGCCACCTTCAGTTAAGGAAAAGATTTCAGGGCCTTCTGCTTCTTTCTGCACTCAACAAACCATAGCTGTGATGATATTTTCCCTTTTTATAATGCAGCTGAAAGACAGGATACATTTTCACCATGTATTCTCATGGCACTTGCTGAATGTTTAGTCAAATTTTAAGTACCCTGCCTGAAAGCTATTAACTAACAGAAATCATCCCTTATGAATTTGCCAAGAGAGTAAAAAACAAACAAACAGAAACATGGATATCAGCACCTTGTCACTGACAGTGCAGTCTCAGTTCTGTGCTGCATCCTCTTGGGCTACTCTGGCAGCTGAGCTGCTGCAGGTACACACACCCAGGGAAAAGACCCAGACTCCATGCAAAATACCAGTCATCCTCCAAGGGTTGGACCATGTCCTCAATCTGTTCCACCATCACTGCTGAATCTGGGAGCACTACCAGCAAGAGCAGGACCGATTCCTTTAAGTTAAACATCTACAGAGTCTGAGAGACAGTGTTTACAACTGCCAACATCCACAGTTCCCAGGACTTTATAATGGAAAATCATAGAATCATTTCAGTTGGAAAAGACCTCTAAGATCATCAAGTCCAGCCATTAACTCAGTAGTGCTAAGTACACCACTAAACCATGTCCCTCAGCACCACATCTACAATTTTTTAAACACCTCCAGGGATGGCGACTCAACAACGTCCCTGGACAGCCTGTTCTAACGCTTGACTACCTTTTTGGTGAAGAACTTTTTTTTTTTCATACCCAATCTAACCCTCCCCTGGCACAATTTGAGACCATTTCCTCTTTTCCTATCACTTGTTACTTAGAAGAGATGAAACCCCAGCTTGCTACGATCTCCTTTCAGGTAATTGTAGAGAGGGATAGGGTTTCCCCCAAGACACCTCTTCGCCAGGCTAAGCAACGCCAGTTCCCTCAGACACTCCTAATAGGACCTTTTCTCTAGACCTTTCACTGGATTTGTTGATCTTTGGAAGTGTAATTTGGACACATTTAAACATAAACACATGCAAAGTTACTGTGGTAACTAACACAGAAAAAGGGCAGTGCACATCAGCGCCAAGAAACGTGGAGTGAAACATTACAGCATCAAGTGGATCCCTCTCTTCTTTTAGCATAAATGAACAGGAAAACAAATATTAAAGTGAATATTAAGAGGTTTTGGACTGCCACAGTTTTTTCTCCAAGCTGTTGACTCAACAGAGCCGACCCAATATATTGGCCAACATTGGTACCTTGCTGGGCCTAAGGTAGATGATGTACCTGAAGCAAATAGGTTATATCATCACATTAGACAATGGTGCTCTAGCCAAAAATCACAAAAAAACCCCAAAACCCACAACCCAAAACGAGAAAACAAATGAAACCCATCACTTACCTGGGTAGCCTGATATCAATTTCTCAGCCATTCTCCAGAACAGATACTGGACTTATCAAAACCCAAATGAACATTCAAGATAATTTCTGCTGGAAGCCAGTGCTAAAATCATTGGAAACTTTCAGCTACTTAAGTTTTGGTTACACAGAATAGTTTCTCCTCTGAAGGAAAGAGGGATTTCCTGCTGTTTCCTGCTGGGATTTCCAAGCTGTTATGAGGTGAACATTTCTGACATTTTATTTTCCGTGTAATATTCTGACAATATTAACATAAAAATACCAGGCAGTCAAGACACCCTTTCCAAAGCACATATGCATCCATAAATGCAGGACACACAAATAAAAAACAACTCTGAAGGTTCAGGAAATAAAAACAACCCTGGAGTTTCAAGAACTTTAACATGTTTATATCACTCCATACAACATTGCTAGTCAGCAATGGTTTCACCCAGGCAGAATAGGACAGTAACGTATCAGTAGTAAGGAAGGTTGGGAAATGTGATTTCATAGTACAACTAAGATCTAGGAATAATTTAGTCAATCCAAGATCACAAAGGGGAGAGCAGTTTTACTCCTCCCAGCTGCTGAGGAATATCCTGGAAGTACTACAGTTTCTGTTAAAACCATTACAGAAGAAATAGGCATTTTACAGTTTCAAAAATTGTTTTCAGTACAGAAGTGAAGGCAGTTCACACTTTTCAGGAAAGTCATAAAGGCAGCAAAGAATACCAGAAACCCAGTTACGGTGTCTTCAGTGATTAGAATTTTTCTGCCATTACAAATGGAAGAGTATCCTTGCATCTAACATAATACTGTTTTCACACAGCTAAAATTATAGCCTTTCTCATTTCCTTGCAATCTGGCATGCAACCTGTTTTTTACTTGACTTCTGTTCTTAATATGCCATTTAGTACTCGAACATTATGTAATTTTGGCATTTTAACTATTTTTCTGCAATTCTGACAGTTCCATAATTTTTCCACAACTGACCTGTTATTTGCTATTCACCTATTATTTCTACATTATTCTGAAATGTACCTCTGCCTTTACCGGTATCCTTACAGTATCTTTATTTCAGAATCATCTGCAAATATAATCAAAATCTTAAATCTCCCCTTCCTGAGCATTAAAGCAGATATTGCACAAAACCACAGTACTGATCCTTAACAGGCATCTTCCTTCACATGTACATATGTCACAATATCTGTAGAACCATGGTAAAATATTATACTCATTACTAGTATTCTCATCAATAAAAATATCTCCTAATGGAGATGAAAGGTTAAACGAAGTAACAAAAATTTTCTTCTATAAAACACTACTGAATATTATTGCAGCATTGCACTCTAGCACACCCTGAATGACGTACAGCCACATCCAGTGACCAGACCCTATTCCAAACCATCACCACCCTCAGCACCATGAGGAACCATCACAACCAGCACATGGTCATCCCTCTGCCTTCTCCAAATCCGCCGTGAGCTATACCTGGGTGCCACCCTGCAACCCTAGTGACTCCCTGGCAGCAGCCTCCAGACACCTTGCCTGGCTGCAGTGACCAGACCCAAGCTGCACCTCAGGGATGCCACTTTCCCTTCCTGAGCAGGACCAGGAAGTGTCACATGTCCCACTCCACAAGTGGCTTTCACCACAACCTCTGAGTGCTGATTGCACCAAGACCATTGCTCCCAGCACACAGCAGTCATCCTTCAGCTTCTCCACACAAGGGGTAAAGCACTTGAACAGTAACATTTCTATGGCTGATAGCAAACTATGTGACACTACACACAACGTTATTTTTAAACTTAAATTAGTGTATGAATGAATCAGAAAATACACCTTTGAATGGTCCAAAACCACAGTCTGGCATATATGAAATCATTCATTGAGGTACAGTTCTTTACTGTACTTTTGTTTCTAGCAGATCTAAATTGAAACAACACATTTTGGAAGCAGAACTCCTAATAAGCTGGTCACTTCAGAAAGTTCTCTTAAAAGTGTTCAATTGTGAAAGAGACAGACAAATTACAAGCTGCTTTGAGATACTTTTTCCCTCCCTTTGTTTCTATACAAACTGAAGCCTGTTTGCTTTCCTTTCCTACAGCTGCATTTAGAAAAACTCAAAATCACACTTTTATTTAAACTCTTGCTTTTACTTCAGCAGAAGTCCCTATTCTGAAAAACACTTAAAAAAATAATGCTTCTTGTCTGATGAGAGCATCTTGTGCCAAACAGTGGGAGTGCTACTACTGCTGATTTGCTTCTTCCTAAACACCTCTTGATTCCATCATTCACCTGATCAACAACAACAGGGGAAAACAGTACAGGGAGAGGAAACATTCAAAGCCACATCTGAATAACCCACTACAACTCAACGGCATTTGAGATTTTGCCAAATTAAACAGAAGGCCTGCTAAATTGATCTCTCAGTATATTCCATCATATGGTTACGTTCTCTGTGAACACTTTAACCATGACAACTCTGCAGCTTCTTCAGCTGTTAGGAATGCTGCTTTAATGAAATAACAACAACAACAAAAAAGTGCCCCAAACCACAACCCCAACCATACAATACGGATGATAGCTTTTAGTCAAGCACTACAAATACACTTCACCTGCAATACGAACCAAACCTAAACGTCTGAACAGCCTAGCCTGCTGCAACAAGTCATGGCAAGTGTACAACACATGGCAGGTGGGCATTAATTCATTCCTACAGTCCCATCAGCACTTCAACTGCCTCCCTGCTCCACACAAAAACCAGAGTCCCCCGCTGAGCTGAGCCGTCACACTCTCCTCCAAAGGGCCTGTTACAGCTTCCCCACCAGCTCCTCTGGGCCCTTCACAGGGCCCTGGCTGACAGTCCCACAGCAGCATTTTGCAAGCCTGGCTGCTGGGGACCCTTGTACAAGGCCACCACGGAAAACAACGCTCCTCATGCCCACAGGCACTCTGCAAGAATTTCTTCCTCACACTGAGGACACTGGTCCTGCAGTAACTCTCAGACCTGTGGCCACCATGCATTTACAGCAGGCACATAGGCGGCCATAGTAGTAATTAATCTGAGGAAGACTTCTCAGGGCAAGCCAAGGTACACATGCCAATGAAGGACATCAGGAAGCATGCACATAGTGGCTGCTGAAGTTGTGGAGCAGTCGACAAAACAAGCTTCCTGCAAACAGGGCAGACAAGTATCCTGCCTGAACTACAGCTGGTGTCATTTGCACACCTCAAGCTCCCAGAAAACTGACAAACTTTTTTCTTTCAGTGTCCAGAAGACAGGGAACATTTAGTTTGCCATCACCTACAAACATGCTGACTAACCAAGCTGCCCACCAGAGTGTCCACTACAGTGGCAAGAATGAATGTCAGTCTCCAGTGAGCTACTGGTACTGCCAGCAGGAGGCTTCCTCTCCAACCCTGGCACTCTCTGCCTCCTTTGGGACCGCTCTTATACTGGCATCTGATGAAGTGAGAGCAGCCTGGCTCCCCGCATCATTGATGCAACACAAGTCCTGCACCTGTTCTCCAGTTTCTTTACTTAGTGCAGAATCGCAGATGATGCTGAGGAAGGGATTCACAAAGGTAGAATCCAACCCTTAGTCCTTCACAGAAACATCCCCAAGAGTCACATCATGTACCTGAGAGTATTGTCTGTCAGGCTTGGTGCTGTGACCACTTCGCTGGGGAGCCTGTTCCAGTGCCCAACCACCCTCTGGGTGAAGAACCTTTTCTAATACCCAACCTAAACCTCCCCTGACACAACTCCAGGCCAACCCATTCCCTTGGGTCTTGTTGCTGCTCACCACAGAGAAGAGATCAGCGCCTGCCCCTCCTCTTCCCTTCACAAGGAAGATGCAACTGCAGTGAGGTCTCCCCTCAGTCTCCTCTTCTCCAGGCTGAACACACCAAGTACCCTCAGCTGGTCCTCATATACACCTTCCCCTCAAGGCCCTTCACCATCTTTGTTACCCTCCTATGGATGCTTTCTAAGAATTTAATGTCTTTCCTATATTGTGGCACCCAAAAGTGCACACAATACCCAAGGTGAGGCCGCCCCAGTGCAGAGCAGAGTGAGACAAGCCCCTCCCTCTCCCCACTGGTGATTCTTTGCCTGATGCCCCCCAGGACACAGTTGGCCCTCCTGGCTGCCAGGGCACTGCTGACTCATATTCAACTTGCCATCGACCAGGACTCCCAGGTTCCTTTCCATAGCACTGCTTTTCAGCTTCTCATTCCCCAGTCTGTCCATACATCCAGGGTTTCCCCATCCCAGGTATAGAATTCAGCACTGTCCCTTGTTGAATTTCCTATGGTTGGTGACTACCCAGTCCTCTAATTTGTCCAGGTCTCTCTGCAGGGCCGCCCTGCCTTTGAGGGAGTCACAACAGCTCCTCCCAATTTTGTATCATCTGCAGACTTGCTCAGTATCCCTTCCAGTCCTGTGTCCAAGTCATTTATGAAGATGTTGAAGAGCACAGGGCCTAAGATGGAGCTCTGTGGAGCCCCACTGTTGAGAGGTCACCAGTCTGATGTTACCCCATTCACTGTTACCCACTGTTACCTGCCTGACCCGTGAGCCAATTGGTCACCCACCATATGGTGTGTTTATCCAACTTTTACTGACCTCCAGCCAAATCCTTATTTTCATAACACAATACCATTTCTGGCATTAAGTCACGTTAAAAACAGGGTTGAAGTGAATTTTTATATATGACATTATTTTCTGCAATCTAAAGACTGCAACAACTTGGAATATTTTCCTTCTAAGATCTTATAATTTATGAAGACTTGTAAAAATAGTGAACAACCATTTTGAAAAAGATGCTGAAGTTAGACATAGAAATTAGAGTTGGAAATACAATCTGTTTTTAAACTGAGAAGAAAAAAAGGAAAGGAAGACAATACAAACAGACAAAAGCTTGATACTCTGCTATCCAGAAAACTTTCACTACACCTAAGAAACACAATTATACAAAAAGAAATAAATTTAAACTAAGAAACTCACCGCCATTTTGCTGAACCAAAAAGTATCCTATTTTTGTGTTTAACTGAATGTTCTCAAGACAAGAACATCTGAATTCAATTAACAGAAGTTCTGGTTTGGGGGGTTGCATTTTTCTTTTTTTTTTATTTTAGTGGGTTTGTTTTGTTATTTTAAGTACTGAAAATTTAACTATGTGAACTCATCATTGTTGAATGTCAAAATCATGGGATGGTAAAAGCAAAATGTAAGTTTTGACTAAATCCTTAGGAAAAGTTGTGTGCAAAATAAATGTGGAATGTGATCACATAGATATACTGCAGTGAGATATAAAACAGTCACACTGTCAGTAATTTATATATTCTGAATTTAGGTAGTTGTTTATCCTTAAAGTCCTGGGCATAAAGATGACGTGCTAATTTGTTCCCAACCTAATGACTTTTCTTCAGAAGCAAGATAAACATTCTTTTTGTCCCTGGTAACAAAGGTCAGTCAACTAAATCCATAAGCTTGAAAAATTCATGCATTTAAGAGTTCTTTTTTGCCTAGTATTTCCAGGTATTGGTTTGCACCTGACAAACTTACACAACTCCCTTTCCAAAGGATGGATCACAGTCACACATTGCAGTTACAAGACATTGAGGAACACGGTGGTCTATAAGGTTTGCAAGAATATGCATTGAAAGCCATGAAATTCTGAACACCAACAAAACCACACTGCAATATTAGACACAGCACATGGATAGAAGATGGAATAGTCTTGCTAAAATACATTTAAAATATAGGCAGGCTGCTACTATCAATGAGCAAGAGAAACAGTTTGGGGAGTAGGGGTTGATTTTAGTTTCTCGTACAGTCAATGCATTCAATACAGATCAGAGAATCATCAAGGCTGGAAGAGACTTTGAAGATCAGCATTTCCGACATTTTCAGACACTGGTTCCTTTGCTAACAGATCACAACAGACTGTTATGCCAGCTGACATGTGCTCTGTAATATTCTGCATCATGATATCCTTCTTCTTCCAGAGGCTGTACATACAGAAATGTTGTGCCTTGCACAGAAGCAGTAACTATTCTTTTCTTATAAAAAGAAAAAAAAATCACCATTCTCCTTTCCAATGTCTGACAAAAATACACCGAAAGACTTCTTTACAACAGTTACATATGCTTTTCCTGAAGAATTTGTTCACAAACAAGGTCTGAGACAGAAGTACAGATCTCAGCAAGCAGAGGGTGAAAGCAGGAAGGCTTCCAGCACTGTCCACGTGAATACTTTCCTTAGCACAGCTTGAGCCCATTAGCTTCTTTTGTTATCCCTACACTATCCAACAAAAATAACTAAATCCAGTCTCATTTGTAGCATATCCCACTATTTAAATGCAGGCATTTATGCCTCTTTCTTTCAGCTTTAACTTGGTAAATTTTCTTGCATTAATAAACTAGATCTTCAGTTTTATGGGATTAAAAGCCTAGGCTACTTCAAGGGTGGGGTTGTGCATCTTGTGATCTGTGATTCTTCTGTAAATACACCACAATGTCCACAGCAAAATACTCAAACCACACAATAATATCACAATACCTAACAGCCATGGTAAACCCAACCCTAATTTTAAGGCATTATTTTTTCTCCAAAGTAGCAAATGTCAGTTTCCAAATAAACAGATTCAGAACTTGAGAAACTAATTCATGCTCTCTGTGACCAAAGCATACATATTCAAAGGAGATGATCGAGCACTACAGAAGTTGGGAAGAGATACTACACTATTTCTTTTGGAGTGTTAATGTGAGAAACAACTAACATCTATCAGTTTCAAGATGGCAAAACGTTTCTTTCCAAATTGTTACCTATGACATCTGACTTAACAGCACATTCACAGGAACAAGTCTGTTTTTCTAAAACCATTCTCTCTATATAAAATTAGCTTGTTTGGTGGCCCCGAGCAAAAGCAATACAGTGCATCTTCAAACACTAACAGCTAACATCAGTAATCCTAGGCATACACACATTACTCCTAAAACATGAAAGCTTGCAATACTGAGGAAGTGGGGACTATTCAGTTGTGAAAGAGGGCTGGCTTACTCTCCTACTTTTCCTGATATCTTAGATTAAGAAATATAGGAGGAATTAATAATTTTAGTCCTGTTGTTCAAAACATTAAGAACAGAAGTATAAGACTCAGCTATCATTAGGAGAAAAGGTTGACTGCTGTTCATCTGAAGAGAGCCTGGGTATTCTCAAGCCAATTCAGATACATGACACTAACCTTGATGTTGATATCTGGCATTGGTTTAGATTCATATGAAAACATGCAGTGCTTTGGGTAAGTATATAATATTAAACTGGACATCTGCTCTTAAACCACAAGAATTCACATGCTTTGCTTTTTGATTTCCAACTCCACTTTGTTGGGAGGACAATCTCCCAATTCGATGTGATACTAACTTTCTTGTTGTTTTCTATGAAAAGCTCAAGACAGATCCAAGAAAAGCACAACCAAAGCTTGCCCCTGGCATGCACAAAAATTTCCCAGGAGCAGTTGTGATTGTTTCACTGGTTGTTTGGCTCCACTGCCACTGTCGGCTGCAGGACCTGGCTCGCTGTTGCAACCAAAGGCAGCCCTCAGTTGCTGGCTGTGCTCCGCAGCACCTCTGCCAGCCTCGCTGGCTCTCACTGCCTCCTCCTCTCTCCGCCTGTATCTGCAGAACCCAACGTGGCTCCATCAGGTTCAGGCTCAGCGAAGCATCATCCACATTCCTCCCAAGACACGTTGCACCTGCAATAATTCTTCCTCCCTTGCAGTCAAACAGTCAAAAGGGATGATTATCTTGAAGGATTAATCTTGGGAGAGAAAAAAAAACCAAAAACAGATAGAAAACCATTCTCACTGAAAAACTTGCTCAGTGGCAACTTACACAGCTTCTTCAGGGAGATCATGGGGAACTCTTTCATGACAACTTTGTAGGTCTGATGGTGGCAATGTCTGCTACAGCCCAGGAGCTCTTCTCTCTCTGACTCCCATGCAAGCTACTTCTTCAAGGCTGTGTTATGAAGGCTATTATCCGCAATTGTTTATAATACCAAGCCTCGCAGCACCCTTATTTTTTTAAATGGACAAGTATCCAGCTCAAGCACACAGAGTATAACCCTTGGGAAAAATATGCAGAGTGAAAAAGCAAGGCCAAAAATATTACATAAAGTTCAGATTCTGTCCTGAAATCAGACTTCTCTCCCCTTCCAAAGGCCAGAAGAGATTATTCTCTTATCATAGCTCTGTACAACAGGCCAGGAAATGTTACCCCTCAATTAGTGTCCATTTCTCCCACACGTAGACTATTTCAAAGCATTTACAGAGTCTGTCCTCTTCCAGTGAGAACCGCTATTTTTGAAGGCACAAGCAAAGCACTTAATCCTGCTCAAAACAGATTAAGACCAATTTAACAGAGATTTTTACTCAGCTTTATTTCAAAACTAAAGTGGCACAGTGAGGTTGTAATAAACTGGCTTATTTTTGGAGTGGGAAGTACTGCAAGTGTAGCATTCACCAAAGCAATCAGCAGAACGTCTGCATTTTATTTTTCAGAAAAGATGTATCTTTGAGTCCTTGCCACGAGAAATGTTTTTGTCGTGCATTTTTTATAACCTCCCAGGACATTTTTCTCCTCCCTTAATTAAAAAATGTGGGGTTTTTCCATAGCTTCTTCACAAACAGCACAGAAAAGCCAACATGTTTCTTGTCATATAACTTTTTACAAAGAACACATTACTGATAATGACCTTGTTACAGACAGACTCTCCACAACAGATTTTTCTCGTCACATATCTTATGTTTGTCCCCAGTTTTCCACATAATCGCATTATCACTGCTATTTCCAATTCAAATTTATCTGACTGGTGCTTCCAGCTATTGCTTCCTGTTATGACTTTCTCACATACTAATTTCCTTGGTATTTTCTCCCTGCAAAGGTACTTGACCGCTGTGATCAAGTTGTCTCAGTCTTCTTTATGCTAAATCAATACTAAGTTTCACATTACAAGGTATTTTTTCCCAGCCTTGAAATAATTTTTCTGCTTTTTTCCACCCCCCTCCCCCATTTTTTCCCCCTAAAAATGTGGCTTTCAAAACTGTACTACGCACAGAGATAAATGTCATCTCCCTGTTGAGAGACAGATTTCACATGTATCAGAAGAAAAGCATTCCTTTACTACCCAGGTATCAGTCTGCAGATCATGCTGATATTTAGGAAAAAGACAACTATATATAAAATAATCTTAAACTCAAATATCCACCTGCACAATTTAATAATTTTATGTATTTAACTATTTGCCAGTATTCTAAATCTGAATGGCACAAACATTATACTAGAGAAGTAGTAACCGCTGCTTAGGTCAAAATTATTGATATTTAAAAACATAAAATACCAATCTATCTCTGCAAGACTGAGAGGATTTTTCAGATTTTGACAACTAAGCAAGTTTTACTTCTTAAATGGCTATACTTGATACCAGCAACATTAATAGCCAAGAAAAGCTGAACAGAACCATGCTGTTTATTAAATAGTTTACAAGTGTTACTTACACAAATAATTTACAGGATTAGTCTTTAAAGATTCTGCCTCTGACCTATGGATTGGGACTACTTTCCATTTCGTCACAGACACACAGCAGGCACTGACCGATTCCAACTAGATACAAACAACATATCTCTGTACAAAGTTAATAATAATAACTATAAATTTAAAACTGCTGCTTTGTCAATAGCCATACTGACATGTCAGTCATGTCATTAAGTATTTCTGAAGTGAAACAGCATTCAAAAAGTTAAGCCTACAGCAGCAGAAGTCAAAGTGTGACTTCTAATGAAATCTTATCATCTTTGGTCATCATACAGGCCTTGTCTAGTGACACATTCCTGGCTGCCTTGGTCCCACACACAGGGAAAGCCTGCCTTCAACAGGCACAGACATCTCTGTGCACTTAGTGGTGTCCCCAGTACTGCAGGTGTAGTCTTGTACCACCACCTTAGACCTGACCAGAGGACGCTGCCATGGGGCCTTCAGCTGGTCTCCCTCAGCCTTGCAGCAAGGGCAGCTGTGGACAGATGTTAGCTGTGCCTGGCCAATGGCAGCACTCATCTCCTGTCAAAAGGTCCCATTTCCTCTTGCTTAGAAACTATCAGAACTTTGGACATTTCAACTTGTAATTTCCACATCAAACCTTTGTCTTGTGCTGTAGGCTCTCAGGAAGTAAGACTTGTCGTGCGAAAAGGAAGCCTCTTCTCTTATCAAATATGCACACAATAGCAATTAATGACTACCTAAGAGAGAAAGTACTTGTCTACCTTATCATGAAGAATTGCCAGTGGTAAAACCACATAAATCTTATTGAGGCATGCACACAGTTCATGAGAGCAAACCAGGAAATACTGCTCTGTGTAGTACCCTACTGGCCCTATGTGTTAAATAAGGGAGTTATGGACAAGCTGAGGAGCAAAGAAGACAGGATCTCAGATACTGGAGAAGAGAAATGCTAAGTACATCTTCAGAGCTAATAAGAAATCCTGCTTTCACAAAGTAGTCATCTCAACTAGTAAACATTTCTTACAAGGAAATTATTCCCCTGCAAGTTGTAACTGCCACCTAATAAAAACAAGTCTTAGCCTTCTTCCATAATCTCAGCTTCATTAATCCTGTGGCAGATATAGAACATATTTCATCTCTTGAAGGCATAACAGTTTCAGTACTTCTGCCTGAACATAGCAGAAGCGTCAATGAAGCAAAAACACGGGGCTTCTATCTGACATCAATACTCAGTAACAGAGCACTATGGATTTCACCCCTTTAATTTTCAGGGCAACTCTTCCCAATATAGTACCAACAGCTAAGACAGTACACGATATCAGACACAATAACTTTCAGATTTGCAAACAAAAATCACTTTAATCCTTATGCATTTGCACTTTTAGTTTTTAATATAGGCATTCTTGTCTCTGAAGTCTAACAAGAATGTGTGTACACATGAAGCATCCAGCAGAGAAAGCAAAATTTGAAACTAAACTCTATCTAAACCTGTAGAATGACATGGAGCAACCATTTTGTAACAGTTATAGACGTGCATGCCTTTTAAGAGACACTGCGAAAATGTATCTGTAACAAGACAAGTGACTCAAAGGCAGTAACCAGAAGCCAGTAGTAAAACAGTTCCAGCATTTTCCAGCTGCTGTCAAGGGGCTCTCACTGCCTCCAGAGCTGACTGGAGAGTACACAGAAAACTCCCAGCACACCCCAGACAAGGCACTTGAAATATCTGTGGTGAAAGCATCCCAAGCATCAACTTATCTTTACTTACAAACCTATCAATGACTTTTCTAAGACTTTTTGTGTGAAAAAGGCTAAACAAGGATAAAAACGGTCATTTCTTTCTCGACTTCAACTGATCATTTCTCCTCTCTCATCTTTTGGCTTATACAAGAAAGAATGGCATGACTACGAAGTCTTCCCTTTTCTCTCTGTTTCTCGGGTCATTATCTACCAGCTCCTCTTCTGATCCTTCAAACAGAAGGTGTCTACTACTGCCAGCCATTTTCAATGGCTAATGACAGTCATATGCCTCCACACAGCCTGTACTTTTATGTCATGGCTTTACCCCAGCCAGCAATTAAGTACCACACACTTGCTTGCTCACACCCTCTGGTGCCCACGTAGGAGAATCAGAAGAAGGTAAAACCTGTGGGGTGAGATAAGAACACCCTAATAACTAAAATATAATAATAATTGTAACAATAATAATAATAATAATAATGATGGTGATGATAAAACAGGAGCTAAGAAGAGATTAACAAAGCCCAGGAGAAACAAGTGATCCACAATGCGATTGCTCACCACCCACTGTCTGATGCCCAGTCCATCCCTGAGCAGTGAGTGGCTACTCCCAGCCAATTCTCCCTAGATGTATATACTATTTCTATAGTATGAAATATCCCTTTGGCCAGTACAGGTCTGCTGTCCTGGCCATGCTCCCACTTGGCTACTGGCAGAGCACAGGAAACTGAAAAGTCCTTGATTTAGGGTAAGCACTACTAAAACAGTGTGATACCAACATTATTCTCATAGTAAATTCAAACACACAGCATTGTGCCAGATATTAGGAAGAAAATTACCCCAAATGAAACCAGGACAGTATCCACCCTTCATTCTATACTATTTACATCATCCTCAGAACTCATACTTTCTAATACACCCCACCTAATCCCAATCACCTTTCCTGTCTTTTGATATGCATACATAGATATCACTCCCTTAGTCTATGGTCCATCCCTATAAAACGTCCATTGAGATTTTAGTGCATGACTTTGGGCTCTGTCTGCCATAACAGTCTTTCAGGGCAGGAAAGATGGTGTGGTGTTGGATTGTTGCATACTGAAGCTAGGTATGATTCCATCACCTCTGTAGTCAATCTGGTTTTCTTTATAGTTCATTTCATTAATCTGTATGATTTTTACTATAATACTTTTGACAGGGCAATTGAAAGGTAGTTAGGTTTAGATCTCCAAACCCAAAGTGGCAGAGACAGGTACCATGAGGGGCCCAGTGTCATGATGGTCAGCCACGACAGAGGGATGATATACAGTGTTACTGAAAAATTAACACCATACATTTTCATTCATTGGCTATTCTCATCCAAAATCAAATCCCCTCAAGACACTTCAGACTTCCCCATCCTCACACATTTCCCACCAAATGCACCCAAATCCTTGAGCAAAAGTAATCCTATGGATGTGTTTGCCTTTGCCTGAGACAGGAATAACCCAGACTGTTTTCCCTATCATATTTTTAGTGTGCACTACAGGTACTTTATCCCCTTCTAAAATACATAGAAGCTTTGATTGAGCAGGGCCAGCTTGACTGGCAGATTCTCTAATGTTGACTAACCAGGTGGCTTTGGCTAAAAGCATACACACACAGAATATTCAGAGTTGGAGGGGACACACCTGTTTGAAGGTCCCACTACCCGTTGCTCTCAGTGTAGTCTTTAACAGTACATCATTCGATTTTTTGAGAGGCTGGTACATGATAGAGGATGTAATACAACCATTCAGTGCCATGCTCTTTGGCCCTGGTATCTATAAAGTTGTTTTGGAAATGAGTGCTATTGTCTGACTCAGTTCTTTCCGGGGTACTGTGTTTCCCTAAGACTTGCTTTTCAAGGCCTGGGTTCGTGTTCTGGGCATGGTGTGGGGCATAGGATATGTTTTCAGCCACATGGTGGTTGCTTCCACCATTGTAAGCACATGGTACTTGCCTTGGCAGGTTTGAGAGAGTATGATACTGTCAGTCTGCCTTCTCATATGCACATTTCAGCCATCATTCACCATTACAAAGAAAATGAAAATTCTTTGACTTAGAACAAGCACAACTTAGCAATAACTAAAACGTCAGTGTGCTGTCAACAGTATTTGCATACTGAATCCACAAACACAGCACTGTACCAGCTACTAGGAAGAAAATTAACTCCATCCCAGCCAAAACCAGGACACTCTAGAATAACAGTAGTTGTGAGACAGCCACCACCACAGTTCTCAGAGTAAGTCTGTCCCTGTGAATAAAGTTACTTGTGTAAACAAAGAGTGTAAGCAGGAGGCGTGGGAAGGGAAAGAAAGTATTACACATCCTGAGAGTACCTGCCACAATGGCAAGTGTCACACACACTGCAGCTTGGCCTCCTAGCATCTCCTTCCACAATTGTGTGAGCTCTCTCCTGCAACAGTCAATTCAACCACCTCTTCCCCCCACCTCCCGAGACAAGAGTTTGATAGCATTATTATTGAAATAGGTATTCCCCCTAAATAAAGGACTCAATTTTTCATCCTGCTGGGAAACATTAACTGAAATAATATCTTTCATCATCATACAGCCCCTGTGTTGTAGGCAAATTATTTGAAGCTACAATAAGACCTTTAGGCACATGCATGAAATCCCACAGCCTAGGGATTCCAGCAAGTGGCAGAGTTTATTGTCTCTCTGTTGCTATTGTAACTCTCTTACCTAATCACCTAACTATGAAAAATTCAACATGTGTGTCTCATTTTTGTATATCTTCAAACCCCTTTGACCTACTTCACGAACAACTGCAACCCACACACCAATACCAGAAAAGCTTTCTGCTGGCTTCACACAGTAGTAATTTCCAGGGAAACAGCAGTAAAGGTAACTGCACTCAGAAGTGCCCCTGTTTTTTGGAATAAACATGCCACTCAAAACAAGGAAAACTAATTCCAAAGAAGTAAGAACTTTCAAAAAGAATAAACCCCTCATTTCAAGGGAGAACAGAAGTATCATCTCTGATGCAAATTCACTGTGGTTTAAATCCTTCTCACTGCATATAAGTAACCAAGAGAAACATATAAATATGCAAAAGCCAAAGTTGTATATGCTCACACACTTTAAGGATTGCTCCAAGGACTAAATTTCTACTATACCTACCAGAGTACAAAACTCTCTGCATCAGATAAGATACTGCTAGCTGGTCTAACCCCCTGTTCAGAATGAAAGCAAGAGCACCTGATGGGACAAACCTGCAACTCAGTTTCAGCAGTACTAAGCAGACTGTTTAAGCCCTTCAAAACACTTAATGAGCTTCTCAGCACCTAAACAACCTTTTTGTCATTTAGCAGATAGAAACAATTGCTGTAAGAAAGCAAACCCAATACACTTCAGGCATTTTAGAAAGTTTTCAAACCGCAGATATTACTTTCCAAGCAGCCCGTTGCCATGTTATCATTGCTTCATTCAACAGGTGGAATAAGAGCTGATACAGCCACTCAAACGGTACATTCCATTTAGGGAAATTTAGGCAAATATTGCACAAAATATATTTGTAAGTTTTTTTTTAGCAAGCTTTTCTTGCCCCAGAACAAAACTCATCCCAGTTCTCCCTCTACCTCCAAATTCAGGGGCAAGCACTTCCTATTTCCAGCACAAGAAAACATCAGAAAATTTTCCTTTGTAATAAAACACTCAGGTACTTTGGCAACCTCAGAAAACTCCATGAGGAAAAACAGACCACCCACACGTTAAAGCTCTACACAATGTTTCTCTTACAGATGCAAAGTCCTTCTTTTCCTTAATAGATCAGATCTCGGGGGTTTTATGAGGTAGAAACACCAATCCTCATAGTACACAGTTCATTTGCTTCAGCAGACATAGACAAATAGGAGTAAACAGAGGTCAATGGTTAGAAGTGTGTCACATTTTTAAATGATAAAAAAGATACTTTGATGTCTCGCATAAATGACTCCATACGTTTCTCTGAAAAGAAAGTCTTCCGAAGGCAGCCAATAATATGCAGTCAGATGTATTATATTTGGTACACGGAATGGGAAAGATAAGCAGCTTACACCAAGCACACTAAAATTTTACTTGTGGTATTTATTTAAAAACAAAATCAATAAATTCACAGATCTTTTAGTAACCATTGAAATGGCTCCGTAACACCAAGAAGACTTTTCAGCACACTATGGTACAAAACATTAAAATCCTATCTCTAAATCCCAACAACATACACAAACTGTCATGACATAAAAGTATTACTCATATTTAGTTCAGCTATCTTACTCTTTATCATGATCTTCTAAGATTGTGAACTACAAAACTAAGTTACCTTCAACAGAGATTTATCAAAAAATCACTTTAATACTTTTTAATTGAATTAGAAAAACATTAAATACCTTCAATGATTTACTAGATTTTTTTTCCAACTAAAAAACCAACGATGTTGGGAATTACCAAATATTTAATATTTTGACTCGAGAAATAAATAACAAATAGCTTGACAAATCTTTTAAGATCTACTCGGAGCAATCACCTATGCATAAAACTCATCCTTTTATCTCGATTTTGGTCTCCTGCAAATTCTGCCAGGGTTGTAGAAGGATCACACCGGACACATAAATTGTCACAGAGCATCTTCAGGTATGGGGCAGAAAACATGCAGAAAACGGGGGAAAAAGCAATGGCAAGAGTTATCCAGTTCTAATTATTAATCTTAAGAGTGTTCCTTGCCATCATCCATCTCAGACTTCCACAATTTCCATTTGTGTGTTCCTATATTTCAAATACTTTTGTGGTTTTAAGTAACTGAAATGGCAAATTCAGAGAGGACTTGTTTGCCTTTAGTCTGATACTCGAAGAAATGCAAAATTGTTACAGTTTCACACAATTACTGTAGATCAATACCAAACCAAAACACACCAGAATTTGACCCTCTTCTCTAAGCTAAATCATTTCTACCCAAGAAAGAGAGAAAAGAAGTTTGTAATTGTATAAGAACCATGAATTGCACAAACTTACTTTGGACATGCTGCAGTCTATAATCAAAAAGGCATAATTTTGGTAATTACTTTGGAACAAAAGTTAGAACACCTATAATGATGCTACCTGTTGACACAAAGCTGGAAGAAACTGTCATCAGATGAGAATTACAACTTGGTCTGTGGAGAACTGTGGCAATGCCACATAATCAGAATAATAGAATAACAGAATAATCAGAATAATAGAATAATCAGAATAATAGAAATGAGATCAAACTAAATAGTACAAAACCTCCCACTGAGAGACCCTCCTAATAGGACATGAGCTTTCAGCTAGGAAAAAATCAATTAACATCTCCATACCTAGATGATAATGAATGTTAAGAAAGGCAAACAGGAGCATAGTGTGCCTCAGGAAAGTTATGTCCAGTGGAGGAAGTGAGTAGTAACACCACTTACTGGAACGAAGTCTTACGTGAGACTACTCTGTACCATTCTTGTCCATTTTGCTACAGAAACAGGTGCAAAAAGTGCTACCAGCACCATCAGAGCAAAGGATCAAGTCCTACCAAAACCTAAAAGTGCTGGTTTTCTTTACAGGAAAGGACTAGAATAGCTTTTACAGGCTCAGAGAAACAAGCTATTTAAACTAGAAAAAGACTGTTGCACAAACCCAGAGATAAATAAAGATGCCAGAGCAAAAAGTTTCAGCTGCAAATGAGAGGAATTTTCTAAACATCAGAGCAGTGTTTTTTGGTGACAAGTTTTCAAAAAGAATGCAAAAGTAAACAAACCCACATAGTTTTAAAATGGTTTTTAAATGGATTAGAGGAGTTAATTGCTTAAAGTAGTAGGGTATTTGATTATAGGAGCATACCCCCTGTATTCTTAGCTTTGATTTCTCTATTACATACCTTAGAGCTCTCTAGTTCTACTCAAGTGAAAGAAAAGAGCACTTAAGATTCCTTTAGGCAGCATTCTGCAGTTTTCTCCTTGCAGTTTGGCACCTGATATTATTGCTTATTTTTGTCCCCAGTAAGCTGGTCTCCATGAAAGCATCCTCAAACACAGCAATTAGGGACAAACCTGCAATCTTCATTTGTTTATGGATTTGTGCACATTCTTGGAAGAAAACACAAGGGCAGGGATTTCTGCTGCTGGGCAACACCCACCCCTTCCAATTCCCTCCATAATCTCATGCTGTTGCCAGAATACGCAAGTTGGAATCAGGAGCTCTCCAAAAAGAGGCAAGCTTTCAAAGCAACCCTGGAGGCAAAAAAGAACACGAAAGAGAAAGCACGTTGTCCAAGAAGGGTGCTCAGCCCTTGGGTCACATTCCTACACGTGAATCTTTAAGGACGCTTCAGTACATCAGCTGAGTTCCCACAGTTCCAAACTACTCATCTAAAAGATTAGTGATTCATAATTAGAAAAAAATATTGGGTAAGAAGGATGGGATAATTCTCATATCAGCCAACACTAGAGGTTAAAAGACCTGCACCCAAAAGTTTCAGCACTATTACTGTCACCACCTGTGTTCACAGCTTACTGCTCCCCCAACATCAAACAGACAGAGCATGGATTCAGCACAAGATCATCTCCCCACACAACCAGTCCTTCACCTTATAGAGGCAACAATTGGTATAAAATGCAACACAGAGCCACAACTACCTCAAAGCTACAGACATTAATCTCCATTTCAATAAAACCTACTTCAGATACTTTCAAAACATTTGCCTTCAAATTTTTCTTTTTAACTTGTGCTTCCTCCTTCATTCTTTTCAATCTGCAGAAAAATATATGGTGATCTGCAAATAAAAAAAGTGAAAAAAAAAATCACTTGTCACAAGAAAACGTTACAACCTTACAGACTTCAGTCAAGCAGCAGCTTGTGTACTTGCTGATGGCCAGGACACCCACGAGTGGGGTGGAATGTCTCTTCAAACACGACGCCTCATTTATGCCATTGAAAATACAAATCAAATTTGGCATTGGTTCAGCATCAGATGTTTTTCTTTTTACTTATTTGTAACTTCGCACTCTTGACAACACAGCAAGAGCTAACAGGAAAAAAGCCAACTCACCAGCATGTTTCCATCAAATTGTGCCTTAACATCTTGAAGCTTCAGCTGAATTTTAAAATTCAAGTGTAAGAGATAAAGTCAACATACTTCTGAACAGGCAGGTTTGCTGATATGTGCTATTAAAAGCTGCTTATTTTGGTCCAATTTAGACAACGCTAAAAGAGTAGGTTTGATTATATTCAGAGTGCTTCCAGTAATTACAGATCCAGAACCACCACACTGTGGCTTACCATTCAAAAACAAACAGCTTAGCCCATATGCTTATCGAAAGGGAAAATACAGGTAAGCTATTTTATACAACATACCAAATATATCCAGTAGTAGAGGTATATATAGAATGTGGGTTGTCTCCCCCAGCCCAAGCCTCTAATCATGTTTTCCTCCACTGAATTGTTGCCACAAAAATTCCTAAAATGTCAACAGCTCTAACGTACAGGAAAAAAAATTGAAACAAAACATCTTAACCACAGAATTGCTAAGGTTTTCAGCATCTGGGACAGAGGCACATGGCAGAACAGTATTCTCACTCTTAGCTTTATGATACAAACGACTCCATAAAACCGCCAATTGATGCACATATTTTCAATGGTTCCATAGAATGCACTAAAGAAACATCTGCCATCTGCTAAGTTCAAAAAAGAAAGACAGCACTCCAAGGGAACTTGGCAGTACTGAAATCAAGAAGTTTGCTTCAATAAGGTTTCAAGAGCATCTCCAAAATCTAATCCAGTTTACAATCTCCATCTTTTGTAAATTACATTCTCCAAGTTCTGCAGAATGGACTCAGTCAATCAAAGTAACTGATTTCTTGAATTTTATACTCCCAGTTTTACTATCACCACAAAAAACAAAGTAGCAAAAGTTTACTTTTGTATTCAAGTGTTAACAAACTTAAAGCGGCAGGATGAAAACAGCTGGAACACATGGGTTCTCATATCCATAATCAAGGCCAGAGTATCTCTTTTGACAGACAGGAGACAAATTGTTTAGGAAATTCACCAGTGCAGGCTCCCAACATTTGCATCTAAATCCAAAGACAAGGGTAAATGCAAGCAAATATAGTTTACATATTCTTCATTTAGCCAACACATGTTTTATTCCACATCTCACAAAGTAAACCAGTGAATCTGTTCAGTTTGTATATGTTTGCCACTGGTAACTCCATGACTTAGGATAGAAAAAGAGGGCACATGCCTGGTGTGTTTCAGGACCAGTGCAGGCATTCAGGTGTTGCATGACACAGCACCCTCTTCAGCCTCCACACCCCAATGGCCTTGTCAACAGCTTCTAGACTCACTGCAATATACAACAACTTAAAGTCACATGCTCCAAAATAAAAGCTAACATAGAGCTATAGGATACTGGTCCAAATGCAGTCCGTGCCATTGTGAAAGGTATCAGCCATTCAGTCCCTTAGAGCCCAGAACAGACTGGGAACCTTGGAGAAGAGGTTCATGTTTTTTTGGAGAAAGGCCAGGATTTTGTATGTAGCTTAGGTCCACTGTTGGCAAGATAAACAAACACATTCTGGTCAATAACCCAAAAAGCTCTCGTGTGTCTCCTCCCACAGGCTTCAAGACAGGAGCAAGATATGAGTGATGGAGCAGACAGATAGATTCTGGCTCCTAGTTTGTGTCCCTGTCAAAAACCAATGTAAAACACTAGTTTGTATGCTTGGCAGCAGCAACACCCAACTTTCTAAAAACAGCGAACAAGTTGCAATTGTCTTGCCCTTGAAAATTACCAGGTTTTAGGCAGAAAACAACACACTATATGCTCCCTTGGAAAAGTCAAGTCTACTCCCTCAGTAAATCAGAACTTCGTAACATGCACCCAGAAACACCTTTTCGGAAATTACAACAATACACACCTTTTTTTTTCCTGCGTGACAAATTATATTCCTACCTAGAAAATACCAGTGTTACACCCTTTCTAAAATACAGCCCATTTGCTAAGACATAGCAAACAGGAAATAAATGCCCTTTTGGCTCCACTTTTGTGGAGTTCAAAAATAAGATACCATTCCTGTGGCATCTGAAAAAAACACACAATAGCAACAGAGACAAAATGCTGTCACTTCTCAGTAGCAACTGAAGGACATAATACTATATAAAAACTTGGAGTCACTTAAAGCAGTCAGAGGAGTCAGATTTTATGGCAATATTGAGTTTATATTCACCAGAAGGTGGTTATTTGAAAGTTTTTAGTTTGCAACAAGTTTCCTTTCACATAACAAGCTCTATCTACACTTCAGTGAGAAATAGTGATATTTGGCATACCACGATACACATAAAAAGTTTCATGAATGCACACCTTCATACTTACCACTCTTCACACTTACTATTTTAGTTTTTTTCTGTTAGTGTCATTTACCTAACTTTAGCCACCACTTACTATCTTGTTTTACATCTACCACATGCAGATTCAGCTCCAGTCTCACCAGAAACGTGACACACATTATTTGCTCCTTAATGAGGGGGTTTCACTCCCACAACACAGAAGCCCACCAAGTAGAAATATTTCTTTTAGGTAACCGCCACCTATTTCTAGACAGTACTCCTCAAAATCCAGGTGTGAACCAGGCATAGAACTGTTTGGCCAACACACACTCCCCAGGTAGGTTCAAAGATGATACTGCAGAATACTGGACCTACAGACCCTATTCAACAAACAGATTGTCACAGAAATTTTTAAGAAATGCTAGAAGCACAAAGGTAAGGGGAAAAAGGATGAAGTTACTCTTTGGGAATCTTTAATCCTGCAGCTCACCTAGAAAGGCTTACTTACATATGTAAAAGAATCCCAAAATATATAATATATAATTCTAGCCTGAAACCAAACACCAGAGGAGCTGAGGCGGGCGCTGATGCCTTTGAGCTATGCTATTTTTCAGAGCACAGCTGTTCCCTCTCTCGGTTCTGTTTGTACATTAGCTGGCAGATATAGTCAGCTGCATTTTTCTGGGAGAGAGAGAGAAGGATTTTGATGCAAGTCCAACAGTAAGCAGTGGTTATTTGTTCTCTTTAGATCGTGGGGTTTTCTTAACTGTTAGTAGTAAATGTCAACTATGCCACGACAGTTCCAATATATTTCAAAATTAATAGACCATATTGATATTCACTTTCAGAAAGTCAAATTCAAATGAAGATCCAAGATCCAAATTATTTCTTTAACAGAACCACAAAAGAGATATTCAGAAATTCCTACAATTTCAAACATTCCTCCTTTGAGCTTACAACACCACTAGCTTTCTGGAATACTATTTGATTCATGGTTGTTTCTAGATACTTTTCCATGTGATGCAGAGAATAGCACACTGACAGAAATAAGTTTAAAACCCAAGTCATTTCTCATTCCTCCCTATAGATATAAAAGGGACCTTTTTCTGCAAACTCTTGTCTATCTAAAACTAAAGTTTGCAGTTCAAGAAGTTTACTCTGTATTTAATAATTATGAAAATCATCTCCTAGACTCTTTCATCTTTCTGGTCTCAAACATTCTTTTTAGGATTTCTGTGCTGGGTTTTTAGTGTTAGTTTCTGATAAGCACTGTTTCTGGAACATTACTCTGATTATTCAGATTTTTCACTTAAAAACTTATCCTTCAGTTTGTAAGGAAATTACAGTCCAACTGTGGCACAACTCAACAAAAATTATTAAAATAGTCTCCTACATGTAAGAACAAGAAATCACATTGGCATTTTTTGAAACGGTAAAACTAAGTAACAGTGTAAGGTACTGCATGTATATTAAGAAGACAATTTTAATTTCCAGTGCAACTTCAGAAGAAATTTTTAGTGCTAATGCTTACACTCCTGCCTTCCCAAGGAAGTGTAGAATAGAAAAGCATACACAGTGAATATGGGAACGAATGCTCATTGCCAGTATATCATAAAGTTGCCACCTCATGAAGTGCTGAGAAACCACTCTTACCCAAAGGCTACTAGAGGGAAAGTTCCTATTCCTCACAACAGCATGTACAGTTCCACAGAACAACAAAGCATAGCCTTGTAAAAATGGTGTACGAGTCTACAATATAAAGCAAGATTGAAAATTCACTTTACAGTATTCATTCTCATATGTATTCCCAAATCTCTTTACTGCTACTGTTTCTTTCTTAGAGTGGAGAATCATCAGCTTTAAATAGCAGTGGTGGAGTACCACAGACCTCCCCCTTCTTCTCAAGAAGACCCTATTGGTCTGGCTTGTGCTTGCAGTCTGGGTGCCAGCATCCACTAATGCAATTGAGTCCAGTTTATATCAAGGACTCACTTAAAGGAACAGAGAAAGACCAGAAAAACTTCTAACTTCATTCTTAAACAGGACAACTCCCACCCCATTAAAGGATATGTATCTTTTGAATGGGCTGCAACTCACATGGCATGTTCCTATTCCCAGGGTAACAAAGTGCTGGCCAGTTTTAGGGGAAAATTACCGAGGTCTGTTACCTGGGAATTCCCTCCCTCTTCCTTAATTTCAATTTTACCAGACAGGTACACTTCCACTAAAGTCACAGACATCTTTTGAATATTCAATCCTTTTTATTTTCCTTCATTTCCTAGTTTTGGGGTATTGGATGTCCTTCTCCCATCGAAAGGTGATTCAGCAGCAGACTCCATGTTAAAGGCTGAGAAGATGCTGGTTTGTCCTTTTCCTGATATTCATTTGCTAAGAGGTTTAAGCAATTAGTAGGCAACCCAGGGGGAGAGCTACAGAGAAAAGAGAGAAGACAAAGTGTGCAACTGTGTTCATTGAAGTTCTGAAAATATGTCAGAGCCTGCCCTGATGAAATAGCACCAATACTTTCAGTCTTGACCCTTTAAAGGTTTTCTTTACAACTTCCTTAGAATCTCTTAGCCAGTTAATGAGATATAGTTTACACACAAAACTACAGGGGGACTGTAGGAAAAGGGATGCAAAAGTATTCAAGTTGCTCTTCCTTCTCTTCAGGAAACAGAAAAAGTACTGCAAAAAATCAGAAAATTTCCCTCCGATAGGAATGCTTACCAGTGCCAAATATGAGTGTCGTATAAGTCAAGGAAAATCTCAGAATATTACTGCACATCATAGTAAATACACTAACACAACAGCAATTCTGCTCTCAATCCACATGTAATTTTGAGCTTATTTTGCCTTTTTTTTTTTTTGAAGTTTAACTCCATTAAAAAAAATTCTTTGTTTTCTTTTGTCTCCTTAAGCTTCAGGACTTTCATCCTTGGCACAGCAATCTGAATTAGTTCCAACTTGCCAGAGGTATCAATTTCATTGAAACAAATCTGCTTCAACATTTTTCACTTGAAAAAATTAGACCATGCTTTTGCAAGATAGAATCACACTGGAATCAGAGAGAAAAAAAAAAACATCAAACCAACAAACAAGCAGACCAGATTCTCTCTGACTTTCACTAGAAGACTGAAGCATCATATCTTTTGAAGTTAATATGTCCTAGAGGCACAATGGATTTACTGTACTACTTCCCTGTTCTAAGAAACTGCTCTCCTACTGACCCAAAAGGGAAAACATACCAAGTAAAAAGGGGAAAAAAGCGATTGTGCTAAAAGTAGTAAATGATAACTGGAATTGCTAAGGAGCATTCCCTTCTCAACATGACCATATTCTTGGATTACCTATTTGTTCTTTTTCTCTCACACTCAGACACTTCATCTAAAACTTCTTGGGAAAACTTAAATTTGTTGAACATATACAGAAGCTAATCAAATAGTACTTCTAGATGTTTTCATTTACAGTATATTTTAGGTATAAATTATCGTGATTCCTAGGTTCAAGTCCAAACAGATATTTAACTGTGTGTAAAACAAACTCATGTTGTTTACCAAAGTCACTACTTATTTTTCTCTTTCATCTGTCGCTATATCCTTCTTTGAGAATGACACAATGCAAGACAACAGGTAGATTTTGCATAACCACTGAAAGAAACCTATACAAGGACCACCACGATCAAGAGAAGTTTGTAACAGAATATTCCACCTTCTAGTTTAAAAGAATGTAAGTAAGATTCAAAGTGCCTAAAGTTATGTTAGCAGTCAAGTAGTCTCTCTTTCCTTTTGCAACACAAAAGTTATGTTTCTCCATATTCAATTAAACAACTCCTAGAAAATCGTTTCCCAGAGTCCTGAGGAAAAAAAAAAATTAAAGTCTTAGAGTAATTTATAAATGTGACATGCAAATTTGAAATATCAATCTGCTTTACACTGAGACTGATACTAGGACCCGAACCCTGTTCTCAGCCGTGGCACTGATCAGCAGCATGCCCATCGTCCTTAATGTATGCATACATAAGTGTCTAAACAGCTTCACATAGAGTACCACAAATACTGAAAACAGGTTATATGGACTGGACTCTCTTCTGAGTGTTCAAAGTCTTAATTTTTCAAAATCTTATCTACAGTGAGAAATAGGGAATAGTACAATGAATGCTTTTTCTATGCCCTTTCATTTCGTAGCACCAGAGAGGACGCATTTTTCCACGCTTTACACTAGAGCTGACTTTTCACTCCTACTCCTAATCAAGTTTCTGATAGGACAGCAACACACCATGAGATTGCAGTAGCACAGGCCCATGGTACAGTGGGGCAAGAAGGCACCTCAAAAGAGACTCTTGTTCCCTCAGATCCCCTGCTCAGAGTGGGGCCAGCTGGACTGGAGTGCTCAGGAATGGGGTTTGAGTATCTTGAGGAAACCTGTGTCAGTGTACAATCACCCTCATATGAAAAGGGTTTTCTGATGTTTCAGTGGAATTTCCTATATTTCAGTCTGCGACTACTGTCTCTTGTCCTTTCACTGGGTATTACTGGGCACAGTCTGGCCCGAGTGGTGAGTGTTCCTTGCCTGGCATTCCTGAAGGCAAATCTCATCAGTAGAAGGCTGAGGCTGAATCTTTAAGTACCTCAGCCTTTTCTGTCCTCACTCAGCATAAGGCACTCATTCTCCTTGCTTTTGCTGCTGATAAGCTTGTAGGAACATTTTTTGTTTCCCTTTGCATCCTTTGCTAGATTCAACTGCAGATGCACTTTGGCTGTCCTAACCACACCCCTGCATGCTTGAACAATGTCTCTGTACTTGTCCTAGGGAGAATTCAATACAGATCTTACCAGAAAGTCATCAGTGAGTTCACATGTAGTAACTTCAGAAAATATTTAAGCATTTTGAAGTATACAGCACATTCATTACTGTCTAAGCTTCCAAATTCCAAGAGAAACCACCCAGAGAAACCAAAGTTACTTTCAACACCACCTCATACCAACTTCTTCATAGGCACATTGGTATATACATTCACAGGCAATCTGCACATTTTCACCTTGAGAAAAATTTGCATAAAACACATAGAGAATATTTTGGATCGATCTACTGTGTTATTTAATTCTTTTTATACACAGAGCCTATTAACTAACTCAAACCCTTGCTCAGTACCAGCTATCTATTCCCATAAATGTAGGAGAAACATCATAAAAAATTTCTCATCTGAACCTCATGGATAAAGGAGATCAATGGTACGTTTTAATTCTTTAAATCCATTCCATATTAATTTTTAAATCAATGGGAGGACATGAATACTGTCAAGTAGCAAGGAAAAGAAGAAAACATGGGTTTAAAGAATTTATTATACATACTTCAGCATTATGTTATGCATGAACAGCAGCATCTTTATTGTGTTGATAAAAATGTGTGTAACATAGAATATTTTTTCTATTTTCATACATATATTCATGCACATGTATTATTAATCTTTTTTTCTCTCCAGCAGGAGACAGTGTCTTAATTCTACTACAGAAAAAGTCCTGTAACCCAGCATCTAAGCTCTGAACTACCTCTCTACCAGAAAACAGGCAGGAACAAATTACTATTCAAGAAAAAAATCTAGCATGCCTTCCTCCTAAAAAAGAAAATATGGCACTACAGACTGAACTCCAAATAAAACAAATTGAAGACAGAGTTGCATAAATAAAATAATATTAAATAATGAAATGCAAATTCTAAGAACTTTCAATATATGCCAGTATAATAACTCTACATTGGTCACACACTGTTATTTCTAGTTAAAGAAAATAAATATCAGGCTCTACTGAACTGTAATTCTCAGCAGGAACCCAACTTTTGTGTCACAGACAGACTGAAGCTGGTAAGACTAATATAAGAACCATCAATGTAAACTCTGACTTTAGTGGCCTACTACAAACATTCACAACTCTAAACTGTTTTTGTTTCCAGGATTTTTTAAGGTAGTAAAGCAATTATTTTTCTTTCTCAAAGAAATTGCAATGCATTCAAGAGTACACAAAAGAACATTTCACGAGTTTATACTTTCTATAAACTGTTCTTTGGGGTTCACTGATAAGTATAGCTTCAGGAGTCTGAACACATTAAGTCTCACATTAGTGCTACCATCACTTTATTCTAAGTGTCCAAAAATACAGTGAAGGAAGGAAAGTGAAAGAATGCTTACAATTTTGCTCTTCCTCACTCTTCCTTCCAAACTCCTTTCCCGGCTGAGCAAGAGCATTTGCCAAAATGTAGCTATGACCAGCATAGTATTACAAACCTCTGTGCAACAGGACCAAATACAACACAGGTTTGCACTAAGAAATCTGACAGTCATAAGACATCAGAAGCTAAAATTTCTTAGTTCTGCAATCCATGAACCATTTCCTGAACAGATATGCCACTACAGCAAATAAAAGAGATTTATCTAAAATAGGTGCGATGCCTTGCCAGTAAGCAGACCCAGTGCAGTCAGAAGTCAAGAGTGCAAACAGTCTAGAAGAGAAGTGAAGAATGGGTGTTTGGAGAAAGTATAAACCATACTTACGATGTTATCTATACAGTAGGAGAACGGAAATATTTCTAACCAGAGCCATATTACATATTACATTCAGCTGAATAGCTAAATCTATAATTTTTAACTCAGGCTTAACTATATATTTAATCATTGTAGGTTTCTTATTTTCTTTGATGTTGACCATATTCACCAAGGAATAACCTGAGATGATCACATTTATTTCTAACAATAATTAGATTTCATGTATGCATATCCAGAGTAGTCAGAATGACAATTTTCTGTTTTCAGGCTTTGTAAGCCAGAACATAATCATGCTGCAAGAGCAAAGAGCTAGAGCATCAGCCATTCACTTGATCTGCCTTAAAGTTTCATAACCCTTTGTGCTCATGACACGGTAATGATCCTGTTAGAGTGCGAGAGCAAGTTCTCTGGTCATTTTTCTCATACAATGCAACAACTGTTACCAAAGAATTAAGGAAAACTGTGGATGTAAAATTTTAGGCAAAAATTACCAGAGGTCCTAACAGATGGATTAAATTTGCATGACCAAATCAACTTACTTGCATTATGAGCTCCTTTGTATTAAAAATATTTCCATCTTCAGAATAAAAAAGTTAAGGAAACATTTCTGAAGCTGACTATACAGCTTTTAAACTGTGTTGGTCATATAAAGCAGCTGTTTTAACATCTACCCATGCCACAAATTCAACTTTTTCCACTCACAGTAGAGGCTTTGGTTAGCAAATTCCACAGAGGTGTTGAAGACAGCTGCAGAAAGCAGCAAGAAATACTTTTCAGTGGGAATGGGTTCCTTAAAGTGCTACTTATCACTTATCTGCTCCCCCAGTACTATTCCTGTCTCTCACAAGCTCATTTTAAGCAGAATACATTAAAAGATATGCTGTTCTAGCTTAAATCAGGAAGTTTCACCCAGCAACCTGTCCTTCTCCCATCCCACTTTTTCTTATCCCAGCTATCACTCCCTCCCACGTGCTTCCCTGTAATTTTGAGAGTCTTGAGCCCAGCATATACTTCTGCAGTAACAGTCTTCCCTACTGATGGAAATAGAGTGAGGAAAGACTAAAAAGTTGCTGCTCACAGACAGGAAAACATGAGTTTCCATACTTGGGCTGAATGGAGGGTCTGCTGGGCAAAAGCTGCTCCACAGTTTGGCAGACATGGTTTCACATTTCCCTAAACCATCTTGTGCATCAGAACTCCCATCAGAAAAAAAACCCAAAACAACAAAACAACTTCATTACTTTTCAGGAATGTTGTGCAGATATGAACCTAACAGACTGTACAAACTCAAACCACCCCAGCCAGGAGAGGCAGGTAAGCTCTGAGGTAAGGGTAAGTAGAAGAGTTTCCACGTTGCTGAGCATCACTGTTTTGTCAGATGTGCTGCAAAAGTTTCTGGGAAAACCCCTGCCCTTCTAAGAGTGCAGGGAATCTTCACCCTATTCTTGATAGTGCTATTGCTCAGTCAAACGACACCAAGAAGGCACAACCTCTGTCTGTGCCCTTCAAAAGGAGAAGTGTTAATAATTACCTTGCTCTCTGATACACTAGATGAAAACTGTTGTTATAAGGATAAACCCCAGAATTTTACTTTAAGGTCAGGAGTGACACAGGGAAAAAGAAGTGAGAAGGACACTTAGCAGCTTCTTTTGCAGAAGATGGAAAAACTTCTTTGTCTATGACACTTAGACAAGAAATTTCAAGCCTAGGGGTTTTTTTGGTTTGTTTTGTCTTTTTTTTTTTTTTTTTTGATACCATAGCTCCAAACAAACACCTCTAACTATGCAGCAGGGTAGTACAAAGAAATTGACTATACAGGCACATCACTTCCCTTGGGGACAGTTGGGTCCATGCCCCCTGTGAGCTTTATAATCTTCAGTAACACTTTTCTGAATCTCAAGTCCCTCTTGCACATAACATGGGCAGCACATACACCATCACCAAGCCCGGAATCACAGCACATAGAAACTGGGAAGAAAGTGCACCAGCCCACTGGATGAAATTGATAAAACCCATTGGATTCTCCACTGCTGCTGCATACTCTCAACACTGGCATGACATGCAGTACCCTTGAGCCAGTGGTACAAAGAGGGGAGTAGCAGCGCCAGCAATGGTATCACAACCACCTAAATGAACTTAACACATACAGCTAACTGAACACCTCAGCACAGTAAGAAGATCCAGTTACTGTCAACCTCAGCTGTATTTGAGCCAGAGTCAGAAGGTGAAAGATACTATATGCTATTTAAAACTCTTTCAGCTTCTAACATTCATAACCAAAATGGTCCAGAGGGAAAAAACCTGAAGCTGTCAGCTGTTTCCATGTAGCATTCTGCAAAAAACAGGCAATCGCTGAGCTATAAAGAATCCCAGAGCTTTGCCAAAATTTGCTTCATTGATCAGATGAGACAAGGATGAGATTCAAAACTAGACAGGGGAAAATGCAACAGGCTTAATGCAGTAAGGCTGTTTATCAAAAGATTAAATAACTCACGCTGAATTTGACAGACTCCCCAGAAAAATACTATTGAATGGATGAAATTAAGTGATAGGTTTTGCTCACTATTAGTGAGGCAAGGCAGAGAGCTTGCAGTTAGAGAAAGAAACACTTACTACTTCAGCTTTCATTTAATCACACTTCTGAGAATGGCTACTTCACATGCAAAACATCAGCAATATTATCCAGTTCTCAACATGAACTTCCATCATCTAAAGAACAATTTAAGAAACAAATCTTCAACAGAAGGACAATATGCAAGTACATGGTATTTATTCAGATTCCTCTCTGCCTCATCTACGTGCTGAAAAAGACCTAAGATCTCCTGCTTTGCAAAGGACATCCCTCACTCGTTCTCAGATCAAGCTCCCTTACCCAGGAGGTGAGACCACACGTGGAGTACTCTGTATCCAGTTCTGGTCCCCTCAGTATAAGAAACACAGGCATACTGGAGAGAGGCCAGTGAAGGGCCATGAAGGTGATGAAGGGACTGAAGCACCTCACATATGAGGAAAGGCTGAGAGAGCTGGGACTGCTTAGCCTGGAGATGAGACTCAGGGGGATCTTAGCAATGTACATAAATGAACCTGAAGGGAGAAGAAAGAGCCGGATCCTTTTCAGCGGTGCCCAGTAACAGGAACAGAGGCAGTAGGCACAAACTGTAACACAGGACATTCCCTCTGAACATCAGGAAACACTTATCTACTGTGAGGGTGACCAAGCCCTGGTACAGGTTGTCCTAGAGGTTGTGGTGTCTCCATTCTCAAAGATACTCAAAAGCCACCTGGAGATGGTCCACCAGCTCTGGGTGGCCCTGCTTGAGCATAGGGGTTTTGATCAGATGAACTCCAAGCTCAACCATTCTGTGAGGGTGGCTGAAAATCATTTAGTTCTGTCAGAAAACTATAACTGGTTTAACAAAAGTTCCAAACTTCTCATTGCTCAAAAATTGCCTCCAGCTTCAACATTTCCTCAGACAGTAAGTGGCAATGCATCCTCAGATTGTAGCTAACTCTCAGTCTCTCCTGCCTCCATGCCTCTTCCTAATGGTAGCCAATATTTGCTACCATTCTCATGGAGTGTGTGTGTGTGTGTGTGTATATATATATATATATATCTCAATGATGACCAAAGTGACATTATGGAAAAAAAACCCCAAAAACCCCGAAACAAAACAACAAACAATCCTCCCTCACCCATGCTAAAAAAACTCCTCAAACCCTAAACAAAAAAACCTCATAAAAAATTCAAATAAACAGAGGTGGTACGGTTTAGGCCCTGCTATTTATCTTAATTTACTTATTGTGCTATCTCCCAACTGGCAACACAAAAAGAAATCTGCACATTTGTATGGAGAGTTCTGCTAGGAAAAGAACAATCAGCTGCAGATATGAAAGGAACTGAGAAGTCAGCAATTTCACAGCCTTTGCCTTACAATATCTGCTGCAACATTTCAGATTATATCAAAGCTGTTGTCACGCACCCTTTTCATGGAACTGCAAGACTTAGGGAGAAACAAAAATGCCACCACCCGTCAAGCAGGGATAGATAACTTCTGCAGTGCTATTTTTCAAGTGCTTTATGAGTCATTATTTTTATGCATCCTAAGCACTCGGGTTTTGATGATCCACTGATATTCAGTGATGATGTACCTATTTAAAAATCTTGTTAATGTTACTTCCAGGCTTCTCACTCCCCATTCTTTTCCTCCTCCTCTTTGGAAGTCTCCCACTGGTTGTCAACCAGTGTTTCTAAATACCATGACAATCCAAGTTCTGCCCATCAAACTTCAAGCTTTTCACTGTGCACAAGTCAGGAGTTTTGTCATCATAAAGACAAAAGTAGCCTGACGTAGTCTTTGGAGATACCACTGTCTCTCCCTGCTGACTTCAGAGGGAACCTCCAAAAGGAGTCAAGACCTTACAAACAAGCCATACACAGTCTAAATCTTGTGTAACTTTTTCTGATCAAGACACCTGTCAGTCCCTTCTTCCCTCCACTAATTCTCTCCTATTTAAAAAAATCACTTCTTGGCACTGTACTGCCCAATCTGAATGAAACTTCTATCTGTAATCTCATCAAACTTGTCCAGAGGAGGTCTACCAATATCACACCTCCAAGATCTTTCTGTGTATTTCAAAGTACCTCATTAGTACCTTCCCTTGCCTTGTAAGAATGCAAAGGCATGGGCTGCTCCTGGGACACTTCTAACATTCCACTTCTGATTTTCAATACACAGATTCAGATGGCTCTTCTTTAGATGTAGGCCAGACAAAAGAGGTAAGAGTATTTGCTTTATAATGCAAACCTGAGGAAAGAAGGTTGAAGGAAGTAGGACCACCAGCAATACATGGCTGGGAAATCACCAGCTATTAAACATAGTTTGGAGTTATAGAAGAACAGATTAACAAAAGAACTTGACAACTACCTGTAAATACAAGAGGAGCAGAAGGAAAAGGATGTTCTTACATCTTGAAAGGCAATAAGAAAAGACACAAGAAAAAGTAAGACTGAATAAAAAGACTACATTGACACTGGACATACTTAATGCTATCTCCTGCTAATTGCTATGAGATAAACACAGGCATAACAGCACTGATCAAATACTGTAGACATTCACAAAGTTACTGTGTCATCTGAAATCTAACCCCAAACTTGCATATTGTTAGATAATTCTCAAACATTTTCTGACACAGCATTATAAGGCTTGATTTCTTCTCACATCTCCCCACCTTCCCTAACCCCTTGAGGACTCATGTCCATTTCAGCACAAGCTACTGCTATGAAGTAAAAGTGTACAACTACATATTCTGATAGAAAAACCCAAAACTATTCAGAGAAACAAAGCAAACTCTAATCTGCACAAGAATTCCCAAAGTTTAGGATATCTTACAAGGTAGAAAGACACATAACTGGAATTTAGATTTCAAAAGCAAGGTTGAAATCTGGGCTGAAACGTCATATAAAGATCTTTGTGAAAATCAAAGTTTCCTCCGAAGAAACCTGCCATTCCATTCAAAGCCAAGTAATGACAGAGGCTTCACAATAGTCTCTAGTAGTAATTAGGCAAAAGCTAAGAAATAGTCACTTAGATTCTAACAATATTAGTTGCATGTATTTCAGAAACACCTTCTATGAAACTACAAGAACAGTTGGAACAAGCCAACTCCTCCCCAGAAAAGTCCAGGATGTTTCACATTAGAGGAAGAAGAAAAAAAAAAAAGTAGAAATAAATCAAATTATATTGACCCGCAGCTTTTAATCCAGACACTGGCAGCTCATCTCACAGAATTGTCACTTGCTAACAGTTACTAACCTTGTAAGAGCACAATGTTAGGTTGGCAACCTCTCACTGGGGCAGATATATTAAACTGAACCAAGCATCCACTTGATCAGTAGAGGTTTTTAAGATAAACATTCTCAGGGGTGCTAAAACATACCATTTACATATGGCAGAGGTGCACTGCTTCTTTACTCAAATCGCCTTGGGCACCATGATTTCCATCGCAGTCTCCTGATAATTTCTACTCTGAATCATTAAGTATGATAAGCAGCAAGCCTTGGCAAGCATCCAGATGTCTATTTCTAAAGCACTAGCACTCAGAAACCATAACACAAACCTAATCATTGTGCTTCCACGGTTACAAACAAAGCCAAACATCTATTTTCAACACAACAGGGTCTGCTTCCCTCAGTGCAGCTCTAAAGAGTAAGAGAGTAAAATAAATTTCAGTCAAATAATTGCTCTCCATTTCCTATCCACCCCTCCAGTCTCCAAACATCCTCTAACCCAGATTCTAAAACAAAGAAAAACAAATGCCTCCTTATATAAACATAAGTTATGTTTGAAAATCTATTTCCCTGCTCACCAATAATGATGGTGAAAACATTCTTTGGTGAAAAAGAAAGTCGTCTAGCATTACTTTCCACAGCTTTCACTTGAGAGTTAAAAATAATAGTAATAATTAAAAAACAAACAAACAAAAACAAAAAAAATCAAACCAAACAAAACCAATCAAACAAAAAAACAAAAAAAAAAAAAAAGGAAACCAAAAGCATTAGCTAAGAGCTTGTAGAGCCACTACTTCACTGGTCAGATTAGGTCTTACAGGCAAGCAGCTCTACTGCCCAGGGAAATGCAACAGTGATTAAGGCAGTGGCAGCATATTCAAGCTTGGTGTTCCCAAGTTAACGTCAACAGGCTACAGGCAACTGAGAGGTCCAAAAAAGAGCTGATCATGCTTGCATCATATGTCTATAATAAATGTAATGACCTGGAAACGGCTCTATCCCCTCACTGATAATACAGGAAATTCAAATATACAGGTGAGAGGGATATGAACTTTTTAGCAAGATCTGAAGAGAAGCCTAAGTCTCACCAATTTCAAGAAGATTGTTGTCCTCTTCTTGCCCCCATGGTATGAATGAGCAGCCCCCAGCCCCTTGCAAACCCTAGCTCCAAAACTTACTGGTCCAAAAATACCCCAGCACATAAAGGGTACAGGGGGACCTCCCCCTACTACCCAGTACTTCAGGAAAGACAATCCAAATAGAAAGGGCTGCAAATATTCTCAGAAGCTATCTGCCCTGAATAACAATGCAGTAGCTTATTTTAGTAAGTGTGTTCATACGCACTCACATGAGCAAACAGACTGCCTATTCACCCCCTTGGCTGTACTTGGAACAGCGGAAACACAGGGCTTGCTTTCACATCGCTGCAATTTAGAACAGTGCTCACAGGGGGTCAGCAGCAGGTGCAAAGTCACAACTTCCAAGAAAACCCCTACAACAGACTTGTTTGTCCAGTCCAAGATGAAAATGTAAACTCTTACATCTTACCTGAAAACTTGTCTTTGCACAGAGGGACAGCTAAGAAAATAAAATAATGAGCAGTGCTCTTCTTGAATAGATTACAGGAGCTAACAATATGCAAGTACTTTCACACGAAGCTAAGAAAACAACCCAGAAAGGAGGGCTTTCTTAAGTCCTCAAAATTTACATCCAAAAAAATATAGTGATTATCATACAAAACATACTCAACTAATTTCAATAATTCCAGGTTTTTGCTAGACACAAAAGACAGCAGAAACTCTCTCTTGTTATAAATATGTGAATTTAAATTATGGGATCAGAAGAAGAGGATGGGGGGGGGAAAGAATCAATTACCATCTGGAAACAGAAGGCAGAAAACGACACAAAAAAATAGGAAAAGAAGAAAAATAAATGTAGTGTTCTTTTCCTTTTTAACCCATTATTGTTTATTGTTTCAAGCTTTTGAGTCAGAACAGTCCTAGGATCTTATTTGACCTGTTTAATCATTTTACAGAGTGTTCCCACCAAAAATCATGTCAAAACCAAATCCCTCTGTTATACCTTCATCATATGTTCTACAAATTTTGGTAACAAAGACCTGCGCTTCAATAACAAATGAAGAACTTCCACTTACTGTCACAGTTGATTTTGACATGCGCTACTGAGTTCAAAATTTTATCAGGAATCAGAGCAGTAGAGCTAGCACAGATGTCAATTAATCTCAGCTTCTTTACTAGAGTTAAGAAGGGAAAAAAATTATACAGCGTCATTTTCCCCACAGAGCATTGTGTTGAAGCTTCTGTATGAGTTACTTGTGCTACAGTCTCACTTTCTAGCAGCCTTCAGTGCTTACCATTCTTTGTAAAACCCCAAGCAAAAGCAATCTTCCTCCTCCCTAATTTTATATGAAAATATAGAACTAGTACAACCACCACTTTTTTCCTCATGACAGCCACAACTCCTTTTGGCCAAGTACTCTTTGAAAGAGAACAAAGTGCTTGCCTTTCACTTCAGGTGAACAAAGCTTTAATAAACCGTATTTTTACTTCCATTCTTTGCAAATCAAGTCTAAGCAGCACCACTGGAAACAAGAAATAAGTGATTTCAGTATATTCTCCTGGATGTGAAGCCTTCTATATGAGAACACATCTCAAAACTAAGGCCCTTTGATGAGATTCTGGAAACCAATTATGGCGATAACTCCTGAAGTAAAACTGCACAGAGAATGGGATAGTGAACAGTGGTGACACCTTTGAAAGAAAAGCAGCTGGACCACTGACTTTGCCTCAGTCTACACAGGAGCTCTCTTCTAACACTATCTGCCTTATCTCTTTGACATAGTCAAAAACCCTCCACAACAAAAGGATTTGTCAAAAGCATCTTTTTCCTTTCAGTACTTTTGTGGCTATGACCACTACAATAACTGAGAATATCACATTCTGTTCCACATTTATCTTCAAAATGTCATTTGAACAAAAGGAGATTAAACACAGACAGAATGAACACACAATTTATTCAATGTCACATGAAGTCTGCCAGGGCAGGGAACTGAAGCATCCCTTATGTCCTCAAGCCCAAGTGGAACATTCCATTTATCCACTAGACTTATTGTCTCAGAGGTATATATACCACTATGCCATATAACCTGGAAGTAGACCAAAACCAAATAAATAAATTTTTGAAAAAGCTGTAGTAATACTCCCTGGCATCAGAAATTAAATTAATCTTTTAAATCCCTTGTCAAATGACAAAGTTGACAATATGAAAAAGAAATACACAGCTGTGTATATACAATTTCTGATTCAGACTGGAGTCTGATTCAAAAGCAGAAAACAGATCCCTAAATAAATGCTGTCTACTTTTCCAAATATATTTTGAATATTATCATAACACATTCACACAATTTTTAGCATTTTTTCTCTGACTTTCTATGACTGTATAGAGTGTTTTTGGCCGGCCAGCATAATGTAGTCCAGAGACCATTTAATATTTTTGGAAGGAAAAGGCTTGAGTTTTATGACCTTGGTCATCAAATGAGGTGCATTCTGGTTCTCCATAGAGTATTCCTTGACAGCACCACGTGTTAGGCAAAACTTTGTTAATCTTACAATCAGAGAAGCTGTGAATGATGAGCAGTCTTTTCACAAAAGCTTCTTGGAGATGAGGCACCTCCTTTGTCTTCCAAAAAGGCTCACTTATAACTTGAGAGTTTAGCAACGTAAATGGAAGTCCAAACATATTTTAGCTAAAGGATAATACATTTGGCTTTCACAATAGCAAAATGAGGATGTCCAAATAGGACAGAAAACTAATTAAGGAAGATATAGATACAGACTTGCCATCTTGGTTCAGGCCATCTCTTTTCAAGGCTTTTAGGAAGCAACTTTAAACTCACCTTTCAGTTCCTTACAATGTAAATGAATTTTAAAATGCAATAAATTCCAAGTGTAATGCAACTAAATAATCCACCGAAAAGTAAAAAAAAAAAAAAAATATTAAAATGCTTCAGAGTACAGAAAAGTTGTTTTGAGGACACTACATATTCCTGAAAATAATAAGAAAAAAAAAAAATCTGTCAATAAGGACATAAGCAGGGCCTTGTTAAAAGCATATTCATCTCAGAAACGGGTATTGTGGCACCACACAGTAGACCTCACCCACAGACCTGACTGTCTTTCCTTGAGTGTGTTTCTCCCACTCACACACCTCAAGGGCCTTCAAAACTGCAAAGGATTCATGATCCATACGCAAAACAAAACTGGATGAGATAACCCTTTTGAAAAAGCAGCCTGCTGTCTACCTGCAACAACAAAGCATGCTCATTGCTTCTATTGTTTAGAAAAGCTTGCCCTGAAGAATTCTGCGCTTTACATCATTTAAGATATAAATGCAGAATAATTTCAAAAAACCCCAAACCAATCCTCCTCCAAAAAAACCCTTCAACTATTTCTCCCCTCCTTCTACAGTTTATAAATAAAATTTGTATACAAAACATTGACAGTCGTATTGATGGTTTGCTTTGGTCAGTCAGTTTCTCTTTCACTTGTTAACACGTTAAGAGAGGGACAAAAAAAGTCAGAGGTCAAGAAAAAAGCTAACAAAAACAAACAAAAAAACCCCTGCAAACACAACACCCTACCAAAATAAAGCAAATTCATACCACCATTACTTAAATAAAAAGTTTCACTTGCTGTTTAAATATTTTGCAGACTTCTGTTACAGCCTCCTCAAGTACTCAGATTTCTTTCTTCTTCTATTACAGTTATATTCCTCTATGTGTCCAAAATAAACATAACTATTGTTGTGACAACTTGAAGGCTTCTGAGCCCATCTGGCCAAAATACCTGAGAACCTCCAGTGTCATGAAGAGCTAGAGTAGGGAGCAATGTTGTGAGTTTTGAGCAACACAACTGGCCACTTAAATCTTTTGTCTTGCATAGGAAACCACAGCACAGGCAACTTTCACATGCAATCAAACCAGTGTACTTGTTGGCAGGCTCCTGGGGAGTTCAACAGGGGAAATGCTTTAATTGACATGAACAAGTTTGCACAGCAAATACTGAAGATCAAAAGATTTTATTTTTTCATTGGGCATTAAAGCTACAAGCCCTTGAAAAGTCTCATTTCTGTAACTTGAAGCATGTATACATCACAAGCCAAAGCAGAGAATAATAAAGCAATACAAAACCACCACAGTTGCAGGGGAACAGAGTCCCTTGTGCATTCCCCAAAAGCCACGGGGTTATCCAAGATTTACGATTTCTGTCTTAGTCATCTAAGGGAAGACTCTTCTCACTTCCTCCCACTGTTGGAGTTGGTTTTCGATTGGCGAGCCAGGATTACCTTGGCAGAATCAACAAGCAAGACCTCATTTGTGCAAATCCCAATACTCTAGTTTATTACTGGAAAGTCTGGCAGTTTTTAAACTTAGCTGGTTTTGGGAGCTCATAGATGGTCCAGGACTGGTATGCAACCCCATACAGCAAATTTCAGCCTAGTGGCAACAGATGTGCTTTTAAGTATCTCCCACAGATTCTTTAGAAATAACACACTAATGTCCATGCCCCCACCAATTTCATGCTGAAAACCAGGGCTTTAGATCCCTCCTGATGGGATGAGTACAGCGTGCAACTTGAGCTGTGTTATCATGAATCACATCCAGAAGAGGCAGAAGAAACCATTAGCTTTCCACAGACCTTTCCGTACTCTGAACTATTATAAGCTTGAAGTCAGAGCAGGATAAACAACAAAGCACAACCTCCTATCTACTACTCCATTCTCATTTGCTCCAGATGACTCTGGTATAAAAGAGAAGAGATAGTAAAGTGAAGTGGAAATACTGAATACAGCTACTGTCTACTCTACAAACTGCCATAATGTTTTTTCAAGATTCTCCCCAGTCAGTATGGCAATCAAACAAAAAGGGAGACACATACTGAGAAAACACTAGAGAAGCTGACCTGGGAGAAAAAAAAAATACTAATAGTCTGAATATTCTGAACACACTGATCTCGCCATCCTCCAATGGGAAGTTCATAGAACTAGCAAACTTTCACACTTCACTCCTTTGCAAATAAATGTATACCTCCTTCACAGTGTATGATGCAGGCCTAAGAAAGAAATGAAAGCTTTTCAACCCCAATGTTTTTTCTCCTTGATTTTCTTTTATGCACACACCTGCCTGATGCAGGTGTGATGTCTATCCTGACCACTATTGAAGTTTTTTGTCTTACTTAGGAACTTCCTTTCAAGTTCTGAAGTAAAAAAATTCCAAGCATTGCCTCCACAGTAACATAACTACCATAAGCAATGCACTGAAACTTGCAAATGCAAATAAAAGACCCAGAGTCAGACAAGACAACCCCTCCTCACATTATGGAGGCCACAAAGTAATTAAACAGAGAAATCAATATTCCCTTTAGGCTACTCCTCAGTTCTTCTAGATTTAAGTACAATGAAGGCAACTGCAAAATTCACACATTTGGTTTGCAAACTAACTGCTCATTTTTTGTTTGGGGATTTAACTTTTAACACCATAAACTGTGGATTAGAAGGACTGCAAGAAATAGCTGCTTGGACACTGGATCTGTGGCTTCAGGGGGGAAAAAGTTTATTTTTTTTAATGTCATGAAACTTGACTAGTCCAACTGTTGCATAAAACACACATGTACACATAGGCCTTTGGTAGTCAGTAGGACTGGATGTCCAGTACCTATTCCTCCAAGCAGCTCTCTTAGCTCGCTGAAAGACATGAAGCCTATTGGTTACAAAAAAATTGTTCATAATTTGCAAACTTTCCCAACTGGATACCTCAAGGAGTATGCACCACCCTTGTAAAACTTACACTCAGTTAAAAACTAAAAAAATAAAATGTTCAGCAATTTCACCTGCATGGATCAACTCTGACCACCCACGTGAAACTGTAGACCAAGGAATTGTAAAGTCACTTTGGCAAGTTGCATGCAAGCAGGCACCTTATGCCCAGACTATGTTCTACTTGTCTGCAGGGGCAGCAGCACAGCTTGCTTAGTGAGTAGTAGGACTCCAGTCACAAGGACTCTGCTTCCCTCTTGGCCATGGCCTGGTGCAGGATGCCAGGCAAGTCCTTGTCTCCTTAACATCCCAGGTCACCAAGAAATTCCTATACTAATTGATATAACAAGTACAGAAATTAATTAACAGAGATTAATAGATCTGTCTACTTTCTCCTGAGAGAATCCTACACTTCAAAAGAACCCCAAACCATTTTCAAATAAAACTGCGCTCCTTCCCCAGAGGCTCATCACGTTCAGGCATACACAACAAAGGGTTCTCTGCACTTACTGAGCACCTCACAAAAATTATCACGACCCATGCTCCAAGACACAGTGGTTTTCAAGCCTTTCATGTGCAGGTCTCAGAAGATTTTCCAGCAGACACGCAACTAATGGCTAGAGTGGTTAGGGTAGTTGATCTTAGTTTTATTTCCTGTATCCCTCAAAAGCCATCAAAAGGCCAAAAATTGAGCTGAGTAACCCTGTGTTTCTTGCAGTCTATTCCCACCCAAGCTAAGCAAAATTTATCTTTGCTGAAAACTAAAATCGTAAAAATTGACAGAAATTTCATCTAAAAACCAGAGATCTGTGTTTAATTCCATTAGAAACTCAATCAGTTGTAAGAAAAATCTTCTTCTGCGTTGGTAGAAGGGTCAGCTGGGCTTGTTTAGTCTAGAGAAAACTGAGATGGGATCTCATTAATGCATATAAGTATCTCAAAGGTGGCTGTCAAGAGGATGGTGCCAGACTTTTCAGTGGTGCCCAGTGACAGGACGACGAGCAGTGGCCATAAACTAAAACACCAGAAGTTCCACCTCAAAACGAGGAAGAATCTCTTTATATTGAGGGTGGAAAAGCACTGGAACAGGCTGTCCAGGGAAGCCGTGAAGTGTCCCTCTCTGGAGGCATTCAAAACCCACCTGGATGCATTCCAGTGTCACTTGCTCTTGGTGACCCTTGGGNTTCTGCGTTGGTAGAAGGGTCAGCTGGGCTTGTTTAGTCTAGAGAAAACTGAGATGGGATCTCATTAATGCATATAAGTATCTCAAAGGTGGCTGTCAAGAGGATGGTGCCAGACTTTTCAGTGGTGCCCAGTGACAGGACGACGAGCAGTGGCCATAAACTAAAACACCAGAAGTTCCACCTCAAAACGAGGAAGAATCTCTTTATATTGAGGGTGGAAAAGCACTGGAACAGGCTGTCCAGGGAAGCCGTGAAGTGTCCCTCTCTGGAGGCATTCAAAACCCACCTGGATGCATTCCAGTGTCACTTGCTCTTGGTGACCCTTGGGAGGAGGGGTGGACTAGATGATCTCCAGAAGTCTCTTTCAACCCTAGCAATTCTATGATTCTGTAGTGGAAAATTTGTCAGTTTCCTCTTCAGTGCAGGAATTTCTTCCTAATTGTAACATTAAAGGAAGCAAATAAGTCATTAAAACTCAAGCCAAAATTATTGTTGTGTTTGTGAAGTAATATTCAAAGCATTTCTTCTTCTCATATTTTCACTTGAATGTTCACTGTTTACAGCAGAATCACAGAATAACACGGTTTGGAAGTGACTTCTTTTCTCCTGGTCCTATTCTCCCAATGAAACAGAGACAAATTAACTTGGGTTGTTTAGGGGCTTGTCCAACTGAGTTCTGAGTATCTGCAAGGACATTCCAACCTCCCTGGGTAGCCTGTTAAAATGTTTGGCTACTTTCACGTTGGAATTTTTTTTCCTAGTATCTCATTGGAATTTCCCTTGTTGCAACTTGTGTCTGTTGCCTCTTGTCGTACTGCCTCTCCATACCCTCTCACCAGTTAACTGAAGATATGGGATAGTTTTCCTCTAAAGAAAAGCAACACACAGAAAGGTGTATTCTCAAGATGTTCATAAAATACACACACACAGAAAAGGATTTTCAGCTTCTTTTTCTGAAATACAAGAACAATATTTTTGCTTGCAACCTAACACTGTCTGTAATGTACCACCAAAGATTTACCTTCACAGACAAGTAAATGTGTTAAGGGACCTTACAGGCCATCTACTTTCAACTAGTTCTCTGCGATAGGCACGGAACACCTTCCAGTAGGACCAGGTTGCTCAAAGCCCTGTCCAACCTGGCCTTGAACGCTGCCAGGGATGGGGCATTCACAGCTTCTCCAGCTAACCTGTTCCAGTGCATCACCACTCTCATAATGAAGAATTTCTTTCTAATAGGTAAACTAAATCTATCCTCTTTCAGTTTAAAGCCATTCCTCCTTGTAGTACCACTACCTGCAGTAGTCCTGCCAGCCTGAGGTACTTACACGACCTCATGATACATTGTTTCACCTAACTTCCCTTTTTCCTGTTAATCAGGGAAGCAACATTTAGCGATGTAGAAACTGGACACAAAGAAAAAATACGCGAAAACTTGCGGTCAGCATGAGGATAAGAACTACAGGCCACAGCGTAGGGCTTGTACCTGCTCCACCGGAGCACCCCCTTCGGGGTTGCGCAGACTTGTGTCAAAGCACCACAACGAGCTGGAGTGTTCGAGCGCTGCTGCGCTGAGCTGCTAGCACACCCTTCTCTCCAGAAGCAAACCTGCTGCACAAGAATGGATGCTTGGTTCACAAAGTGTACGTTTGGGTTTGGGGAGGGGGGGCCGCTTGTTTGTTTGTTGGTTGGATTTTTACAACATAGCACCATCTGCTAGGGGGCACCTGTACCCGATTCGTCCTCTCCGGGGCACGGCCCCGGGCGGGGAGGCGCTGACAGCTGCGGGCGGCTGTGCCCGAGCTCCCCCGGTGCGNTTTCATCTAAAAACCAGAGATCTGTGTTTAATTCCATTAGAAACTCAATCAGTTGTAAGAAAAATCTTCTTCTGCGTTGGTAGAAGGGTCAGCTGGGCTTGTTTAGTCTAGAGAAAACTGAGATGGGATCTCATTAATGCATATAAGTATCTCAAAGGTGGCTGTCAAGAGGATGGTGCCAGACTTTTCAGTGGTGCCCAGTGACAGGACGACGAGCAGTGGCCATAAACTAAAACACCAGAAGTTCCACCTCAAAACGAGGAAGAATCTCTTTATATTGAGGGTGGAAAAGCACTGGAACAGGCTGTCCAGGGAAGCCGTGAAGTGTCCCTCTCTGGAGGCATTCAAAACCCACCTGGATGCATTCCAGTGTCACTTGCTCTTGGTGACCCTTGGGAGGAGGGGTGGACTAGATGATCTCCAGAAGTCTCTTTCAACCCTAGCAATTCTATGATTCTGTAGTGGAAAATTTGTCAGTTTCCTCTTCAGTGCAGGAATTTCTTCCTAATTGTAACATTAAAGGAAGCAAATAAGTCATTAAAACTCAAGCCAAAATTATTGTTGTGTTTGTGAAGTAATATTCAAAGCATTTCTTCTTCTCATATTTTCACTTGAATGTTCACTGTTTACAGCAGAATCACAGAATAACACGGTTTGGAAGTGACTTCTTTTCTCCTGGTCCTATTCTCCCAATGAAACAGAGACAAATTAACTTGGGTTGTTTAGGGGCTTGTCCAACTGAGTTCTGAGTATCTGCAAGGACATTCCAACCTCCCTGGGTAGCCTGTTAAAATGTTTGGCTACTTTCACGTTGGAATTTTTTTTCCTAGTATCTCATTGGAATTTCCCTTGTTGCAACTTGTGTCTGTTGCCTCTTGTCGTACTGCCTCTCCATACCCTCTCACCAGTTAACTGAAGATATGGGATAGTTTTCCTCTAAAGAAAAGCAACACACAGAAAGGTGTATTCTCAAGATGTTCATAAAATACACACACACAGAAAAGGATTTTCAGCTTCTTTTTCTGAAATACAAGAACAATATTTTTGCTTGCAACCTAACACTGTCTGTAATGTACCACCAAAGATTTACCTTCACAGACAAGTAAATGTGTTAAGGGACCTTACAGGCCATCTACTTTCAACTAGTTCTCTGCGATAGGCACGGAACACCTTCCAGTAGGACCAGGTTGCTCAAAGCCCTGTCCAACCTGGCCTTGAACGCTGCCAGGGATGGGGCATTCACAGCTTCTCCAGCTAACCTGTTCCAGTGCATCACCACTCTCATAATGAAGAATTTCTTTCTAATAGGTAAACTAAATCTATCCTCTTTCAGTTTAAAGCCATTCCTCCTTGTAGTACCACTACCTGCAGTAGTCCTGCCAGCCTGAGGTACTTACACGACCTCATGATACATTGTTTCACCTAACTTCCCTTTTTCCTGTTAATCAGGGAAGCAACATTTAGCGATGTAGAAACTGGACACAAAGAAAAAATACGCGAAAACTTGCGGTCAGCATGAGGATAAGAACTACAGGCCACAGCGTAGGGCTTGTACCTGCTCCACCGGAGCACCCCCTTCGGGGTTGCGCAGACTTGTGTCAAAGCACCACAACGAGCTGGAGTGTTCGAGCGCTGCTGCGCTGAGCTGCTAGCACACCCTTCTCTCCAGAAGCAAACCTGCTGCACAAGAATGGATGCTTGGTTCACAAAGTGTACGTTTGGGTTTGGGGAGGGGGGGCCGCTTGTTTGTTTGTTGGTTGGATTTTTACAACATAGCACCATCTGCTAGGGGGCACCTGTACCCGATTCGTCCTCTCCGGGGCACGGCCCCGGGCGGGGAGGCGCTGACAGCTGCGGGCGGCTGTGCCCGAGCTCCCCCGGTGCGCTGCCCTCCGCTCCGCCACCGCCTCGGACCGACCCGGCGGCGAGAGCAGCCGGCAGAGCCCTCTGCGACGGGGACCGGGCAGACAAAGGGCCGCCCCCGGGCGCAAAGCGAGAAAGCCTCAGAGAAAGCCTCCAGGGGGACTCTGCTCTCGCCACCACGAACTTCTGGGAGTGTGCGCCCCCACGCTCGGCTCTCGGGGCGCCGTCGGCCAGTCTCGCTCCGGTGTC
>VWZF01002210.1:308421-459854 GCA_013396755.1 Sclerurus mexicanus | reverse complement strand
CCTCCGGCCCGGTCCCCGCCATACGCCCGTGGCCTCCCCGCGAGCGACCCCTGCGGGCGCCGCTGCCGCCATCCCGGCCCGGCACACCTGCCCCGGCCCGGCACACCTGCCCCGGCCCGCCGGCGTCCGGCTTCAGCGGGATGGAGATGTCTCACGCAGCTTTAAGATCCCCTGCCTTTATCATCATCATGGCTAGGCTTCGCGAACGAAGATTTGCCCTTATAGTCGCGTAACATCGCTCACGAGGGAAGAGCGGGACCACTCTTCTCCAGCTTTGCTGGAGTGATTAAAGTGGAGCTGTTGCCTGCTGGGGGCAAGGCTTTAGACGAATACAGAAATTACAAAAGATTGTTTATGCAGTCTTAATTCGATCCCCTTGTACATATGGCTTATGATACAGCCTCTAATTACTCAATCATGCTATTTTTCCTAGACAGCTACTTCCAACACTGTGACTGGTGGGTGAATGGCATTCACTCAGCACTGAGCTGTTTAATAACTTCATCCTCTTTAGACAACATATGTCCCCGATATGTCCTGAAGGCTTATTTGTAGCTATTATTGTTATTGGGCATTGTCTAAAGTAGAAATACATTTCATTTCCCCATGTGGCTGCATTGCCAGCACAGCAGTGGAGGGAGGAGAGTTTGGGGTGGTAATGCCAGCTCACCATTCTGTTTTCTGGACCTGGCTGGAAGCAGGAGGCTTTCCCAAAAACTTGCTCATGGGGTCACACAAGACTTTGTTTCTAAGCAACATCAAAGTTCTATCCACTGTGGTTTGGGAGAAAAATAGGAAATCATGACCCAAGTGCAACTCACCAGGTCAGAAACTAGAAAACAATCCAACTTTTCCTTTTTAGGCTTAAAAAAATGTATTCTGATTTAGGGGGCCCGACTCATAATCTTTGTGCACTTGTAGATGGAAATTTTGCTCAGGACACTGCATGCAGGTGTTTTTGCCACTTGCACTGAAAGTCTTGGGTAGATGCCTGGATCTTACCTACACTACTGGCTTTAGTTTTTTTGTTGACAAAGGGCTGCTGAAATACGAAAATTAATCTTGCTTGTGTGGATAAGAGCACAAAGACCGAATCTAGCAATAAATAAGCATTCCCATAACATTCCTTGATAAAAAATATCCACATACGTCCTGAAAGAGCAGACCTTCTTAGTTTGGAGAGAAATTTCCTGGGTTTAGTTACACAGTTCTACACCACCAATCCACAGATATTTCACAATCTTTCACAAAACCTGTAGCAAATACAAAGTTAGGCATGACACTTGATTTCTGAAAAAGAGAAGAGTAACAGGATACAAAAAATAAGTCCACGTTGGGCTAAATCTTTAGGACTACAGTTCACTTAAAACAGAAGTAGCCAACACCTTTCACCAGATAAAGTCATAACTCAAATTGCATGGTGAAACTACTGCTTCTTAATTCTCATGACTGTTGCTTTAAAACACTTAGGAAGTATTGGGCATTTACTTAATGTGCACTGCTTCCATGGGTGTTTTAGTGTTTTATTTTCTTTTGAATACTTCAATATCCACTGTCTTGTTTGGATGACAACACTATTTGGTTGATAGTGCTAGTTGCTGTGAGAAACAGGTAAGCACTTACACTGAATGTTTGAGAAAAATGGATGCCTTGATGAGAAGACTGACAACACCTGTAAGGTGAATCAATAAATCTTTATTTTTCTGGTTGCAAAGATTGTCTTTGATCTCTAGGAAGAGATTTTAAAAAAAATTATGGAAAAAGAGACCAACAAATGGAGTAAAATTTAAGTGAAAAGACTGTACTGTTGAGAGTTCTTGCTGTATTTCTAAGTATCAATGGGTAAAAAAAAATATCTTGGGAGGAAGAATGGAAATCTTTGTTGCTAAAATATATACTTAAATGTATAAATTAGATGTAAAATTATTTACTTTCACATATATGAGCTATCACACCTATGTATGATGTGTTAGAATGTCTAGCTAGAGCAATGCACAGGAAAATAAGTACTACTTACTTTGTGCTATAGTTTGATACAGTGCTTGATACTGTTACTCATCTGATTTGGCAAAGACAGTATGATTTTGCATGCACAGCCTAAAGTAATTAAAACATACATACATCCTTATTACATTTCCATTCACACAAATAAACCCGAAGAATCCAAAACACAAAACCCACATTAAAGGAACATTATTATGAAGTTAAATGCTGACACTGGGATAAGCCAGAGGTAAGGGTTTTCAGAAAAACTTGTTTTGACTTGTAGAGGATATGACTTACAATTTAGGATGATGTAGGATGATTTTTTTTCCTCAGAGGACCACTGCCTTGTAAAGTGCACGGGACAGACACTGTTCAACGAATGTGCAGCCTTTCAGCTTACGTTTAATCTCTTTGTTCATCATACATCCTCAGGCTTTGTTTAAAGCTATTTAAATCCTTCTTGTAATGTGGAATTATTAACATCATAGCAGGCTTTTCTACAGCACTCACTGTTACAGTACCTTGAGTATATGATAAATGCTTATGAATTCCATTCATGAGATGTAGCAAACATCACCATCTCACTTGCTGGGAAATAAGACACAGGAAGATTAAGGTTAAATACGTCAATTAATTTTGGTTGCCAGCCTTGAGATGACCAGCGCTTGCCTTGGTAAAATAGTTAGCATGATGCAGTACTTTGTATGTTTGAAGCATAGCTCCCTTTGACTTCAGATGCAGCTGTGAATGCTAACTACTTCCACAAATCAGACCCCAGGCTCTCAAACCAAACACCAAGCATAAAAAGAGCACTCAGTGGCCACCTGTAGTTCAAGTAATCTGCCTGACGTCATGTAGGAGTGCTCTGGTGCTAGCAGACACAGAATCGATCATTTTCAGAGTGGTGTTCACTGCAGCAGTGAATGCACTGCCTTGACCTTGTCCTGCTCTTTTGCCTCCTCTCCCAGAACTCAAGGATCTTTGTCCAAATCTGTCTTCTTCCATGACCTCATCCAGTGTAGGTCCAGCTTTTGCTCAGACTGAATCCCCCTCCCAGCTGCAATGGTTCCAGCAAGAAGGACATGGGGAGCACTAGAGGCACTTTCCCCTGGGCTGGAAGAGGATGCTCCTCTGTACAAAGGAACAGAGAGCATGGTCGCTAAAAATTTCCACATTGGCACTGTGCTAGATACTCCTGCACTGAATCATAATTCCAGATGCATGGATTCTCAAAACAAGTTCAAGGAGTGAGATAAAGAGTGCAAGGATATGGTGTGTCTGGCAGTTCTTGGCAGAGAAACTCATTTGGCCAGGTCAGCATGCGTTACCCACCAGCTCAGCCAGCCTGGACATAATATCTTGCCAACTGGGCTGTTGTGTGCTCAGGATTCTGAGCCTAAGTCGCTAGTATCTTGTTTGGGAATGTCTGCACCAGGCTGCTGGAGTGCTGCAGCTCCCATTTACTGAGTTCATATAATCTGAGGTTACAGAGAAATCTCTAGTCTTACAAGGGAATAACAAAACCCACACCCCTAAAAACCAAAGACCAGTGCTCCAAGGAACATGTGCACTATGATTTCCCATTTTTGCTGTGGTAGGATTTTGTTTCTAACATAGGCAATACACATTTCTCTTACTCTCAAAAACATCTGAGTGTTTTGTTCCTGATTTTCTAAGTAAATTCACTAAATAAATTCTCATTAAGCCAATTTCCTCAGATGTAATATTTCAGAATTGACAGTTTGTAAAGGTATAAATAACTAAAAAGGTACAAGATACAGACTGGGCCCTCATTTTCACAAGACAGCAAGTGTAGAGGAAATTTAGATACAAGGCTTCACTGAGTGGAAGTTCACTAGTATAACAGAATGACATAATGTAATGTCAGCTGAGAAGCACCTGTGAAAGATCACAGATTTCATTTCCTCCAGCACTCTCTGCAAATCAGAAAAGGTTCAAAGTATAACAGAGTAATTTATGGCAACTATGCAAGCTTTATTTCGCTTTATTGAGCACCAGCTGATAATTTGATGAAGATGAAATAAGGGTGCACCACACCCTTTCATTTCATACATATAGAATCTTTACTGGAATTGCAGCTCTGTGCTGGTGATATTCATTTCTGTCCTTTGTGGATGGTTCAGGAATATATGCCCCAGAGAAATACAACAGTAAATATCTGAAGACAGGGAAATGAGCCTGTGTGCCAGATGGATACAATTTAGTGACACTCTGATGGAGCAGGTTCCCTTCAGAAGAGGTATTTATAAGTTGTAATTGAAATGGTACTTGGAATTACCTGAGCATGTTCTATTTATATCACTTGGAGTGTGATGGATTTATCAAAAATAATGTATACTAATCCCTTGACATGGCTGGCTATCTCCACCAAAGTGCTACTCACAGGGCTATCCTAAGTCCTGATACCATTGTCTTTATTTGGTTAATTTTTCTCAGAAAATAGGTAACAAGAGAATGCAGCCAGGTTGCTTTCCTTCTTAATCAGCATGCATATAATTCAGAAGAGGCAATTGAAGCTAGATATAAAAGAGGATGTAGTATAATGTATAGTCTTGATGATCAATCTTTTTCTCTCATAAATATCCACTCTGAATTCCCCAACTGTGTTCCCTTTGACTTTGTGTCTTCTTTGTATTGATTTTCCAATAGCAGTCTAATTCCTGCATTTGTCTGCAGAAACTACTAATAGAAAGGCAGAAGTTTCAATGTGTAAACATGAGTTTTCACACAACATGCCCATTAAAAGCTACATTTGTTTAGACAGTTAACAGTGTAACACCATATGATGTACTTGACAGATTTAGACATGTAAAGACGTAGACAGTCACATGGGGAAAATACAGTACTGGCGCTAATTAGGCACGAATTAAAGTAGATAGTTAGACACTAATTAAAGTAGATAGTTAGACACTTATGTCTAAAACCAGAAAATGCAAAATATGTTGGAAACACACAGCAGCCTCCATAATAGTTGGTTCATGCATGCAACCCCATGCAGTGCTACACCTCTGCAATACCAGAGAGCAGCAGTGACATGTTAGTGCAGGGCTTTCAGAGGGATTAGCCAGGGTGGGCAGAGAGCAATCCTGGCACTGATTTGCTTCAGCCAATTTGAGAGACATTTTACAGCTCCCTGTAGTGCACCACATTCTGTAGCATAGGAAAAAGCATCAGGGAGAAGTAAGCTAACACACCAAGAGATGTGTTGGTGTTGGGGCTGGGAGTACAATGGAAGAATGAAGCAGCTGCCTAGTCTAGTCTATAAGGAACTCCAATCCCCATCTCTAAAACTACCCCTAAAATTAATACTCTAACTCGTAATATTATAGTAAGAGTAGCACCATTACTACTAAATAAGGCAGACCTGAAACCAAGGTCTCTCTTTCTCACCTGTGAGAGCTTCAACCAGTGTGACATGACTCTCCAATTTGTTTAATTTTAGGGGTAGGGGCAGGGAGTGAAGGGAGAAGGAAAGTGAAAGCCAAAGAGAAATTAAAAAAAGAAAAGAAGTGGGAAGCAAGTTCTTACAAGTGACTGGAAAAAAGCAGTGCACCAAAGGTGAAGGCAGAGATCCTACACCTAGTTTAGTGCAAGGTGGAGGCATGATTTGTACTTACAGAGGAGAAGAAGGAAATACCCTCCTAGTGGGATGGGAAAACAGCAGCTGATGGTTAAGCCTCTAGTGCTTAGCACTCTCAGACTTCAGGTAGGATTTTCAAAGGCAGCTGTGTGAACAAGGGGTAAATCTCTCAGTAAAGTTGGCCCTATGTTTTTTCAGCCTATCTCAGACCTTATACATGAAAAAATTCACAAGCTGAAAGTTATTTTACTGAATTATTCATAGACAGATTGCATGTAATCAAAGTATTTCAGAAGAACTGTTTGTTCACATATCAAAAAGCCATCAAATGCCGAGCTCTACAGCATGGATTCCTTGCTTGGGAAAGTTGTATTAACCAAAAATAGAGTTATACATTGGCTGCTTTTATATAATCTGCCACAGGGATATCATTATATTTGTTAGGTCAAATTTGGGGGAAAAAAAAGTAGAAAAAAGGGACTGACTCACAAGATAAAGTCTACTGTAAAATCTGAAAATCAGGTTACTTCAAATTCTAACCTCTTACATTGGCTGTACAATGCATGTGTTGCATGAAACTGCTTTTGCTTCTCCTTAAGCTACAAATGTCTTGCTCTTTCCAACCCCAAAACGGATGTACACCATATTTCAGTTGATACAAGCTTTCCTTGTGAACCACAGGGGAGGGGATGTCCCTCAGAGCTGTTTGCCTTTGCTGTATGGGTAACCTGGTCTTTTAGGCACTTGGTTTTATCAGCAAGCTTTTAACTGGAGAGTGGTGATACATCACTGAGAACCAAAATGGAAGGTCAAAATTTAAAAAAACCAAGGCCACAAAGTAATACACAAATTGCTAGAACAATATCTGGTAATTCTCCCCTCACATAAGGAACTGCTAGAGAGTGGTGTACCAAAGGTGAAAACGCTGTCCTGCATATCCGCATGCACACACACATATATGAGGTACCTATAGGTGTAAAATGCTGACTTCAACTGGTTCAGGCAGCTTATTGCAACAGCTCAGCGAGTTCTTTTTCTAACTTAGTTTTGACTCATATCCCAGGGAGTTACATATAGAACCTTGGGTTCCTATCCCTTCCTTAGCACATGCATATATAAACCTGCACATTTTGAAGTTGTAGGTAAAGTTTCATTTTTATTCTATACAATCAGATGAGGAGTAGTTTATAGTATCAGCTTGCAGAATAACTGGGAAATATGGAACCTTTTACATTTTTAATTGAGTAAGAATAGCTCTAATTAAGTAATTAATTCTTGTTACTCTTTTCCATGTTGTTGTTAAAATGTGAAATACTCAAAGCAGCAAGTAGATCTGCATATCATAAAGTATTTCCCTCCACTTTTAAATTAGATTCTTTGCCAACAGTATTTCTGGAATGCAGTATGCATTTCTTTTAAAACTATACAAAATACATCTGGAAGATAATGCTTATGAAAATGGCTGTTGAAAAAGTATACCATATAAATCAATTATTTAGGATGTCTAAAGTAGAGCAAGAAAACCTATACAATGAATATAAAAAGATAATACAATTAACATCATCATGAATGTCTACACAAAAATAGCAGCCAAGCATTTGCAAGAGGACAAAGAATGTAATTCATTTATAATGAATCAAGGCAAATAAATCAAAGTCTCCTTGCTCAATTTATTGAGTTTTACTCAACATCAAGGCTTCTTCTGAACCAATTTTTCTGCAGTCTTTGTCCAGAGCCACATGACTGGAGCAAAACTATGAATTGCTTTAAGCACTCCCAGATGCTGGGATTGTCAGTCTTAGATCATACTACTTCCAATTCTTGTGGAAAAAGAATGCATATATTCTCATTATACTGGGCCTTCAACTGAGTAATCTCCTGATTGAGAAACTTGAGTTTAAAACAGCTGAGCAACAATTATGATCAACTGGTCTGATTTCTGCTGCTAGATGAAATAAAAAAATGACTCTCTTGTTTCTGCTGGTATTATTTTGTTGCCACTATATTTTACTTCTGCTCCTCTTGCTGCAGTGACCTTAGCTGTTTCAGTGGGACTGCACATGTGCTGCTGATTGAGCTAAGCCAGCCTTTAACATCACACCTTGTAAAGGCAGCTCCTATTGCCCTTATGGGAGGCTCTTTCAAAAGATGTCACCTTTTTTCCTCCTTTCTTTTTATCTCCAATTAACACAAGCAGGCTCAGCCATATGTCATTTGCATTTACAAGAACAGTATACAGTGTCTTTTGAAGATCTGCTTAAAGTGCTTTTTCATACTCAAACAGCATAAAGCAAAAAGACTACACTTGTAATGTTATGAAAAATGTTAATTTACTGTAAAGAAAAGGTCATAGTGCCTTCTCCTCAGCCTTACCTTTTTATTTCATGGCATTTATCCATGGAGAGCATACTGTTCCAAGGACTATGTGTGACAGTCCCTGCTTACAGCCTAAGATGAGTTACAGACCTCTTACATTTTTAGTTTTATGTCCACCAAGGAATGGGAGATCACAGATGGGCATCTGGATAGGAAATCTCACCCTGAATTGCATAATGGAAACACCCAAATACATAGGGAGGTCATGTGGTAAATCTCCCTTTCCTTCGGGACAGATAACTAGAAAAGGGTGGCAGGACAAAGCTATTGCTCAAAAATCTGCACATTGCACCAGCTGCATCTCCACTCTTCTGGACTTTAGCCTGTGTTTCTTGTGCCAAGCACAACGTGATGAAGAATTATCCTTGCTGCAATCATCTGTGTCTGATCCCAGGTCAGGAAGAAACTACAGCACTGTACTGCATATGTATGAAATGCAAGTGCTGTGGAAGAAATTATGATACAGGGTCAAAAATATGATTCTCCTATCGAATTCAAAGATTTGATTGGCTTGCTCATCTCTGCAGGAGTAGAATTTCTCCTCAAAATGATGTCTTAATAATTAATTGTTATTGGCTTGAGTGTTCTGTCATAAGCATCCATATAGTTATGGATCATAGCAGTTAGAGGGTAAACTACAACTTCTATCCTCGTTCAAGCTCCCCTTCCAAATGACAGCCTTGTACCTCTAACTGTTCTCAAGATGGAAAGCTAAAATTTTCCCACTCTTCGTTACTGCAATTGCTAACAAAAGTGATCAAAATGTTTCTATCTTCTCTAACATAAATGTGGTTCAAGCCAGGGGAAGTAGGTGCAAAACTGAACACTGATGTCTTGAAAATTCTTCTTCTTTTCTCCAGAAACATAAATATTAGGTGGAAATAAACCATGATTAGACCAAGCCCTCAGCCAAAACTAAAGAATGTTTGTTGTAGGGATGAGATATTATTTTGGAAACATAAGGCAGTCAAAAGCTGGGTTGGTTTTGTTTTATTTTGTTTTTTGAATTCCTGATCCTTTAAGCATAAAAAATGTGGAAATGGCTTCATTTTTAGCCTTTGGACTTACCCCAGACATGATCCTCACAAGGACAAGTAACTGTATATTGTCTATGTATACAATGGACTAACTGTTAGACTAATGGGGGGCTGCAGGAGGTTTCTGTGGCCCCTTCATTAAACTAATGACAAACATTCATCTCATTACAGAGGATACATTCTCTTCTATATCCGTTTTACAGCTCAGTGTGTTTACTCTTTTTGCAAGGGCTCTTTGCTTGTGTTCTCTGAATTCTTAAGGGAATGTGTGATGAAAAAAATACTTTTATTACCTATTAATTACGAACCAAATTTTCTAATACTAATAGGCAGCTGAAGTTCATGTAACCGCAACCCATCCTATACCATAGCTGAGACATTTCAACTTCTTTAAGCTTGCGGACATGGAGATCTAAACCCATTTTCCATACTGTTTGCTGTTGGGGCAGAGCCACAACTCACCTGAAGACAGTCCTGCATATTTACTGTATCTCATCCATATGGATGCTCCTTCCACTGGGATGCCTCTACTTCTCATCCCCTAGCTCTGCTTTTAGGATCTTTTCCATTGAATAGTAATTTTACAGGAGTCTCATGGCTGGGAAAATTCTGAGAAGCAAAAAAATAAATATAATTTCAGAAGACTTGGGATAATATTGTTTAATGGTGGGAGTTTTTAAATGAGGAATGCTGAAGGCACATGAGTACCCCACGTGCTGTTTTTCTGCATAGCTCAAGACTTTTGTAAATTAAAGCTGGGCTGGAAGATCCCAGAGAAGTTTGGCAGGGTGACTGTGAAACATTTTATAACATTTACATCATTGTCTTATGTTTTTCAAGGGAAATTACTCATAGTGTGATTTCTACAGTAAGTAGAAATCTACTCCCTCCTGCAGCACGGCACGCTAAATCAGAGAGAGGCAAAGATTATCTGATGATAGCAAGGTGATAATTCTCTGTTTGTCCAGTGTCTTCAAATTTAAACTCTAACTGTCCTTTATTGAGTGAATATGAAAACATGTTAATGCTTTGGGGATGTTTGTGGTAAGAAGTTGAGATGGAACACTGAACATACTCTGTACAACTCATTTCTTTGCTTCAGAGAGGCTGATAGATGTTTGAACTCTGAGCATGCTTTGTATTGTAGTCTCCATCTTAAAGCAAATAATCACATACCTGCTTTGGCAGTGCATTCAACGAGAAGGAAATTTTGAAGAAGTTGCCTCAGGGACTGCATTGCTTCAAAGAAAGGCTTTTGCGAAAGTTAAGATTCAAAATATATCAGAAGTCTTGAAGTGTGTATAACCATAACAACAAAACAGGACAAGCTGTATTCTTGCAAGCAAATATAGTACTAGTTGAATGAAAGCAAAATGTAGGAAGGAGATTCTAAACAGGAAAAGAATGCAAACAAAAAGTTAGAGTAGGAAGATTTCCAAATTCAGAGCCCCAAAAATTTTCCATTGCCACTTTATTCCATCAGTCTACATTTTGGTAAATATGAAATTCACATAATGTCCCTTTATCTTTTAAAGAAGACATTGACTCTCAAACACTGCCACTGCAGAGTTCAGTTTATAGCTGTCACCACTGGGTGATGTAACGTGTTTCTTTCACACTTAAAAATAGTAATACTAGACTTACCAGGAAGAAAGGACTGGATCTAGTATTGAAAGTAATTGGTACATTAAGAGGTAAGGTAAAGCCTACAGGAATTCTGCTGTGGTTTATGTTATACCATAGAAAGTGAGAAGAAACTGCTGTCATTAAAACTGTCAAGTTCTGTTGGGATATGGCTGGCTGGGAACTGAAGGATGCAAATAGCTGAGAATATGAAAGTCTTTTAAGAAATTGCAACTGCATCACGTTCAGAACACGTGCAATTTTTGTAAAAGCCAGACACAGATAATCTGACACTGTCCCAAAACACAGGTTCTCTGACTGCAAGGGTGGCAAATGTGCTGCAAAGGCAGTTGTAGAGTATGTTCTGATTTAAAAAAGGCCGCATATGGAGACCACCTTGCTGTAACTTAGTGCTCATTTTTTAATTTTCAGTTTATGTCACTCTTTAAAATAATTTGAAATTTGTATTTGGTATTATGTGGACTTTCCAAGCATGTAATTACTATATACTGCTGTTAGAATGGCAGAATCTGCAGCAGTCCCTCATGCTGACATTTTAATCACTAGGACTTACTATTGCAAAACTTCTCACAGGCAGAACTGATTTGTAAAATCAAATCTTACATCCCTTACAGGGTTTGACATCTTACATAATTAACTTATTTAATATACACCATAGGTCATTGATTTTGCCATGGGAAAAAAGAAAGAACCCAGAAATTAGATCAAAATTTTCATCTATTATTTTCTTCCAATGGATCCTCCTGCCCAGTATAAATGTTCCTCGTTTTTTTAATCCGCTGTCATTCCCATGAGAGAAATTTTGCTACTGAAGTAAATGTGTCATGGTCTTGCAGTTTGGTTATTGATATATTTTTGGTTTTAGAAGTACAATTTTTGTTTCTGGATATTATTAAACCAGTTAGCCCCCAAAACCTATGTGACAAAAGGCTCGTTGCAGTTTTTTCATAAAAACAATATTCTCTTTCTATAGGAATTATGACTAACTTACTGAATAATTTACTTTGCATAACAAGTTTTTCTTACTTCTTACTATTATTGTTAATAGAAGCAAAGAGAAAAGGGAAAATAAAATTGGGGCTTATGTCATCTATTCATTGTATTGTATTAATGCAGCTGAATTACTGGATGGATTTTTCTAACTCAAGTTGCAGGGTTAGTGTTTTGGAAGCAAAGAAGTTTTATACATGAAGGACATATAAATGTTATGCATTGCATTTTACTTCCCTTTACACTACAAAACAGTACCTTGTTTATCATCTTCTAGTATATCAATTCTCCCTTTAATATAATTCATATTTAGTCGAATATAATCCAGTTGATCAAAGAAATAACAGCTTATGGGACTACAATTCCTTTGGTGTTTTGATGTTACAGGTATACCTATCATGAAAGCGGTTTCTGAAATAGGAAAAATGAATAAACAATAGGTGATAAGCAAAACTTGTTTTTTACAGTAGGGTTGCAGATTAAATTCTAATACTTACTGTGGGAAAGNCGTCTCCATTCCTCCCTTCCAGAATGTGATAACTTACCTTTGACATCGGGCCTTTCCTATGAATGTTAGAAGTGATTTAGAAACACTAAATATTTCTTCAAAAGTTTAGAAAAAACCCCTAGGTTCTTGCTTACAGAACAGACAAGCTGTTCTTGTCAAGATTTCAGGTGGCCATTTCCTTAATCTAATGCTGGGTGCAGAACCTCATTGACCAGCCAGGTTCTGTGGCCACTGCTGACTCTGCCTGAAGCAGGTGGTTTCCACCTTTCACAACCAGCTTTGATTCCTTTCTCTCTTTCCTGCTCGCTCCTCTGGAGGAGCCTTGCTGCCCTCCCCAGCTTTCTGTGGACACTGTCATTGTGTCCTGCCTACACTCTTCATTTCTGGGCAGTGAGAGCTACGAACACAAATGCAGCTACTGTCGGTTTGCTGCCTTGCAGATTGACTTGAGAGCAGTCTCCTGTCCAAGTTAATGTTGCAGCCTGTCTCCCTTGCACTTCATGGATCTTTAGCCATTAATAGAGTAGAAAAATTATTCAATCATCCTCTATGTGTTCTTTTCCTGTTTTTGTCTTCAAGCATTTAGCCATCCAGCCAGTTTCTCAGTCCTGACATCTCAGTGCTAGATCTGTGTTGCATCTCTTCCACATTCTACAACCTAGGCTATTTCTAAACATTACCAACTCACTGTAATCTGCTCTGCCTGGCTGTTCACTCATCTTATAAGATAAATATCAGGAGCTGTTTATCTCAGTTTTGGTAATTTTTTTTGGTCTGAATTTGATATATTTTAATAACTTGAACACCAAAAGGCGTAAGTGAAAACCACCAATGATAAGAAAAGTAAAAAGAGTATCTATCTGTGCACTTACTAAGGAGTAGACATTTCATCTGAAATGAGAAGGAATCATGGAATCAAAGACAATAATCAAAGACACTGAAATTAAGAAGGGGACAGTCTGGCAGAAGAAATGATGTGCCGAATGCTGAACTGGAAGTCTACAGTGGTTAGCAGAATATCTTCCAAGTGGGAGTGACTGAGTCAGCAGAACCAGGCAGTTTGCAATAAGCATAGCAGAATCAGAAAAAGAGTGCAGACTGGAGGCATACAAGTAGATTGGAAGAGAAAAAGCTGCAGTTCTCTGTACTGTGAATTTCCACATTTCTACACTTAGGAGGTATACAAGTTTTGCCAGGGAACACTACATTTCCTAGCTCTGTAATTATGAACCAGCAAAGTCTAATGGCACTGCAATTGTGATCCAGCAAGGATCATGCCTGAGTAGGTTCAGGTATCAAGAACTAAATGGATTCCAAAAGTCACGTGCACACATATTGCTGAATAGATAAGCATCTTGTTACTTTTAACACTTCTATCCTACAGACTTTAACATGAAAAGCCAAGAGGCTTTAATTACAGGGTGAGGGCAAATTTTCACCACTTTGAATAAACTTGAAGATGGTGTGGACTGACTCCAGAAACAATTCCAGCCAATTATGAATCTGAAGGATATAACAGAAAAAGGTTCTACTGTAGTTGTGGTCTCTGCCATTGCTTTCAGTGAAAAAAATACACAGCTACATATGAACTCTTCGCTTTTGCAGCCAAGACCATATACATAAAAATTGCTTTCCAAAAAGCATTGCATGTTTTTGATCATGTAAATATGATCATGTAAAACACCTCTCTTTCCAAGTTACTGTGATAAGGATGGAGTGTCAAAATATTTTTTCTTCCTCCTCAAATGTAAAACAATTTTCTATGACTGTGCAGAGGATGGGAAGACACAGGAATTATGCATCTAGTCAAAAATTATCAGAAGCCTGAGAACCCCTACATTATTTGCAACCCCAAAGGAGAACAGCATTAGAAAACAAAAGAGGGGGGTTGGTTTTTTACATGTGTAATACTATATAGAACCTAAAGAAAGATTTTTCTTTCTTTGTTCTTTTTATTTTAAGAGTAGCAGAACAATGGAAGTAGATCCACCAGGAACCTTAGTAGGTCATTTAGCACATCCATCTCTCTCAAATTAGAACTGCCTATGTTGGCTATGCCTAGACTGCCTCAACAGGTGTTTCTACTTAAGCATCTGAAGAGATATTCTTAAAACCTCTGATAACAAAGAGCCTACCACCCCACCATATACACAATTCCAGCCCTTTGCTGCTCTGACCGGTGTCTACATCACATTTGATGGAGTTTGAGATCACTACTTTTTGTCCTATTTGCAGAAGTGATGGAGGAGTTTAATCCTGTTGTTGCTTGTTTTGATTTTTCTGGTGGTCTGTAGCATTTCTGGGGATTGTTATTTACCATACTTCTAAGTCATCTTCTCTCTATGCTAAACGGACCAAATTCCTGTGACTTTTTTCACTGGTAGCATGTTTCCTCCAGCTCTGCAACCTGCTGAAGTTGTCCATGACTCTTCAGTTATATAAGATCCTTCCTATCTTTTACCAAGGCAGGCACTTACCTTTCACCTTTCAAGTCTGCTCTCTGGGACTCAAACTTCTAATTTTCACAGACAACAGGTATGGCAAAGTGATGAAGTGAGAGTCCTAATTAAGAGAATTATTTTTGAAAGTTGGACATCAATCAATAACTAGCATTTTCCCTGAAATGTAACAAAAGAAATCTAAAGTATTTTCTCTTACAGATACAGGGGTATTAACTATACTTCTGACTTCTTAGGGAACCTTTTTTATTCCCTACAACAAATGATAAACTATGCAAAACTTTAACTTAAGCTGTTCTTCAACTAAGCTGTTCTTGTCTAAGATGATTGGTTAGTCAATTAGAAAAATGGAAAGGGGATATTACTTTCTGCAATGTATGAGTGATTTAGGACCCTATGAAAGGTTATTACATTACTTTTTGAAATCTGCCTTTGAAGATATGGCCCAGGCCTGAATGACAATGTGAAAACTGAAAAAAAAAAAAAATTTATATTTACTGTATGTTTACATTATTTTAATGTATGTTTGCATATTTTAATGCATGTTTACCCATTAATCCTTCTATGTACCTCCTGCTCCAGTCTTAATTTTTGTTTTTATTCATTGATTTATTTTTTTAGAGACAGCTATTCACCGGATATATTTTATTCCTCTTGACCATTAAAAAAGTCACAGTAAAAGTATATATTTTTAAAAATTGCAAGTCATGTCTGTTTCTCTTTTCCTTAGCCATTAGCATCCTATGGCTCAAATAAACAGCCTTTACATAAGCTGGGAAACAAGATCCCTCTTGTAGTCTGTTTTCCCTCATTGCTGTCTTCCTCTGCAGCAATAGAAATTGCAGCTCCTGTCCTCTACTGAGATTTATTGGACACACCCCTACTGCTAAATTTAAAAATAAAATGGCCATGCAGCAAGCACTAGCACTGCAGCTCAAATAAAGTCTATTCCTCAGCTGCTAGTGAGCTCCCTGTTATGGTTTACACCTGAAACCCTTCCCCGGGGAGGTGAGTGGGTGCAGTTCTGGAAATACTTCACTCCATGCATTTGCTTCCAAAGGGCAATGCAGGCATGGCTGCCTCAGTTTGGCTTCCTCCTCCTTGCACAGTTTTCTGACTAGTTTTCTTTCTAGAAGGTTTTGTGCTACAAAATATTCCCCACATAAACCCACCACATGTAACAATACTCTCAGTTTTATGCTGCAAATCCATCAAAATCTGGGCTTTAATGCAGCTCAGATTGCTTCAGATGCTCTGAAATGGCAAAAAAGCCCAAATCCAAACTCCCCCAAACCTACCTATCACCTCCTATGGCCTGAGTGCAGCAGACAAGGTGCAGGATAGAACATTGCAGAACATTCTGATCAGAGGGCATCCAGACTCCAGGAGGAAGCACCTTGCACCACTTGGCCATATATTACTTCCTGCCACAGTTATTTAAGCAATACAGACATACCCAATGAGGCTTGTTCAGATGCAGCTCAGAGAGTTATTTAATTGTAAATATAATTCTAAACACATAATTCTCTCAATACTTCTAAGGGAAGAGTATGTCACAATATGCAGTTTGTGGACGTAATTTGGATTGTAATAAATATCCATTTTCCTGCCACAAAATTTGACTGATAATAACTTCCTTAGAGTTTTCAGGTGTCAGACAGACATGCAAAGAGGCTTTGTTTCCACTGATCATTCCTATCAGGCTGTTCAGTGCACAAAGAAAACAGGACCAGAGAGCTCAGCTCCCTCTCACCCACGGGTGACATTCCCACCCTGACCCTCTTTCAGGGTGCTCCACTTTGCATAAAGACTTGAAGATCCCTGTGCCCACGGGTGGGCAGCAGCAGGCTCTGAAGGAGGGAGCTTTGTAGAAAAGTGGCAAATTCAAGTTTAAATCGTTTGAGGCAAGAGGAAGGCTCAACATTTGCCTCCGACACTTTGCAAAGGAGGGACATGCTCACCTGTAAATCAAGTATTGTAGTGTTAAGATCACTACATCCTTCCACAATTTTAACAACAAATGAAAAATTGTTTGACAGCAGATTTAATGACAGGCAAACAGATTTTAAGCTGTCAAAGCTTCTGCCAAATGATTGATTTCTATCTGTGCCTTGCTGTAGGCAATTGTACAGAGTTGTGAATCACATCAAGAGTAGAAAGGTGCAAAATATGTTTATTACTGCAGGTAAATAAACTGCTTATCCAGGTGAATGGTCCCAAAATTACACATTGCCTCTTGTTATGTATTGCAAAACACTTTCTGTTCTACCAGAAACACAGACCTTTGCTTACAAAACACCAGCAGCTGTAATTAATACCTGAGAAGCCCAGGCAGGAGCATGCCTATAAGGGTTATCCAAGCACATCCTACTACTTAATTCTGTTAAGATGTAAACAAAAGCCATACCCCTCAGGATATAAGAGTATAAGAAACAACAATAAATATTTCAAAGAGATGGAAATAAACAGGCAGAAGGAGTTGAGAGATGAAAGCTGGAGTTAGCTTACTGTATGCTAAGTAAACAAATACCAACCTGAACTTAAACATGACAGGGAAGAAAGCAAGGAGGTGGAAGAAGAAGGGTATGTTCAGTTGAATTCTTCTTAAATTTCTTGTGCTGCATTCACGCAACACTTTATGTCATCATTAAATTTGGTATCAAGCTGGTGCTCTGAAGTCTTACACCCCATTTAAAACAAAGTAATTTTTCTCAGAGTCGTGGCTGTGAAGAAATCCTTGAAGACATGAATCAAACAGAACTGATGTAGCCCTATGTTCAAGAGACCAAAGATAATCAAAAGAGTAATTTTCAATTGGTATGACCTTTTCATCCCTATACAATACTGAGTCTGAAAGCTGAAAATGACAGACAGAATGTTACCATCATTAACTGTTTTGCTGGTGATTATTTTAGTTGAAAGTTAGCTAATACAGAAAATATATATAAAGACAAGAATATGTGTATGCTCCACTCAGAGCACTGAATCAGCCTGATTGTACAATCAAACAGATTTTACTTGGTATTTCTGAACAGAAATTAACTTTCCCAAAATGTGCTCATAAATTACTCTTTTCTGTATATTTGTGATGAGGTCAACATTTTTTCAAGGCCATCTAGAAAAAAAATTCTAGAGATGGGATCTGGAAATTGATTTACCTATCCCAAAAGAAAAGGTGATTCTTTTTAAAGGTTTACTATTATATAGTCAGTGCTCTTGTGTGAATCAACTGGTCCATGGATTTTATATACAGTTAATATCTGTCAAAATAGCTCCTAACAGATTGCTCCCCCACAGCTGGACTGGGCCTCTCCTTCCTAAGTTATAGTGGTATGAACAGAAGAGATGAAGTGGACCTTGCCCATGAGAACAGTAGCAAAACCCCACCAAACCAACACCCACCCCCAGAGTACTTCAGTCGTCACATCACTAGTCCAGGCAGATGAGTGCAAGCATTACATTTTGTTGCTATTGACCCAGAATTACAAATGTGGAATTCTAGATAAATGTTTATACTTTATATGAAGAAAAACATTGATAGAAGAGAAGACCAGATGGGAGATTCAGGAGAGAGTGCAGAAAGGAAAAATTTCCCCCTGGAATTTTAAACCACCAGCAACAGCTGTAGTGGTGAAAAGCGGTATAGGAAGATCCAGTAATGCAGTCATAAAAGAGCCTTTGCTTTTTAAGTTAGGAAAGCTTCAGATAGCTAGAATTTTGTGGCCAGCAATCCTTGACTGCCAGAGGCTACTAACTGTTCATCCCTCAGCAGTGACAGAACCACATGTGGTTTTCTCCAGAGGGCATCCAGAACCTCAAGGAGTTGGAGCCAAGGCTTCTGAACTAGCTCCGTTGCCCTCTCCAGCTCAAAGATTTCAGTGCCAACATTTATATCTGTATTACTGTTTTCAAAACTTCTATGACATTCTGTCCTCCTGCAAATGTAAAATTTAAAAAAAAAAAGGCTGAGTGGAAATTGGAACTTTTAGTTATACAAAACTGGCAGTAATCTCTCTTGAATGGCTGTGGAGGTCAGCAGCTCAGCTTTACTGCCTCACTCGGGAAATGGCACCTTTCAGCACTGAGGCAGTGGGAAATGACATCTAGTGAGTGACTGAGGGAAACGCGGTGTTTAACATGTTTTATGGATGCCTCCTACCCAGCTACTGCTCCCATCTACAGTTCCTTGGCTGATAAGACTTGACATCACCCCTTTTAAAAAGGGTGGCAACCCCCACCTGCTGAAGATAGTTTTTCACTGTGTGATTTTGACCATCTGGATACAGCGTCCTCACTTTCCTCCTTTTTTAAAAATACCTCTTTTCATGAATTCCCAGGAAATTGGGTTTCACTCTTCTCCTTGATTCAAGCTGACAAAATCATCTGTTGTTTTCTTCCAACTGGTTAAGCGTTTTCCTTCAAAATCTCTTTTGCCTTTGGGATAGATCATTCATCCCAGATTTTACTGTATCTGTCCTCAATAATCTATAATCTGCCTTTGAATTAATTTTCCAACACCTTCTTTGCAGGCTGCCTCCTTCCTCGATAGAAGGTTTGATAAAAATGAATGCAAAAGTATTTTTTCTTTACTATACTTGTCACATACTTTCTGAACAGAATGCACAGTCCTACTGCTTACAATGCCAAAAGTAACTGTAAATTAGTTTAGCATTAGCACTTGAGCCTTAAAAACTCAATTTTATCACTAAAAACACCACAAGGAACATGATTTCTCTTGGCAATGGATGTTTTAGTGTATTCCGCGACCTTCAGTGATGAAGAAAATGTAAAAACATACCAAGAAGCAGTAAGGCATGTATGGGAGGAAGGGCTTAGACAAGTTGCCTAGGACACTAATAGAAAACTATCCAAACTTAAAGTGCCAAAGTACATGTAGGAATGTATTCATATAGTATATATATTCTATATTGGACTATGCCACCTCCTTTCTAATAAAAAAAAATTGCTAGTTACAAAATTGTTCTAGACTCCTATATCACCATTTTGATTGCATGTCATTGATAATGTGTTTTTCCCTGAGCTGGAAGTCTATTTCTGTACCTCTTCTTTCACATTTACTGAGGTAAGGGGAAGAGAAGAGTGGCCACCAGCTAGTGCTCTGTCATGTGAGAACCCTAAGGGAATTCTTGCAGCATTTACAATGTAGAACTGGTAGTCAAGAAAAGTAAAGATGGACACACTATCTGAAAATATAATGGTTAGCATTTCAGTCTCTACGTGTAGGCTCAGGTGCCCAGGGACAACATGTGGTAAAGGTCATGCATTAAATCTCTTGTTCAGTTTGCTATACTGTATGGTACCTTCCATATGTCACTAACTTGTGAATATGGTTCCTCAAACTCTATTATATTCAGCACACAATTATAAGTATTACAGAAGCCATGCATTAGATGTGCAAATCAAGGCATGTGCAGACATATCACAATTGAGTTCTGCCCTGTGAAATAGTCTATATATATGTTGATCTACATATTCAAAAATTCATAAATTTTCAGAGGCCTTGAGTCTGGCTTCAAGCTGAAAATCAGTATACTCAGACAGTTCAGTAGTTCTAGAAGTCAACACCCTAAAGACTGAATTCCTATGGTTTTCCATATCTTAACTATTGATGGAGTTATTCCCTCCAGCTGCCACACTAACACAGCATTGCTCAGCTTTGTGGAGACTCTGGGCAAGAGTCCTGAGCAAAAGTTACCAGCACAACACAGACTTGGGAAGGCGACACAGAAACAACTCAGTAGCTCAGGTCGGAACTCAGACAGGAGATGTTACACACCCTGCAAAGCCAGACCAGAGCCAAAAAGCTGGCCCAGTGCTCTGTGACTGGACTCCTTTGCTGTGCTTTGCTCAGCTACCCAGCTCTGGCAAGACTCCTGCTGTGGTGTGACTCTCAGGAGCCTGTCTCAGGGTAGAATGTTGAGCGTCACAGCAGGAGAGCCCTCCAGGGATGTTACAGCAGCACAGCACACAGCAACCTGAGCAGCTCTGCACCTTGACCACGGAGCCAAGCTAAGCAGCAGCGCACCCACTTGTTTGGCTCATTACCCACAGTTCAGTGCCAGTCACCTTCCAAACTGAGACGCCTGCACGCCTGCCTGCGCAAAGTGCTCTCACTGTTATCTGTGCTTTTTCATCGTGCCAGTCTTTCTTTGAGTAGGGTAGAGGTGGCTGTGTTCAGAAATCACTTAGACATAGCACATGTAACATAATGGTGCACAGATTAGGCATCCTGCATTCTTCTGTCAGGCTCTGGTGGAAGGGGAGGGCCATGAAGTGCACTAGAAAACAGTTATTCAGATGGATACTCACTGGTTCCTATTACCAGAGTCTGGTGTTAGGGTCTTTGCTAATAATGTGTCCACTTAAAAAAACCAAAACCAACAAAGAACACCCTCAACCCCAAAGCCCTGCCAAGCATGAGTCCTGTGGTAAGATGCAACAAACTCCAAGCCAAGATATGTATGTTTCATATCTTAATACTAGAAGAATGTTGTATGCCTTCTGTATTTCTATGAAAGCATTTTTTTCACAGTACAGAAAACTAATAAAATATTCTTACATAGAAATAACTAAACAAAAGCTGTTATGTGTTGACTTATTGTAGGTGTGTCTGAAATCCTCAGTGAGTGATACAGAAAATTCACTATGTCTGTTTTGCATTCCATAAAAAGAGGTGTTTGAAATGTCCTTAAGTCCATGAAACATGATGATAAGCAACAGATGAATGATCTTGTTGGTTGCCAGTAGAAGATTGCACTTTTGTGAGGTGGGAAAGAAACCTTTGGTACTTCTGTTTTTTTTGACCAGATTTCATTGTGAAGATGTCTGTTAGAGTTGAAAGTCAAGGGAGAAGAGAGCATCGTTTTTACAGTTCTTTACTGAATATGCTCATATACGAGAGAGACAGAGTGGAAAAAAAATTAAAAAAAAAGAAGCAGCCAAACACCTGTTTTCTTTCTATTTTTTAAAACTATCTTCTTAAAACACGTTAAGTATGTTCCTAACATTGAAGCTGTTGAGCACATTCTGAAGAAGGCTGGCAGGCAGGATAGGGTGCATGGTACTGTATGAGGGGGTATCACTGGAGTAGCTGAAGTGCTGTCTCGCCAGATAGTTTAGCAGCACTTGCAAGGATTATATTTTGGTGGGGATAGTATCTGTGAATGCTGGCAGAAGTTGAAACTGGGTGCAGATACCCATCTCCAGAATATTCTGGCTCTACCAGACTGATCCTTTGATATCCCAGACTGGGTCTTGACAAGCAGCATATTCTGGTTTTAAGCAGACCTTGATAGAGGTTTTTGTGAAAAAGTAAATGTAGATGGTGTTGGAGGAGTGAATGTTCTGAAGAGCTTGGAGATACAATCAGTGCTGGAGAAGAGTGTGTGGCACTGATAGTCTTATGTAAGAGAAAAATACAGTTCTTCCGCATTTCTTCCCCTTCTTATTTCCAAGCCTCTTATCTCAGCAAATGTGCTGTTTAAGCATATCAGTGAATGGGCAATGCAAACAGTATGTTTTCTATGCTAGCCCCAAAGCTGTCCACCAAAAGTCAAACTGTTGCAGGGCAGGAAGAGTGGGATGAAGATTAGTTTCTCTAGTCCCTCTGCTCTTGCTGGATTCCTGCAGCCATCTGCTACTGGGTAAATATTACCCTCCAACAACACTATGTGTAGGAGAAATAATTCCCACAGGTAATTCATCATCGTCTGTTTACAAGTGCTGTCACTTCTGTGCAGTGACTTAAAGCAATGATGCTCTGATAAATCTTCCTAAAATAAAGGGTGGTAAAAATTACAGCCACCAATAGCTCAGGTTAGGCTGAAGTCAATAGTCTTGGGCTCCCCAGAGCTATGATAGTTATAAAACAAAAACAACAAGGAATGTAGTCTTCATCCATCTTGTGGCATTCATTTCTTCCCTCTCCTTTGAAAAAGCACTTCCTGTAATTTCCACAGCACACAGCACCAGCTGCTGGGAACTAAACCTCTTCTCCCTTCTGCCATTGGTGAGGTTAAATGAGAGGCTGGTCCCACATGCCTCACAGCCGCATACTTTATCCTAATTAGAAGGCATTATCTTTTTGTTAGTGGTGTAAACTATCTTGGTCTCTCTTGTCTTCTGCTGTAGGTTCCAAAATTATTTTTACTGTGATAAGCATAACTCTGTTTACTGAGATTTAAGTGAATTGGAAAAAATATAGATATACATGTATTCTTGGGACCCACGATAAAGGTTTGCTTACCTCTTAACCTCAAATAAAAATGAAATAACTCCTTCCTGGTTCAGTATTGTGCAAAAAGTTTGCTTATATCATCAGACACCATCGTGAACTCTTATACCCTGAAGATGCAATGGTTGATAAATAATACCTTCCTTCCTAAAGGGGAAGGGAATGGTTTAGTTTTTATAGCTTAAAGATGACAACACATCTATTAGTTATGCAGCAATTCTTTACATTGGTTTTGCCACTTAAAAACAACTTGTGACAACACTCTGACGGTCTTTAGTGTTACTATATAAGTTATCTCTATATTAGAGGATTTGGCCCCTAACAGTAAAAGACCTCACATATTTAGAAGCATAAATGTTTTAATAAATTAAACAGCTATCAACTTTTTCCTCTTTAAAGTGGACTGCTTGAAAATACACAGACAGTTACTCAGAAAAATAGTTTCTTATAATTCTGCTAAGTGATAGAACAGATCAAAACAGTTCAGAATAAGACAATTATGCATGTTTGTAACACAAGGAAAATGACCTTGTGTTGCAAAACACTGAACCCTATTCTTAGTTATAGACAGAGTCACACATACGTAGATGAGAGAGGACAACTACCACTTTCCTAAAAGAGGAAAGTAGATCTGGAAGGTAAAACCTTGTAGGAGAGAGCAGAGACAAGAGGAAGAGGTCATTGGAAGAATTACAAAAGAGAAATATAACAAGTTGCAAAGGCAGAGGAAAACAGGCTAAGAGACCTCCACCCCTGCTTGTGCAACCAAAAGGAGTTAAACTCCGAAGAAAGCTCAGAGCTAAAGCTAAAAGCCTGTAAGGCCTGCTCACCCCACTCCAGAGCAGAGACCCCACAGCACAGTCCCTGCACTCAGCTGAGCTATGGATTTGAATAGCAGCATAAAGCTTACCTCAGCAAAAGCATTTCAGAGCTCCCTCTCTAGTTCTGACTGAGCCTTCAAACTCCCCGCAAACAAGACCTAATTAGCAATTAGCAGATGAGCCATTCCCCCCCACCCACTTTTTGTTTTTTGTTCCTTCTCTCTCTCTCTCTTCCTCCCTCTCCCCCCACCCCAGACTGAGCTCAGCCCAATCTAGCTACAGGTACAGCTCTGCTTGTGGTCTCAGCTTGGCTCCTGGAACCTGCTGCAGCCTCTGTCCTCGCTCCTCTGTGCTCCCACCTCTGCATGAAGCATGGGCTTGGTGTTCGCCATGGATCTTTTAGGGTCTCCCTAGCCCCAGTGTCTCCAGCAGCAAAGCCAGAGCATTTCCTGCAGATAGGCCTTGTGGTTGGCAGCGTTAGGGTCAGGCTGGTGGCTCACCTCAATAGCAAGTCCTCCCCGTGGCTGCAGCCACGGGCTCAGCCGCTTTCCTGGGAGCCATGCTCCCCTGCAGTGTCCTTGCCTTTTCCTCGTGCATTATTATGAGGAATTTTTCTTCTGAGATGACTTTCCATTATAAGTTTATGAAACCACATTTAAAAAAAATAAAAAATAGAGTCACTTAAATTACCCATGGAAATTGTTTCTTCTCTCCGGTAGGATTTTGCAGCTCATGTAACATAACTGCACTGTCTCTGCTCAGAGGCACGTTGGATAGAAAGGCAGAAGTGTTGTGAGGGAGGTGGCCCAGCTCATTAAAGGGAAAATAGCAACCTTTTGCATTAACTACCTGATGAACATGCACCACCTCTCACCTCTGCTTTTGGGGTATTTGGCACCATCTCAGGTGAATTCCAGAATGTTTCAGCTGACCAGCAGATTGAATGCATTCAGCTTATGAGTAAAAAAAGCTGGTTCATAAGTCTGCCAGCCCTGCAGACCCTCTCAGGGCTGTGAAAGACAGGCTGTGTTCCTCCTGGCACTGACTGCCTCATCCATAATCCTGTCCCAGCGAGATGCCTCACAGGCACAGTTAAGGTGCAGCTGAAGTCTGTGAGAGATGATTTGTGAGCCAGGTGCAGTTTAAGCACTGGCAGCTAGAAAAAACATCTTTTTTATTTTTAAATGAGCAGATCTGAGGTTTGAGTGACTGAGAACCAATAAATACGGATGTGTTGGTTTTTTTTTACAGAGTAACTTTTCAGAGTGGAGGTGGAGTTGGAGCTCTTAACCTCAGAAGCTGGGACAGAGCCATACCATATATTTTTATGTGGCAGTACAGGAAGAAAGGTTATCATGTTTTAGTTAGCTAAAAGAAGTTTAGTCTGAAAAGTTAACTTTCTGCTGAAACCAAACTTCAGCTCCTTCCCGTCCCCTTAGATTGTAAAGCAATTTCACACCATAAAAGTGTGAATTCTGAAAACACAGCTGCTTGCCCTGACTCCCTGGTCAGTAAAACTGAGCAAAAAACACATTGGGAGGAATTTCAATGTTATCTTTCTTCCTATTAAAATTTTCACTGCATAGTCTGCCAGAGTACTAAATGACCTCCAGAACCAGGGTCTGCCTGCAACCGTCTGTCTCTCTCACACCCTGTCTTACCAGAGACATCATTTTCACTGTCATCTCCTTTGGCTCACGGGGATCTCTAGTGATGCTGCTCTGCGAATTGTATGTCTCTGACAGCAAATCCACAAATGTCTTTTATCTGAACACAGATGTCTTCCTCCCCGACTATTTACAGAATCCCAAGAAGTGTTAATCAGGAAGTTTCAAATAGTAAAGTATTTCCAGCTAGAAGCAGCCTTACCCCTAGGGGTAACTATTCCTACTTCAGAAGCATCAGCCTGAAAGCTCATTGTTGGAATAAGAGCAAATATGCCATTAGAACATTTAGATCATCTTTGTTATCCTCAAAACTCGGTGGTGTGGGATCTTTTAAAAATAATCAATTGTCAAAATTTACCAAGATCTTGTGAGATAGAGAGTATTAAAACAGAGGTCTGATTCTTGTGGGAGCTTGTTACAATTTGACTGGTTTGAGCTACCAAATGTATGGGTTTTCTGGCGTCTTTCAAACTCCAGAGGGTTGCATAATATCAGGTATCATATAATAAATTTTGTCTATTTCATCCTTATTTCTATATGACTTTCCTGTTAGTATCACAGTTTTACAGATCATTTGATGTAAATTCCTTGTAGTTTTCCCCTTCTTTTTGAACCTGCCAGGCAGGAGTCATCCAGTCGATGAGAGGAGTCAAAGGCAAGTTGTACAAATTCTTGTATCAACTCAGCTTTGACAAGTGTTCTTCTGAAAGCTGAGGAGTATGGGACTCCCAAGTCAAGTGTGTTGTTCAGACAGCAGTGAGTGAGCTATCACTGCTATGGAGCAAAGTTTGTCTGGCATCTGTCCTGACACTGGCAGTTTGAGCAACAATTTCCTCCCCAGATGCTGTGCAGTTTGAGAGAGTTTGGCTCAAGAGGTTAAAAAAATAATGGTTTGGCAGTAAACATCTTTTTAGAAGTATTATTTGGAGACTTATTTAAACTTGTGCAATGCTTTCTCTACAGTTTTGGGAATTGCAGCAAGTAATGATATTAAGTATGCAATATGTATCTTTGAATGATCTACCTGAAAGAGAGAGCCCTGCTGGACTTCGAAAACTCTCCTAGGACATAACTTTCCAGCTCTTTGCTTTCTATCCTGCTTGAATCAGTGGATAACATGAGTTGAACACCCACAAACTTTGGGAAAACTTGAACCTGGGTCTGAATGTGAGGTCTGGGTTCTGTTCTACAGATCCACAAATTTATTTGCCTATAAAGAAATCTCACAGTTAATTAAAAAAATGTTTAATGATCCTTAAAGCAATAAACATTAGCCAGCTCCATTTCCTTCTTTTCCATCAAATTCGGTCACTGTTTGAAAACTAGTTTCTTTAAAGTCAGTCAGAAAGAGGCAAACTTTTCCCCTGTGAAGATGAACCATTACTCAGCCTGTGCATCCTGATATTTAGCCTAATGCTTGGCTCTAGCCACTCTGTGTTTCAGAGGCAACAGCGGGGGATGAAACATTCTTCAGGTCCTCGAGGGGTCTGGACCACTGAAAAGGTCAAACAAACAAAGTTAAAATAACCATGAGACTTGCTGGCCAGCCAGCGCTCTGAGTCCAAGATCAGCGGTACTGCTGCTTGGTGACTAATGCAATTAAATCAGCTCTTGGTCCTGTACTGCAGAAACAAATCTTATAGCATCGAGTACTGCTGCCAGATGGATTGCTCAAGCTTGGAAAACTCCCTCGTGCGCAAATACTTAATCACGACAGGCCCTATTCGTGGAAAAATGTGGCACCAACAGAGGGATTTTTAGCCATTTTCTTGTTGGAAACAACAGCAGGGAGCAGACTCCAATGTGCAGGCTGTGGGTGGTGAGCATGGGCTTTGTGGATAGCAAAGAGCTGTTTATTTGTTGGGAATTGCATAAAAGCAGAGCCCAGATGAATGTGTACCAGGAAGACTTGCTGGAGAAGGGGCCAGTGAGCACTGAGGGCTGGCCGCTGGTGCTGAGGATGGTCCATCAGGCTTGCCCCTCCAAGCTGTGACAGCCCCCAGCCTCTCCCAGAGGTGCTGGAGATCTGGCCATGTCTGCTGTCATTGTTTCTCAGTCACTTCAACACTGAAAAGCTAGTAATTGGAGTAACAGTGAGAAAGTAGACATCTGGAATTTGTCTGGACTACATAGGATGGATAGTTTCTCTGCTTCCCACTTTGGGAGGCATTGGTGGAAAGCTGATAGGAAGGAATGGGAAGTCAGACAGCATCTGAGTCCCATTTATGTCACCCACTCTGCAGGTGTTTAATTCACCTGTCTCTCTGTGGTGAGGTGACACTTGCATTGAAAACACTTCTGCTTCCTTTCCTACTTATCAGGTACTCCTGACTTTATCATAGCTTCATTAATACATGGAAGGAGGAGAGCAGCATCTGTTTAAGGCCATATATTAACACTAAGCTCTACTAATTGTATATGACAATGAAGTGTCAGCCTGGAGAGATCATTCTTCAGCTGCTGCCGTTGGCACCAGTTGAAGTTTGAAAAGTCCTGTAAACACAGGAGTGAGCTACTCAGTTTTTAATGGAAAAGGCCTTTCCTATTCCATCTGAATACTCATAGGGTTCTGGGCAATTAAACTGGGGTTTGAGATACTGCAGGTTGTTCTTAGCCAAAAGAAAAGCCATCTCATATTTGACCACTGTGGCTAAATCCATGTTGTTAACACTAGTCTGCACTATGGAGAAAATGAGATACAAGGAAGAAAGGACAAGCTGCACCTTCTAGTCTACCAGTAAGTCTCTCAAACACATTAACATTGCAACAGTTGTTTTAGGTCAGACTAAGGGTTTATTCATCCTGGTATCTTTCAGAAGCATCCGAACTATGTTTGTGAAATGAGTATGAAACACTCTCCCAGCTCTCTATGGCTTAAGTATGTCCTGATCTAAAGCCTGCATGCAGACCATAATCTTTTTAGCAGCCATAAACAAAGCCATATTCCACAACATCTCCAATTCATTAATTCTCATGGCCTCTGAAACAGCTTACTGTAACTACACAGTCACAAACAATTATTTCCTTCTGCTAACTTAATATCAGTTATTCACTGCATTGTGAAAACCCTGAGCAAAATGTTCTCCTTTCACATTTTCCTTGGCTATCATAATTTCACTGGTTTTCATTCCATCCTGCCTCAGGATGTCTGCATTCAGACCTTAGAGCTATTTAGTCACTCTTCTTAGGAAAGCTGTGCCTCACTGACCATCACTGTTCTCATCCTGTACTGCATCTAATTCTGACACATCAATTTCTGAATTTCCAAGGCAGTGACCTTACTGACATTCAGTAGATAAGATATAGATAAACATGCAAACTTCACAGCTAGTAAATTAGGAAGAAAATTATTCAATTAAATATTACTAACTCAGATAACTACACTGAAAGAACAGTGTCCCCAGTGTTCTGCTGGGACCCACATTTGCCTTACAGCAAGTCCTCTTGGACTCTTCTGATTGTGCCAAGGCACTTGCAGATTTACCCTAGCGCAGAGCAAGGTCTGCCTAAAACATAGGCCACTCTAAAAAAGTGTCCCTCTGAAGGCATGAGGAAGGCAGGGGCAGCCTGCACAGGAGGTCTAGTGCTATGGATGGGGAAGAGGGGCACATATCAGGGGTAGGAACTTCATGTTGTTAATTTTTAAGACAACTGAGGCTAAAATAGTGTTAATAATGTGAAGGGAAAGTACTGAGTGCAGAGGTAATGACAGTAGACATAAAGAAAGTGGCTAGGATCATTGGAGCTCCTGGAAGAATTAGAGAAGTACTGTTTGTGCATAAGGTAGGCTCATTGTGCATGTGTTAGGTGGGAAAAGTCTATCTTCTTGTCCTCAAGGCAAATCACCGAAGGTGAAGGACGCACAGAATAAATAAACAAACAACTAAATAAAGCCATGCTTGGGTAATTATATCAAGCCATATACTAGGCTTCATTGTGACACCAGGGCCAGCAATAGGTTGTTTTATCATTTTTATGGATCAGGACTGGCAAAATAAGTGCCTCAGTTTGGGGCAGCCCATGGAAGTATACTGAAGAATATCAGTACGTTTTGTTGTAAAGAGAAAGTAACAACATTTACAGAAATGACATGTAAGCTTGGCTGGAGTCTCTGAATAAGACTACTAAAAAAGTTTTGCAAAAAGTAGTTCACAGACTTCTCATTCTCTTGCTCCTTTTGCAAGAGGCTTCAGCTTCTGCAAGGCACAGCTAGTTATCCAGGCAAATTGCTTTGCTATCTATGCCACAGAGGGAGGTATGAGCTGATTCAGGATGAGGCAATGAGAGCAAGAACACTCATTTTCAGACAAATATAAAGTATCCCTGGTAGCAAGACACAAAATCAAGACAGTGATAATTTGCTGTTAAGCCCAGATTCTAGACCTGAGGAAAGGGAAGTGCTCTAGCAGACATGGGACTTTTCCCAGTTTTGCACCTTCATGTCAAACCTGGTGGCTATCAGGGCTCTCATTGAGCTGCTGGCAGTGGCACAGCCCTTGCCTGCACCCCTGGGCTGGAGGGAGCCACGGTGGCACAGGTGGTGGGATGGTGGGTGTGCACGGCTGGCTAACACATGGTGTTGGTTCTTGTAGGAGCCACAAGTGCTACATGAAATGTTATTGAATGACAGTGAACTGCAGAGGTTTGTGTTTTTTTTTTTTAATTATTATTTTTTATGCCCCTCAGAAAATTCTTTGGAAAACAGAAATACCGTATTATTTATGAAATTTCTATCTCTTCAACACTGTCTCTCAGAGCTGCTTGGAAACTTCCCCAGCTCCCCACCCCGTTTGTCTTTTTTTTTTCTGTTCTCAAGAAATATAGTATCATCAAAATGGGAAAATACCCAAAATGCTGCACAGAAAATGGAACCAATAGGCTGATCACCTGATTTGTAGTCTGGAGGATAACTGTACTACTAGCAATGTGATTGTTTTTTTTTTTTCCTTCCAGTCATACATTGCTCAACACTGAAATTTGCCCCTGTCTTAAGGGTTGCTACAAAGTGGAATATGACTAAAATCAGACAGCGTGGTGTATTTTCTTCAGAGAGACACAATATACCCTGTATGAGAGGTAGAGAATAAAACCAGTATGTGTTTTGTTTTCAAGTAAAGGAGATTAGCAGATATGTACAGATTAGCAGATATGTACTTACTCCTTGAAAGGACCCCCCTCCCCCCAAATTAATGGGATACATAAATAAATAAATATTAGTGTTCAGTCCTGGGAGGCTGCAGACTGATCTGTTTTCTCCTGTAAGAAAAATCATTCTACCATTTAAGAAAAAAAAAAAAAACGAGGAAAATAATATCATAGCAAAAATGACAATAATCCCTCAACTGTACTTATTCCTCTTTTGTCACTGAGCACTTGCTGCCTCATGGCTTTACTATCATGGCTATTGGCAAGGCCTGGGCCTCATCACTTCCGTGATTTTTTGCTTACTCGCTAAAATATAACAGTTGAATGATGAGAAGATTTTATTTATTTTGTACTGAAAATGGTCCAGCTTAAAGTGAATCTTAATGCTGGCTGCGGCCACTGTGCACCATGTGAATCTGTTCAACAGACTTGCCATAACACTGCAGGATCTGGATGGCATGTTCCCCAAAATGAGTTTCTCCTGCTGCATCAGCTGAGCCTTAGCGGCAATGAGTGAGTAAGTTGTCTTAAGTGAAACACTTATGGCTGTGGTATTCAGCAGAGAGGAATAGACTGGGACAAACGCCTCAACAGATGATCTAATCACAAGGTAAGCAAGGAGAGGTCATGAGGAGAAAAGCGGGAGTGGAAATATGGGATGATCGAAGGACAGACATAAGGAAAGATAGGGATGAGGCAGGGGTGCTGGTGAGCAGAAGGACTCTGAACAGTTGTGATGGCTATAGCATATTCTTTTTGAAATACAGCCAACCTTTCAGTAATCTTCATTTGTCTTTCTAAACAAAGTATGGGTTTTTTTTTCATATTTTCTATGTTACAGGCACAACTCAGACCAGCCTCAACTGACAGAGCCATGAAACCATTCTGCTACTGTACATATCCGCCTCATTTGACAACTGCCCCAAATTTCCTCAGTAACGCAGTCCACAGTCCTATAATTTTGGACCTTTCCCTTCCTTCTTTTAAATCTGCCACTTGGACAACCTCGTTAATGCAAAGTCAGGTTCTGCAGTGAAGGAGAGGAGCATCCTGCAGGAAACACATTCAGCTCATCAAGGCAGTTGTAGCACACTTGGTAGAGCGAGCTGAGCCTGCACCACCAGTTGTAATTGTTCTTTTCTCTATCTTCTAAGAACATTTGACTTTATGGTCTTTGAAAAAAAAGATAAATGGAAGGCAGCAAGACATTATTGTATATTAATAGTCTTAAATGCACAAATTCATTTCACAGGCAAAAGGAGATGGACAGAGGGAGAAAGCTTTAGATATTTCATTTTAATATGCCTTTGGCATAAATTCTCCTAGCAGTAGTTTTATCTCTCAGTAGTAATACTATAGCTGTTCTTACAAGTGCAAGACTACAAAGGTCACACAAATACAGTAGCTCAAACTTAAGAAAGCTTTAATGTGTAGCAAAATTTTTACTTGCTGCTTATCTATTAATTCCAGCTTGAAAAGGACCATATATGCTCATTTTGGAAAAACCTTTTCAAAAAATTTGAAAGTGCCTTGTTGCAAAAGTAGTATTTATGTGGTCTAACTTTGAAGACAGTGAAGACTGGAAGTTGTTTACCATAACAGAAAAACAGTTTTATAGGCCATCACAGACTTGCATTAATTGTACAGAAGCAGGGAAAGTTAAAGCCAAAAATGCACTGGCGACATAGTTCCCTCACTATGAAGTAGCTGTTTATTGGGTTTTATTTCATTACTCTCCAGTAGATGGCAATCCAGCACTTGGCCAACAAAACAGTCATGTGGAGACACTTCTCTGTACACAGGTCCATAGGGGCTTTAGTTATATATTCTAAGTCCAACTTTGGACTGCAAACTTTATCCAAGTGAATCATTCGAGTAGTGCTTTATTATATTGCTGATCAGCATGAGAACACCAGAACAAATAAGGCTTGAGAAGTGAATGTGGAAATGGCAGTCTTTTAGAGAAGGGCGAGATTTTAAAGTCTTTAGCAGCTGCTGGTTCTTTTAGTTATGTCTCTTACATGGTTGTTTTTTAGAAGTCTTGGGAGGTAAAAATACAAATTTTGGTATCTTCTTGTTTGGAATTTTACCTGCTCTTCAAGTGCCGTATTTCACTGAATCCTCTCACTTCCATTGGACCTTCTCCGTGCCTGTGCCTTGAATGCTTATTTACATTGCTCCAAGGCCATTTCTGGGATTGTCATTGTAAGCACAAACCCACAGAATATGTCAGATTTGGCACAGACCCTGCCTCAGCTGACAGCCCAGATACTCACCTCTCCCACATGCCCAGCTCACCAGAGCCTTCCATAGGATTTGGGGTGGGTACAAGTGGTGGTATTGCCATTCAGAGCAGGGAGCTAGGCGATTTAGGGGCACCAAAAGGGACATCAGGGGGTTGGAACCAGCTGTGCATTGCTTGACACAAGGGTGGCTGAAGTGTTCCTCATCATCCCATGTCTGTGTCCCAGCACAGGAGGGGAGACCCATAGCCCAGCAAAGTTACCTGAAAAGAGGTAAGACACATCCTTCTGTGGTAAAAAGGTGAAAAGTCAATAAGAAACAAAGTGATGGGGTGGCAGTGAATCAATAGAGATTCAAATGTATTTTGCTAATAAGTCCTCATAGTTTTCCTTTATGATTTCATTGATACATTTATTTTGAAGGTTTGTGATTTCTAAAAGTACAGATTGATAGAGGCAGAAATGGCCTTTTGTCAAATATTTGATGCCTGTGTAAAAGAGATGGAAGCAGCGGCCCTTCAGAACAGCTTATTTTTACAGTGTTGTACCAACCAACGATTACAATTTACATGCCACCTTGGATCAAATCGAAGCTTGAAGGAAACTGCAGGTTTGCATGGGATGCAGATAATGGCACCAAGTGGCAGAGCTTCTGTGCAAGTATGGTTCAGACATACACTGTTTTTTTTGGTAACTGGTTCACTAGCAACAAGTGCGGATTTGCTGATTCTGTCTGCTGTCACCATTTGGATTTTTTTTGGTTTATTTTTAAAAAGCCCTTGGGTTTTAGAGGTAGTTAATGCAAAGCTGATGACAAACCTTGTAGCTGCTATTTTTTTTACAGGTTATGCCAGTGAGCAGAAACTATGTGTTTGGTAAAACCAATAATTTATTTTATATTCCTGCTGCTATGTGTGAGGAAGGATGAATTGGATGTTGTGATTTGGAGTTAGCAACAGCCTGATCTGAACAACACAGAAACATAGAACAGCGGTCTGCAGTGAGAGCCTGATGTCTCACCTTGTTCGGTGGCAATTTTCCTGAGCCATGAGATACCTATTCCAGGGGATAACAGCATGTAGGTCCCACAAGAGGAAATAAATGAGAACTTTCTTCTTTTTCTTAAATTCTTCATATATTTTTAGGTAGTTTTCATCTTCGAAAAATATATGCATAAACTAACTTAGTGAATGCATGGCACAGCCTTGCCTAATTCACACCAAATACACATCTGAAAATGTGAGCCCTCAGTGTTTGCAGAAGGTAAGAAACACTGTTCTTATTTTCATGACGTTCATCAGCTTTCCACTAATTTCTTCATCCAGCCCTTCCTTCTTTCCCTTCTGTCTCTCCCAGTAAGCCTCACTACCACCTCAGCTGTTCCATGAGCTGATTAATCCCTTTTCCTTTCCCCCTCCTTAATGCAGCCAGGGCAAACACATGCCAAGATTCCTACAGAGACGGATTTTCACTTTGGCTTCTTGAGGGACTGTTGTGCTTCAGTGGCTCAGGAACACCTTAGGAGGGCACAAAGGGAGAAGTGAGGCACAGCCTATAAATGTTATTCCCACAGCACACGCAGCACTAAACAGAGGTAAGGAACACTATTTGGGCTGATATTGGAAATAACAGAAAACAAATAACAGAAATCAAATATTTTCTACTCTGGCACTGTGCAAACCTTGCACAGGCCTCAGGGTGCAACCTGACAGATCTTTGCAGTTTGCTCTAAATAGGATTTATCTAGATTTACTTCACTTACATCAAGAAGAAAGTCTGTGGGATTTCTCTGCTAGCTGCTGCAACTTGCTGCTCTCCTGGGCCTCTCATTGCTTGTGCCTCAGGACCCAACACTCCTGGTAAAAGCAACATTTCTCAGAATTGCAGAGCACATATGGCATTGATGCTCTCTTGATTATCTGATTGAATCTCTCTTCTCCAAATAGCATCCTGACTTCACAGAAGTTTACACAAGTTCTCAGCAAAGTAGCTACACCTGGAGAAAATGAGCAGAAACAGCTACCAGCTTGAAGGGTTTCCAACTGATTGGTTTGTTCTCCTGCCTCTATTTCACAGTTGAATGTGCGATCTTTGTGAGGCCCTGATGAGATATTCACCAAATCAGTGTTGCGTTAGCTGCGTTTTTTCCACGCCACTTTACACCTCTAGGGCTGCTTGCACAAGGGATCACAGAGCCACTTTTGTGCACACATCTAAGTGAGCACCAAGCAGTGATCAGAACTTGACAACACCTTGGCTTTGGTCTTCTCAACAGGCTGAACAACTAACACGACAGTAGAATGCAGTAGGATCTAGCTCACAAGGATGTAAGAAATGAGGCTGAATCTTGGTCTACAGTGTATGCAGACAAGCACAGACAAATTTGTTTATGCATTCCTGGGCATCTATGGCTCCAAAGCTTTGCCTGCAAGGTTAAACACTGTGTTGCAGACACCTGTCAGCACCAGGAGAGGCGTATCTACACACTGTCATATATTGCATGGGAGCGTGGGCCAGTGCTTTTGATGCAAAATTGCTCAAATCCTCACAGATTCAGGCAGAAGCCTCCCATATTCCTGAAGCAAGACACAACTGACCAACTTGCTAAAATAAACACTGAAGAAAAAACCCCAGTTTTTGAATGCCTTCCAGAGGTTTTCCTATCTGCCCAAAGGCAAATTTCTGTCTCACTCCCATGTATATTAGAAAGCAGCCTGAAACTCTTTTTTACTTTGTCATCAGGTTGAAGAGAACTGAGAAGGCAGTCTCAAGACATGTTCTAAATCCAGCCCTTAGGGGCTAAAAAAAGTGTCTCTCAAAGGAAAGTGGCTTAATGAATTGAGAGAGCCTATCATCTCATTTCATTAGATCATTTTATTAAGCACATAAGCACTTATTTGTATAATTGAATTGATCTAAGTCACTTTTCTGCTCTTCAGAAACTGCACTGCTCTGAATTGAAAGCACCTTCTACGACGCTCATGCTTTGATGTTCATAAGGAAGTGCAGCCTGTGACGCTCTGTAACAGTAGCAGACCTGATCATGGTGCGAGGTGGGAAAGGAGCACTTGTGCTTGCCACTATCAGCAAACAGTCTTCCTCATGCGTCAGCTTCTGTGGACGGCAGGTAATTTGGTGCTGCTAAAAGAAAACAAAAATGTGCATAGTGTTTGTCTGTAGTTTTAGTGTGCTCAGAAGCATCATTAATCTTGCTTTCAGATACCCATTGCTACCTATAAAACTGCTCAAACCTCAGGATACAGTACATGGCCTGCAACACTGACAATTGTTCTAATCTTTGGCTTTGTAGAATTGCTAAGACCAGAACACATCTGCAAGCTGAACTAACCTCAGCCCTCGCTACCAAGCCGGTTCCAGTGGGGACTCTGGCATACAGGTATCAAAGTGAAAACCAAACTATTGCAAATCTGCTAGTACTGCATAGGAACAGCTCACCAGATGGAACTTTAAAAGCAAATGCTAATATTAGTAACAGGTTACTCATGCTTCAATAAACATAAAAAATTTGTAACTTTCATTTTTAGCACCCAGTGAGTATATATTCATTACCATAGGAATCAACAGGGCCAAAGAGCAAAAAAATAGTAGTAAATAGATAGTCTAATTCACAAGGGTGTCCCTCAAGGCAGGATTTGTAGACATAAACATAGGTCTTGTTTTCACAAACTTACACAGCTGTGTATGCATTTTGTGGCTAAATGAAGAAATGCATCTTGTGGGAAATTCAGAATACTACATGCCAATACAAGGAATGTGGAACTTGTCATGGATGTGGAGGGCTCTGTGTACCTGGGATGGGATATGCCTTGGAAGAGCCAAGCCTATGCAGGGCTCATCTCAGAGATGGTGAACTTAAATGGCTGGATTCAATAAACAACAGAGCTGTTTGAAATGCAAAATTGTAATCTCAACTCACATTCTTCTGCTTGGAGCCAGGCCCAAAAACAATGGAAATGATGGAATCTCAGCCATATCAGAGCTTTGGGGTTGGGGCTTGAACATTATCAGTACACTTAAGCCTCTAAGAACAGTCATGTGGGTGTAAGATCAGCATGAGCTAATTGTGTTGCAGACTTGAGGGAAACAATGATGTGCATTCATGCAGTGAAGGAGTGCAGTACCTGCAGAAGGGCAAGGTTAAGAACTAATATGACTTTTGCTTTGTATTACTTCCCGAATGTTAAGTGATTAACCTTTAACAGACTCATGAGGTGGCTTTGGTGGTTTATGTGACCTTGTATTCATAGCTTTTAAGTCTCCATGGCTTACATGTGAAGCTTCTGCCCAGGCATGAAGTTTCTTTTTCTAAGTATTAGCAGCAAGGATTTTAACATGTTTCGCCTACATCACTTTTTCTGGTGCAAGCACTTGTGGAAAGAGAGCTTTTAGAATAAGGATAGGTATGTTTGTGTCGGGGGGGGGTAGTGGTGTTTGGTTTTGGCAGGAGTTACTGCGGTTAGCACACATTTGGATCAAACACACCAGGCAAAACGCTGAGAGCAATAGATGGGGGCTTTGTGTTTCAGCTGCTCCCAAAGGAATCCTGGACCACAGCAGTCTTGGAAGGGAAGCAACACTCCTTCCAGCTGCAGAAATGGCAAGCGCCCTGGCTTTTCATGTTGTGCAGTGTTTGTTTTGTTTTTATTTCTGTTTTGTTACTTGAGAGACTCTTGGAAACGGGCTGCGGCGGAGCGAGCCGCAGCGATCCCGCGGGGCCGGCCGGGCGCTCCCGCAGTGCCCTCTGCTGCTCGAGCAGCGCCGCGGCCGCAGCACAAGCCCGGAGGCATCCGCAGAGGAGACCCAAAATGAAACGTTCACATCTGACACGCCACCTCATTCCCACGAGCCGCCTGCCACGTCGTACAGTTCTGGTGGGAGCGCCGCCTGAGAGGAACCGAGGATTCAGCCGGCTGGATGCAACCCAAAAGGTTTTTTTGTTCTTCGCTTTATGTCGTTTCCAGAATGAAGCTTCCGGTTAAGGACAACTAATGCAGACACAGCCCACCCGTGTTACTTCGGGCTGTTGCCATGTGGACCTGGCAGCACTCACTTAGGCAGCTAAGCATACCCATTAATTACACAGCAAATTTAACCGGACCAACGAGTGCAAAACAGTAAGCAAGAAGTCACTCAAGTAAGCTGAGCTGGAAGGGAGTGCCAAGGCTCATGTCCCAAGGCTCCTTTGCCCCAAAACCTGGACACTGACATCTTCTTAGACTGCAGACATTACCTGACTGCCCAGTAGTTACAGCTTCGCTTCTCCAGAATGAGGCACATCACCGGCCTAACGAAGCAGAGCTGTATTTGAAAACCAGGTTTGAAATCCCTTCTTACAGGCATGAACTTTAACTACAACTCCAGAGCATTGTACTTGTATACTTTTTGTCTGCTTCTGCCGCTTTTTAATTATTCCATTGCAAAGTGGAAAAGCTCCCACAGGGGAGACCTGGGAGGCCTCTTGCACATATCTCCCTGAGCCCAGCAGCTGGACATTCACAGGATGTAACAGACAAAGGTTGGACAGTGAGTCACATTATCATATTTTGATGGCTACTTCTAGTCCTGGATTATCAGGGCTTTCAATATTTTTTTTAAACATTTTTCTTCTGCTGTAGATACTGTGCTGAGAGTGCTGACAAGGAGAAGAACTAGAGACTTGGTAAGCTAGATGGAGAGAGCCCAAGGAATAAGCAAAATAATGATATCAGTGGACACTGCTACCAGAGCAATAAATAGATCTGTTAGCAAAATTAAAAACAACCAAAAAAAGAGAGAGACCAAGGAAATTTATTTACTTTTTATCTATGAACAGTATGACATATAATTATAGACAAGTTTTGATACACAGGAAAACCCTTTTGTCAACCATTTTTTTTGCTAAATGAAACAGCACAATAATCTTTACACATTCATATTTTGTTTTTTCTTTTTTTTCTTTACAATACACAGCTTTCTTGGGTTGAAGCAAACTGCAGGACACATTGAGTACTGGTATATTACAGCTACTTACATCATTTAAGAACAGCAAATGGAGAAAAATAAGTTATTTAAATATTGATTTCATATACAGAAAGTGCAACTTTGTTAGTTGTTACATAACTTGCTTGACAGTTTTGATTCCCCACAGGGTGTCAATTAATGATAAAAGTATCTTGGACCAAAAGTATTATTTATTCTAAAAATAATACAGTACAACTGCACAGCTGTGACTTGGTGAATCGACCACTATTGCTGCTCTTAGAGATGATGACCTGTTTGAATAACGCAATGTTTAATGCTTTTGATCATTCTCCCAGTTTGCAACCAAAGCCAGGCTCACGTGAGACCACAGGGAACTACAGGTGTCATGGTCACCTGGGTAGCAAGAGTGGGTTATTGATCAAAAGCTTATGGTTATGGTGGCATCCGGTAATATTTTGGGCTTGCTGCTTCTACTGTTAAATAGCTGTTTGAATTACTAAGATACAATGGATAGATACTTAACATTGTTAGCCTGAGCAGAGCAGAGAGGATTCCAGCAGCAGGTTTCTTCTGTGCTTCCCAAGAGTTAATGAGCAAACTTTTGCTTAGAGCACTGAATGGTTGCAAGAAGATGCAAGAGGTTATGTCTCTCATACCGCACCACCTCACCTGTTTGGGAAATGCCACAGGTCACTGAAACCACAGCAGGGAAGCTCAAACACCGAGAAGCTTAAGGCTTTTTTTAAGATTAAAACATAAACTAAAATTGTAATTCAAGTAAGACCACAAAGGACAGTCTTTAAAAGAAAACACAACAATTATTAAAATCCAAAAATCTCAAACTGCTCACTCTAGTCCTGATGGGTGTGATTTGATTTCCCAGGGTCACATAATCATTTAGAAAGTATGGATTACAAAGAGTGTTCGGCACACAGGTTCATCTTATTCCCATAATTCTCTTTCTGTTATTAAGAGCAGGAAAAGTAATTAATATGGGAGAGCTTTATTATATGACTTGCCTTCCCTGCAACAAAAGGAAATTTGTTTCTTTTTTTGTTGCCTACAGCCAACTTGGACTTTTCCCTTGCTCCAATATAGCTGCTGTCTACTTATTTCTACTCTGTTATAGTCCCTGCCAGCAATCCTAGGAAGTCTCAATACTCTTCCCATCTCCTGCTTACTGATAGTTGCCACGTAAGCCTCAGAGAGGAACAACAGACAAATCATCATTATTAAAAAAACATGCCCTCCCCCAAATCATAGAATATTCTGCATCAGAAGGGACCCATCAGGATCACTGAGTCCAACTCCTGGGCCTGCGCAGGACACCACAAGAACCACACCATGTCCCTGAGAGCGTTGTCCAAACACTTCTTGAACTCTGTCAGGCTTGGTGCTGTGACCACTGCCCTGGGGAGCCTGTCCAGTGCCCAACCACCCTCTGGGTGAAAAACCGTTTCCTAATATTGAACCTAAACTTCCCCTGAGTCAGCTTCACGCCATTTTCTTGAGTTCTGTCACTGGTCACAAGAGTGAAGACATCAGTGTCTGCCCCTCCTCTTTCCCTTGTGAGGATTTTAAAGACTGCACTGAGGTCTCCCCTCAGTCTCCACTTCTCCAGTCTGAACAGACCAAGTGATTTCAGCTGCTCCTCATAAGGCTTCCCCTCCAGACCCTTCACCATCCTTGTGGCCCTCCTTTGGACGCTCTCTAATAGTTTAAAGTCTTTTTTATACTGTGGTGCCCCAAACTGCACACAGTACTCAAGGCGAGGTCACACCAGATTTTCACCAGTTGTACAAAACACCTCTGCTGTATGTTTCCTGATGCTGTTGATGCCTAAAGGTTTGGTGTGTATTATGTAGGCTGCCCCCCCTTCCTTCCCACTCAGCTCTGCCAGGAACAGTAGCGGGGGCACCGTCTCTTGGGGGCACAGGACCAGCACTGTGTTCCCCATGGCCAGGAGGGGCCCCAGTTTCCAGAGCAGCGCCATCGCCGAGCAGAGCCCCCAGACCACCACCAATCTAAAATGTAGATTTTAGAGTTTTAGAAGTATAGGTTTTCTTGCTCACATATTAAGTGGTGTTGGAAGTTACTAAAGTGGTTTTCTCACATATTCTCAGGCTTTCTCAGGCTTTCACTGTCATATTAGAACATCACAGAGCTTTAATTGAGAGCAATTTCAAATTACATCAGTGAAATAGTTGCCTTCATATGTTGGTGTGCAGTAACAGAGTTGTAGTTCCAACAGCTGCGTTGAAATATGAAATGAGGAAAGTAAACCTAATACCTACCAATTCTACCAGGAGCCAAATCAGTTACCATTTGTATTAAAATGTACATTCATCTGACTTAAAACATGACCATGAAAGGATCAGATACAGTAAGGAATCCTGGAGTAACAACAATTTTTCATTCATCAGCCTAAGAGCACTTGATGAGAAGTCATTAGCTCAATATGAGGCTGGTATAACCAAGACACCAAATAACGAATCCCCTTGTCTGGTTTTGTACAGTAAATCCACACCAGAACTGATATTGGAAATAGTCACACATCCTGGCCTGTGCTCAGGTTTCTACACTGGGCATCTCCCTTTACCTGCCAGCATAAGCTTGCTCTGTTTGCCATGGAGCATTTGTACTACAAGAAGCTGAAGGACACGCTATATATAGACCCCAAAGAATCAGCTGGTTATACGCTATTCATGATAATCTGTATTCGGTATATAAAATGTGTACCCAATATAGAAAAATAAAATCTGTCATTAGCCACATATGTGATTTGGAATGTTCCACATGGATTTAGGCAGAAAAATATCATTACATCATGGAAAAATGGTTCACCACGTTTGCCAGAACAATGCTCTCTTTCAGTGAGAGGTAACATTAACGCAGTCATGATGATATCAACTGTTCTAAAAATCACAGTGTTATTCATGAGACTATATAGAATTTTTTTTTGTCCATGCAATGGAATTACTGGATCTAATGATTTCTATGGGACACAAGTTGCTTTTTTGATGCAAGTGACTTTTCATTTGCAGAAACCCACTGCTTGGAATCAATATGGTCAGGATACCAAGTCAAAGCTGCAGCACAATGATTGACAATATAACACAGTACACAGAATATGATTAAAAATGAAAAGCAGTTACATATATACAAGGCAGTATATCTTGGAACAGTTTAGTAACAACAGTAAATGCAGACTGTAGTAAACAAGAAGTTAACCTGATAACCGAAACCTAGCATAATCCTGCATTTGTAAAAAGCATCTCTACAACACAGAAGGTGTTATGATGGGGCATTTCACAGAAGCTACTTCAGCTGGAAATCAACCTAAGTGCACCTTAAGGGTGACAGGTTGAAACAATGCTTGGAAAATGTGAATACAGGTAAGTGAACACTAGGTAACTGCTTAAAAGCTTATTTTAAGGCAAATAAAAAGCTGATTGCTAGAAAGCAGTTATAAAAATGACCTCAGCTCTGTACAAATAAAAGGAAGCTTTCTGACTCTCCATGGGTTAGTTGCATTGGAGTGACAGAGATGGACCACACTGAAAACTAATTCCAGTCCATTAACTTTGGCCTAGCTAAAGGCTGCGTGGTGTATTGTGACCTACACCAAGCAACAGCAAAGATGACTGGGGAGGGCTTTGTGTTTAGTTCTAGACTAAAATAAACAAAAGGCATTTGCCAAACAGCTTCTACCGGAATTTGTGCCTTGGCTTGTCTTGGCTTGGTCTTTCAGACTGATTTCAGGTACCTGGAACCTAGATGTATAGAAGACCTGTTACTAGTATCACTATCACAAACTTCAGGAAAATGTGCAAGGGTCCTGTGAAGCTGTCTGATTCTCAGGCCAACCCTGTGCATTTTATGAAACAAGAATACTTGGGATGGGAATGAGGGGGGAGGGAAGTACCACATCTATGTTACCTGGTGGTTGCTTCTCTTCTCCTTCAATTGCCAAAGACTTTTATATCCTTTGAAGAAGATATCTGCCTGTCCTTGGGAGCCACTTCCTTGATCCCTTTAGCTATGTGAAGTAATTAGAACAATATTGGTGCAGGAAGAAGCAGTGGATTCTCAACCAGGCAACGTCACGCTACGGAGCATGCTAAATTGCCTCTGGATCAAGAGGTTTGAAGAGTCTTGCTGCTGCCAGGAGCTTGCTTATGTGCCTTTCCTCTGTGATGCCAGCTTTTTGAAGGCAAGTTTGTGACAGAGAAGGCACTTTGCTCAGTGTGTTGAATCCTGCTTCTGTGAGCAGGCTGGAATACATAGGCAGACCAATGGAAATCAGCCAGTCAGATACAGAGGTGATGAGTCCTGGGGATACAGGTTTACGGCAAATTTCAGTGAGTCCTCCACTTGGAATCTGTGGAGTAAAAAAGAAGACAGAAAAGTGAACCCTTAAGGTTAAACATATCTGCTTGTTCTACAGCAAGGTTGGGGTTTTTTCCCTCTTCCAAACTGGTGTGATTTCATAGCAGATGTTTCAACTTCTCTCATGTCACATTTGTCAGCATGAGCGCAGTGTGGACTGAAAGGCTAAGACCGCTTGGCACAGAAGCAACAATTTTGGCAATGTGTATATAGTGGGCAGTGTCCAGCTGCTTGGGTGACTGTCACGTGGCATTCTGAATTAGTCTGAGATTAGTGAAAAATATCGAGCAACAAGACTTTTCAGAGTGATCCATTTAATTTCTCAGTAAGGCAAGAGAATACCAATTTTGTCTATTGCATCCTCAAACAGACCAATTTCTCTTAGAAAAAGCCACGAAAGTTTCTGACTGTTTCCTCCTCCTGCTTTTGCTAAGGAGGAGTGGACACTAGTGCCGTTTAAGAAATGAGAAAGGAGTGTAAAATCTTCCAGATTTCAATACACAAGCATTTAATACATGTCACTCTTGGTTAGCAAGTCTCTGTTACCACTGCAGTCTGCTTAGACTTCTAAGACTATTATTCAGTCAAGAGAGGGCTATCCACTCTTCTTTCAACTAGTAACTATCCTTGTTTGGGATAGGGGGAGGTACATGCTGCCCCTGCAGTACCTCTACGTATGTTGTACTTGCTTGATGAATATAGGGAGCACTTATATACCAGGACTTCACAAGAATCTCCCTTTATTACTAATCAGTCCTTTTAAAAGTCTGCTCATAAATAAGAAAATTTGGTTTATGGAAATACTCACTGCCATGCGATGCTGCTTCCTCAGCTGCTTTACCCGGATTTGGTCCAGGTTTGTGGCAACATCCTTTTCAGGCTGCTCTAAGTCTTCAGAGTACCTCTGTACCAAAGCCTCAGGAATGCCACAGCGACCATGCTGAATGTTCCCAGCCAGACACAAAGGAGAGAGGACAAATTAAAGAAGGGTATCAATATAGACCACTCAATGCAATATAAAGAAGTGCAGGATGGGAGCAAGAAGGAGCTTTCCTCGAGGTTCCATGAAAACTGAAAAAGCAATCCCTTGAGGAAGGATTGGACCTTAGGACTCCTTCCTTTCCTAAAAGGATGTCTAATTGATGCTATCAATTCAGAGTTTCTTGGAAACACAAAATCTAATCATTACTTCCTTTTTCAGCTCTACTTCCCCACATTAGCAGAAAAAGAGACATTTCTATGTCCAGTGCCACCAAGGCACCAGTGGCCTGAAAAGATAAAGGTTCAGAATAAATCTGGGATTTCTCAGTGCCCCACAACACAAGAGTTACTACTCTGATACTAAAGAGAAACGGAGTTAGAGAATGTCTAATTTCTCAATGATTTTTATCTAGGCCAGTTACTCACAAAAGAAATTACACACAATAAATGAAAGATTATCCCTTGGAATGCTAGCAGAATAAAACCAATGACGTGGTTACCACTTACCTTGTCTGAATATGGCTCTTCAGTAAGATCAATGTCTTCAGACTGCAACTTGTTTTCTATCACCATTTCCAGATCCACTCCCCTACTACAAGAGACTTTCCTTGCTGAAGCAGGACCTAGCTTTATCACATGCTGCTGAACACTAGCAGTCTCTGGGAGCTCTGACAGCCAGGGTGGCAGTGGGCTAGGAGGGGTACTGGGCTCCTGTTCAGAAGACGTCCTATGGACAGGCGCTCCATGACAATCAATGGCAGTGGATGAGCTGCTCTTTTTTACTGGCAAACATGGTGCTTCTAGACTTGAGTGGTTCCCACTTGTGGTCATGGGAGGATGGTATAATCCATTAGAAAGGCGTTCTCGGCATTTTTTGGCAGGGACAGGTGGTGGTTGAGAAGGATTTTTTGGTTGCATTCTTGCCTCATTTGTGCCTTTCTGTTCAGCTTCTAGACCTCCCTTGAGGACTGGAGCATAATCAGCCCGTGCAAGGTCATGAAAGCCTTTACTTTGTATTTCCAGAGGCATCCTTGTATTTTCAGAGGCATGATGCATCACTAAGGCAGGCTGAGCTTCACAGTTTTTCAGGGGGAATGGAGCAGGCTTTCCACCTGCAGTCTCCATTACAGGGCACTCCACCTCCTTAGCTCTTCCCTTGTGACAACTAGCAGCTCCTTTGCCCTGCTTAGCCATGAAGTCATCTACCATACAGCTGCCTCCATGAGAGTGAGATGGCAAGGCAGAGCCAGTTGCCTTTTTTGCTATATCCAGTGAATCCTGAGGAAAAGAACCTGTTTGCTTGCTAGTGTCCTGTAGGTTAGTATTGGATTCTCCTTGGAGATCATCCAGAGAGTGAGATCTTGGCCATGTATCTACATCCTGAGGGCCATCCAGAGTTTCATAGCTCCGACAGACGGCAACTGGCAAACTTCTGCGGTTCTTCTTCAGACCCGTAATGGCAGGAGGTTGGACAGAGCTCTTCAGAGCACGATGTGCACAACTCAATCGGCTTTCTTTTTCCCCTTGCTGTAGAGTTTCTATTGACTTGGTCAGTGGAAGCGTGGGATAATTTGATAGCTGGTTTCTGCTGAAATCCTTAAAGCTATGGTCACTTGCTGATTTTGAGGGCAGAAGACAGGTTCTTCGAGTTTTACCTAGAAATGAATAAATTCACCATTAAAAAACCCCTACAAACCAAACCTGCAGAATAAGTAACAAATCACTTATAAATGCTTTTGAAACAAAATTATTTATTCCCTTTTTGTTAACTCTAAATGTAAAGAACTCAGTGCCATTTTAAGCATATGAATTTGTGAACTTCAGCTTTATTAGTGAAGAACTGGTACATGTGACCATATAAGTAAAATACATCCCGAATACCTAATATCCTTCCTATTCTCCAATTTGCAAATATTTGAGGTTTAGCTCATCTAAATCTTTTTTCAGTGCAGAAATATCCTACAGTTAGAACTGACACTCTATAAAAATTATAAGAATCAGTCTGACAGGTCCCTCAGAATAACTCAAAAGACTTACAATTTTTTCTTTTCTAATTTTAGTATATCAATAACAATGTTCATATTCTAATGAAATTTACTAGATCACAAAGGATTTTTTTTAAAGACCCCGTTTACTATTTTTTAATTATATGCCAGTAGTGTTATTTAATCTTTTAAATGAGCAGCAAACTATTGGCAGTGACAAAACAGAAAGCAAGAAAGTGCAGGAAGATTAGTTTTGCACCAGCCCCTTTGTAAAGCTACTTTTAGTGACAGCAGAGTTTTATAGAAAAAGATCTTAGGAGACGGAGAAATGCTTCAAAAGGGAGTTTCAAGTGTGACTAATCTTAGTGTTAGTCTCGTGTCGTAGTGTGTTATCAAAGTGGAAAGTCTTAGAGGTGTGGTGTTTTATTAAAAACATTTAAGACAAGATGTCAATATGAACCACATGTTCTTTGTAAGCTTTATTTTGTATTTTTATGAGATGTGCACCACTGATTTTAAACAGTGAAGTCCACCAACTCTGCTTGACAGAAAAATTCTGATCAAAGGGACTGTGCCTACTAGGGTCTTCATTACTTGAAGTACAAGGTCATTTCTCAGATACTATGTATATATTTTTTTTAATTTTCTTTTTAACAAGACAAAAGTAAAATGGTCTCAAAGTCAATGACCTCTCAGAATGACAGCACATCCTGAACAGTTACTGTTTTCAGGGTGACAGAGATATTTTCTCTCATGCACAGTAAGCTTTCTAAAATCAGGATAGATAGATAGATAGATAGATAGATAGATAGATAGATAGATAGATAGATAGATAGATAGATATAGACAGAGCTTGAAATTTCTTTTTCCAATGTAAAAGAAAAAAACCCCAAACAAACAGCCAAAACCTGAAAACGAAAGATTTGCCTAAATGATAAAAAAAGTCTGTAATAATGCAATCAATAGCTGCCAATTAAAGGACCTGAACCTTTTATAAATCTGAGAGCTTTTACTAACTACATCAGAACTAAAGTAACCTGGTGTACTTTTAAGCCATAGATGCTTTCTTCTCATGCAGCTTGCCTTCAGAGCTTTATCCTGAAAGAAGTTCAGTGCTTGGCTTTTGAATAATATACACTGCTCGCCTTGCATATGAATGAAAGAACCTGTTTAACCTAAAAAAGAAATAGCTTGCTTTCTGTTGCCTCTTACTTGTGAGTTTAAAAAACAAAGTAGTGAGAAAACTAGCAAAGAAAACGGAGGTTACCTTTAAGAAGAAATAAGGCAAACACAAAAAGAAAAAAAAATCAAAAAAAGTTACTGTATCTAAAATCAAGGTGTTCCTACCAGGATGAATGCGAGCACAAAGGAACTCCTCTCTCCTAAGCTGTATAGTACACAGTTCTACTTAAGCTAACTATTACCATTTCCACAAAATGCTAACAGAGACACATCCCACACTGAAGTTGGCTCCCTTGCTACTACCTCGAGTTCAGGTAGCTCAGAGAACTAGCAGAAAGACCTTTCTGTCTACACCTCTCCATGGAGCTTGGCCACCGCCTTATGAAAATAACTTGCAATCACATTAAAAAGATGTGTAAGAAATGTTACATTCATTTTTTAGTGCCTTCAGGCACTAATGTCAATATGTAATGAGCATGAAAAGGAGTGTTCTCCTTCCATTATTCATATTTGCCAGCACATGTCTGACTTGTGCAGTAATTCGCCCTATTGTTAGGGGCTTGCTGTGAAAGCTCACATTACAAAATCCATGTACCTTCTTTTCAACCTGAAATATTGATCGGGGGTTACACCAGTTTAAGGAAAGCTCCCTCAGGAATCTCGTCACTGAAAAGAAAGTTGTGAGAAATGCTACTACTGTGCGATATAAGCTCTTACTGAAGCCCTAAGTGTATCTGGTAAGCAACATTTCATTTCTTCAAAAATGGTGTATGTCTGTGTAAAGGCATGGGAATGGGAAAAAGAAAAAATGGGGAACAGGAAAAGGAAGAACTAAAAAACTAAGAAAAATGAGAAAAGCAAAACTTTGTGAAAGTAATATCAAATCTTTAGTTCATTCTATCCCTGTTATGCATAAAAATACAAACGTGGTGAGGATGGGAAGAAGTTAAAAACATTTTGTCTGTAAGATGTATTACCAAACATGCAATTGTTTACTACAAAGGACAGTGGTTGAGAATGTAATTTCTTTTATGTAAACTTAAGAGCAGTATCAGGAGGGCAGCCATGATTTCTCTTCCCATCTATTCCTTTCTTCCTCCTTACTGGCAGGTATAACCTCATTATGCTTCTGAGAAATTAAGAAAAAAAGGTAGTACTTCCTGAAAACAGACTTTTAAATACATTTTAAAGTTATTTTCACGAAGTGGAGAGTTAAAAAAATAATGTCCACAAATGTAACATTCCCTACCTTAATTAAAAAAAAACACAACAAAACCAACCTACAAGAGTTAAAGTGTATAGCTAGTAAGGTTGAAAATACATTTTTAATGTTAGGATTTTTGATAATAACTCACTCTTATGAATCCCCGTTACAGGTAAGCCACCTAATGCCTTTCATGGTGCTGTCAGCCACAGCAGTATCTCTGATTTAAATGTGTGCAGAAGGACATGGGTGACTGCGTTAAAACTAAGATTAGAAAGGCAGAACTTGCACAAAATGAATGAAAAGTTTATATTATTTCCAGGTTCAGTTCAAGCGACAGGGAATACTTCAACTCTTCTGTTTAATGTTATGTTGGAGTTTTTGCTAGACAAAGCACTATCCACCTCTCACATTACTTCTTGTTATTAGATTACAGAGATGGAACTTTTAAATTCCTTGTCACCATCTGCCTCAGAAGAAAGGAGACTATCTCGGGGAATATTTCGAGAGGTGCCATAGGTGTGGCAAAAAATTTTCAGTGTTTCTTTTAGAACTTTTTTTCCATATGGAAGATAGTCCTCAGAAACTAAGCATGCAAAACCAGACACAGAATGCATTCAATGGCTTGTCCATATCCCAGATTCCATTAACTTCATTTTCGTATTACTTTCTGTGGCTGTATTTTGGGTGCATTTCAAACAGCTCTGTTGACACAACAAAGATGATGGCACCTTAGGAAATACTAGCCTCATTGCTTTTTCTATTGATTACAATCTTGTAGAAATGCACATTACACTAGGCAATGTGGCCACCTGTTCTGTTGCTTGCTTTTCTGACTAATTAGGACTGAATGCTTAAGTGCTTATGATGCCTGCCTGGTACTATGGAAATCTGGCCTCCAGTTTCTGAACAAATCAGGGAATACCCTTATCCTGCCTGACAAAGCCATGGTTTGTCTGTTCATTCAGCTCTGTGCATGACCAGAGACAGAATGACCTATAGGGAATAACTAAGAGGCCTTCTCAGACTAGAAGAGAGTACAGCTAGAAGGGGTACAACAGAGGTCACACAATGACACTGTTAGGTATGAAGGTTCTAGGAAAGACCAGGGATGTTCATAAAAAGTTTCAGAAAAATGGACGAATGCCAGGAAAGTGTACCCAAATTCTGAAGTCCTTAAATGATTAATTCTCCAAGAGTGTCCTGGGAAGCATCAAATATGCTTCCTCTGTTGCTATTCTGTTTTGTAGCTACCTGCATTTGGCCAGTCCTGTGAAAAACAGCTTTCCAATAGGGTTTCCAAATGCATCTGAGACTGTTGACACACGCACACAAAACAAGCCCAATAACTGCACCACTGTCGGAAGTCTAAAGGACAGCTTGTTCTCTCTGCCCTGTTTCTATATGGACTAATCGTCTAGCCTTGGGTGGTTGCTTTCTGCTCTGAGATTCTTCCAGTCTAACACTGGCTAAGTCACAAACGGCACGTTCCTTGCTCTCTGTGAATTGAAATAAAACCTGCTGCTTAAGTACACTGTAGATATCTAAGAGAATACCCAAATATCTCTGCAGTGGGACCCAGAGAAGTACTTACAAGAGATATACCTGGACCCCTGCTATAGTATATAGCAAACCATTTTCTAGCCAAAATGTAAGAGCAGCTCTGAAGTCTTGAACTGATGCCAAAAGATCCAATATCAGCCTCAAACAAGACACTATGCTAGTCATCAAAATACTATGTATAACCATTCCCCAGAAAATCTGAAGACTGGTTTCTTCTCAGAATGCATTTCCCCTTTATGAAGTCCGGATCTGCACATTATGATGTTTATACCAGCCAAATGACTATCCTTATCTTAAAAGATGAGAACACAGTGTATTTTGAAAACAATATGCATATAAACAACTATGGTCCATGAACTTTGCAAACAAGGTGTAGCAGATTTCAGATGAACTAGCCATGAGAAAATCTCTGAATGAATCCAATAACAAACGTTCTTTTCATAATGGTTTTCAAAACAAGCACTAAATGCAATTGCGAGCAAAAATGATGCAGAAACGCAGCAAGCCATACATAAAAATCAATATAAAAATCATTAGCATTTCACATTCTACAAAACTCAGACAGAAATATTAGTTTAAATGTAAATATCTAAGCAGACAGGCAATGTCAATTGCTTTCTAAAGGTTTTAATATATTTTTAAAATAAGGAAAATGTACAGGCAGCACTTCAACTTAGGTGTTACAACTATCATTATGATGGCACTTAGAGATAAAAAGGAAAGAAAATTGTCACATATGCCATATATTTAGCCATGATTCTATTCCAGCATGCCTACTGGATGTGGATTCATATTAAAGAAAAAGAACTCCCTGCTTTCAGGAATTTAGTATATTGTCAATTTCAGGCATTCAGCTTTGAAACAAATTGCAATTTTCTTCAATAAATGGTTATTTTTGAGTGGCAGACTGACAGAAAATGCACATACTATGAGAAAGATCTTTAGCCCATATTTTAAATTGGAAAAATGGCCACTATAAGGGGTATACAGTATCTATTTATTTTGTTCTTGGTTTCCTATTTATGCTGGATGGTAGCGATGAAACCAGCCAGTCTGAGGCAAAGCCATGGCCCAAATGCTAGGAGTGAAAATGCCAAACTCAAACCAATATCTTCTCTTTAAATATTTCATCCCTAATGACAAATTTAGCGCATTCCTCAGGTAAAACATGCTCAGTCAGCACAATAACCTGTTTCTTCAGAATGGAGACAAAAAATCTCTATTATCATCTGCCTTGGTAATTTTTCAGTGCATCACCTTTTACTGACGGAGGATAAGGCAAAGGGAACTCATATTATTAGTGGGTTGTTTTCTTAGTTTATTTCCTTGCCAACTTCTCAATGAATTTAACTTTCTAGTGTTGATAGACTAAAAAGTCCTAAATCTCTGCAGCTGGGTTCTGATCAGAGGAGAATGCAACATGCAACCTAAACAAACACAAAATATGGCCTAAAACAGAGAACATTTTTTCTTAACAAAAGAAATCCTCCTCATGTCAGTAGAGTTCAGAGACTTCTGCACTGGTGGTCCCTTAGACATGGTCTACCAGTGTGCAATCAGCAAAGCCTCATGAGCCATGGTGGCATGAGAATATGATTGGGAGTGGAGAAGGCAGGGTATGGTAGTGAGAGTGCCCATTGCCTTAGGATCACAAAGGAAAGACTATTTGTGAAATGTCATCTGTTTCCTACCAATGCAAATAAATAAATTAGAAACAGTAGCAATGAAAACCAGTGGCTCAAGCCAAGAGAGAAAGAGGTAGAGCAAAGGAGAAAGTCAAGTATAAAGTAGCTTGTGTTAGCTAGGGACAGGAGGAGAAGTATACAAAATTATCTACTGAAAAAAAAGAGACTGCAGGAATTTTAAGGCTTATTGCTGCCACCATTACCATTCTCCAGGTTTTCACTGCTTTCGTAGCAGCCAGAATCCCGAGGAGAGCATCCGGTTAGGCCTTGGCCTTCAATGAGAAGTTTCTCCTGAGATCCTGACTGGTCGCTGTTACCTAGAGGATGTGAGAATACAGTGAAAAATAGGCAAACAGAAAATGTGACTGAACTTCTCAACCTTCCATTTCAAACACCATTATCTTGTGTGTCCAGAGAAGGGAAATAGAGCTGGCGAAAAGTCTGGAGCACAAGTCTTATGACGAGTGGCTGAGGGAGCTGGGGTTGTTTAGCCTGAAGAAAATTAGGCTGAGGGGTGACCTTAATGCCCTCTACAACCATCTGAAAGAAAGTTGTAGCCAGGTGGAGGTTGGCCTCTTCTCCCAAATAACAAGTGATGGGACAAGAGGAAACTGCCTCAAGTTGTGCTAGGGGAGGTTTAGCTTGTGAATTAAGAAAAATTTCTTCACTGGAAAGGTGGTCAGGCACTGAAAAGGTTGCCCAGGGAAGTGGTTGAGTTGTTGGAGGTATTTAAATGATGTGTAGGTGTGGCACTTAGGGATATGGTTTAGTGATGGACTTGGCTGCACTCAAAGATCCTTTAGGTCTTTACCAACATAAGTGATTCTATGATCTTTTCTGTTGTATTAACTATATCACTGTTTTATAAAAGAGTGAACATTAGGAAAAGCCATTGCAAATGCTGGAAACATTCATCCTGTTTGGTAAATGATTAAGCAACAGACTCAGCAAGAGTGTGAGGGAGCAGCATGGTACATAATGAAAGCAGAATGGAATTCATGTGTGCAACTTACAATCACTGACATTTATTTAAAATGACGGTGTAAAAGTTTTTTCTCAGACTTAAAAACCCCCCCAACACCCAAAACAGAAGAAAAGAGCACTGAAAAGAACCAAATCAAGTAAAAAGAGAATAAAATCCTGACTCTAAATCACCTTTGAGAAAGGAGCAGAAGTGGGTCTGGCACATTAGATACTATTCCAAAACAAAGGGTGAAAGGACACAGAAGAGACTAGTGGTAGCAAGTCCTTCCTTGCTTGGTCTATGCAAAAAGCCAGCACTCAAGTGTGGCCCACCCAGGCTGCATAGACCGGATTCCAGGAATTTACTCATAATGCTTTGTCAGAAATCATATTTTGGAAAGAAGCTAAATCTGGAGCTGAAGATACAGAAAACCAACCTCATGATGCAAGGATACAGTTTATGCTCTTGGCTTTTTTCCCTGCAATAAAACATTGGAAATGGCTATTCCAATTCCTGATCTCAGCACGTGAGAGGTAATTATGGGGTGGAACTATGTACTGTTGCCTCTCCCAAGTTCCAGGTGTCTGGTCCCCACTTCTCTTTGTCCTCCTGACTTGGAGCTGGAATTTGTACTTTCCAACCACTGCATCTTCAAGTTTTCAAACCAAAATTGAAGGGCCCTGAAAAAAATTATTTCTTCAGGGAAGTATTTTAAATAGGTCTCCAAATAATGAAGAGAAGCTCATATTAGATGACAAAAAGCTACTCTAATGTAAGTGAAAAGAATCTAATTCTGCAACTGTGGCTTAACTGGGGTGTAGAGAAGAACAAAGAAAGAGCAGATGCCTCTTTGGGAAATGAACAAGAAAGCCCCATGTCAGTGAGAACTCAGGCTACACAGCACTGTCTAAAGATACTAACCACACATAACACTATAACTCAATTAAGCACTGCCCACTTACAAAGTGGCAGTTTAAATTGCTGCTTTGGTAGTTTAAGCTAAAACATATGAATTTGCACAGAAACAGCTGAGAAAGCCCTCACACAATCCATTCCACTGATTCTCCTCGGTGGACACTAATGTTCTGCTGACACTTGGGATGGAGGGGAAATTCAGTACTGTCTTAGGTTGCTGCAACTAGGCCCTGCTTACTTCTGTGCAGCTAAGACACTACAGAATTTGACTGCCATGGCCTACTCCACTTTTCCTTATCTTTGCAACCACTTGCCTGAGACCACGTGTACAATGGACAAAATTGCATTGCTGCACATTAGATAGGTGAGTCAGTGCATTTCTTTGCACTGACTTTGCACTTCACTGATATATCTGCTTCCTTCAAAAATCACTATATTGTCATATATACCACCTGAAGTACAATCCTGCAATTAACAGTCTGAGAACCATATGCACGTGCAGGTAAAATTAATTCACATTAGACTTCTCCACAGACCTCCGGGCTTTGATCTTTTTCCTACCCTTGATTAACCTTAACCTCTTCCCCTTAGTCTGAAAATGTCTTTTTTTCCTATTCTCCATGTCTCAGACTCTTGAGTAGGTTATCCCATGATTTCTTCTTGAACATCGATATTCTAAAGCGTAATGTGTTGTACACTTGATATTAATTCAGTTGGTGGCAGGGCTTACATGAACAGAAGAATTTCAACAACAGCAAGTCTTAAGTCACTCCCCAAAAATCTAACATGTTACATAGGATTACTCTGGAAATAACTATATTTGGGGGAAAAAAAAAGGGGGGGATCAAAATTCTGGAACCAGTTTTCTGCTTTAAAGAGTTCATAAGGTTCTTGGCAGAGCTCTGGTAAAACAGAAAACCTCAAACATCCCACGTACTATCATATTCCTGTAGAAGTTCCACTGCTGTGAGGAGAACAGCTCTGTGCTCAGGATCTCGAATGTTCAGTTCATCCAAATCTTCTTCTTCTAAAAGCTTAAAGGTATCCAGATCTTCATAACCATTGAATAGGAAAGTGGGCATATGCTCCTGCACAAAGGGAAAAAAAGGGGGAAAAAAAAGAACAGCTGTAAGACAACACATTTATTCAACTTATTTTGTCAATAAAGATACTAGACAATATTTTTGCAATCAGCAAAAAAACCCAGTAGTTAAGCAAATGCAGACCACTGCACAACACCAAAATGATAGTATTTCAGCTCATATAAACACTGCCCAGAGTTCAGGGAAGTAGTTGTGCCAGAACTAGAATGCTGCACATATTTTGTATTTGGAATGCACTGTATTAGATGGCCTGGGTATCATGCTACCTGAACACACAGTATGTATGACATGGCTCTGTATGAGGGGAGAAGTAGGAAGGGTGAATAACAACCACAGCAATTTATTCCTAGAACTTCTGAACAGAAATGTGGAAAAAACTATCCTCTTTAAAAAGAGGGTAACCATTGCTATTTTACACATTTTGCTTGCCTCTGGAGTGTGTTAGCTGGTGTCTATGCTATGCAACGATTTACAGTCTCTGAGTGCACATGACTTGCAGCTTGAGGCACTTCATCAAGCCTGAGAGGCAGTTCTGCCTGGCCTCAGCTATTTTCACTCTGCAGCTAAGACCTGATTCTGCTAAGTGGTGTCACAATCCTTAGGATTATGAGTCTGGTGCGCAGCTTTCAAAGCTAACAACTCAAAAGGTGTGTCTCCCTTCCCTAAGCAAAACTGAAGCGTAAACAGAGAGAGAGAATTTAGACCTTTAAGTTGATGCGATCCAAGAGATCCTCAACTGACTTGGGCTGGGGTGGTCTGCTTTTTCGACGTCTCCTGGTGGGCCGCTTTGGCTTCTCTTCCTCTTCATTTAACACGTCCACATAGATAAATTTGAAAGTGCCAACTTTGTTGTTCAACAGGCCCATCCAAGTGCCCATGGGTGGTTTGCTGATTATATCAATGATGTCACCTTTCTGCAGACCAAAGAAGCAAGAAAGCTTTTTAAGCCTGCTTTCTGATTGATGCTTAAGCAAACACACACACTTGGATTTCCACTCTTTATTTCCACAACACTCTTTGGTTTTCAAAAGGTTAACTGCAGCTCTTGTAAAAATGTCTGATTATACTCGTTTTACAAATGGGAAAAAAATGTAATTAAGTGACATGACTTAGACCACAGAACAAGTCAACAAAAGAACCTGGAATGGATCCCTACTGTCCAGATTCACAAACCTGCTGACAGCTCTGTAGAGCACCACTGTTTTGTACAAATGTCTTTAAGCTATGCAACTGTCTGAAACTGGTGTAAATAAGAACGTGCTCAGTGTATTTGGGCACAATCTCACATCAGATCTCCAGAGCAAAGGAGGCCTGTGCAGAAGGAACGGTAGAACAATGCTGCTTTTGCTAATGTGCTCCTGACCATAACAAAGAAATGGACACACAACTGTTTTTGTATGCCTAAAGAGATGACCTTACATACATCTGCTTTAATAGAAAATAGTTACCCTTGTAATTTTTAATTAATGGATGTAAGGAGTCGGATAGTTTGAATTTAATACAGCACAACTAAAAATAATTAAAGCCAATACCCAGAAAAAAATTAAAGGGGGACAACCATTCAGTTGGCAAAGTATTTAAAAATTAACTTAAAACAAGTTATAGTAACTGAAATGTCTTTAAGAGACACTTTGTGCAGGTGTATGCACATATCTTCCAAGGGTTTTGAAAATCTTTCCACTAAAGACTATTTAATCGTGGCAAAGTATTTTTCCAGTCTTTCATGCAAAATCCTTGCAAAATGGAAATGAATTCATGGCACAACTTCATTTTTCCCAAAACTAAAGACAAAAGTGTCTTTCCCTGCATGTGGAGAAACACTAGTACTTAATTACTTATGCTCTATAGCATTTTGCTAATTCTGTAATATATAATATTTGCTATATAATAAGCAAATCTTAAATGCATAAGATGTTAAAGGGCTTCAAAAATACATATAAATTCATTAGAAGACTGAGAATTCCATAGTTCTTGCAAAGAGCTCTTAATTCAGAATTTTACCAAAACAAATGTTTGACCCCTTAAAAACAGATAGAACTGGTACCTTGAGCTTCAGAGAATCTGTATCATAAGGACTTGGAGTAAAATCAGTGTGAACCCTGGCTCTTCCACAAAAAGGTCCTCTGTAAGGAGGCTCTTCATCATCACCATCTTCTGATTTCACACTTTCCCTGTTGCTGGTTGAGGAATCTGTTGTGCTCACTGTCTGACCACCTGTGTGAGAGACATAATTTCAGTTCACAAAAAAGAGTCTCTTTGTGAAGAAACTTCAGAAACAGAAGCAAGACAGAAAATGGGTTTTCTTTCCACAAAATATGGTAATCAAAGTTGAAAATCCTCAAATGCTGCTAATTTTTATACACACATGTGATGGGAGTGTTAATCTACTCGGCACTCCTGTTTTCCTGAATTCACCTTCTCAATATTTAACTGAGAAGGTGTTTAACTACTGTCTCTTCTATGCTATCTCCTTCTATGACACAGGAGATGTCATCTTTCTGGGAAGTTTGCTTACAGAAAAAATATAGTGGTGTGAGAAAAACAAGCTCTGAAACTTGCATGAGCGTTACAGAACCTCTCTCATGTACTGAAATTTGGTGAATAGTGTAGCAAGTTCCCACCATCTGTGTTCTATTTAAACTCTGTTTCATGTAGAGACAATCTTAACCAGAGAGGTTTTAAATACTGTTTACTCCTCCTTTAACTATTTAATGAGAGAACCTCAAGGTTTCTCTAGAAGGAGGGTGGGAAGTGCATCAGGAGTGCCCAGGAGATTTCTCTCTTGGAGTGAGAATTACGATCCTTGGCCAGTAGTAAACAGGCTTGTTGTTATATTACATTTATATATAATATTTATATTGTAATAGCAGGACCCAACAAACTCAGCCAGAAAGTAGGATTTCACTTTTTCAGGGTTCTGTAAAAACACAAAGCAAAAAAAATAGTCTCTGCATCAAAGAGCTTACAGTTCTTTGTAAACCCTTAATGACTAACCCATCAGCCTTCCTACTTTTTAACCACTGTTTCTGCTTTGACTTTCTCTCATTCTGCTTACTGTGGAGATCTCTGCTGCCTGAAGCCACAGAAATGGAGCAACACAATTACAACTGTACTTACTCATTGAGCTCTGACCGCTTAAGGAACTCCTCAGGCTCTCTACCGAGCCACCGGCTTTCAGCTTGGGTTTGTCCAGGGAGTCACTGTCTGGTGGTGGCAACTGTGGAGAACCTGGTATGACCCCAGGGCTGGACTCCTGGAAGGGATTGAACCATTTCAGTCTGGTAAATGAACACAGGCACTGACAGGAGCTTCTTGTTCACCTCCAAGGAAAAACATTCTGTTTTCCTGCTTTTCACCAAACAGGTTGAAACGTTCTAGCTACTTATTTAGCAGTACTCGGCTGTGGTAGAAAGTCCACTTTTTTAGGCAGGACAGTGGTGACGGGAGCAAACAGTCCAGTCTAAAAAAGCTAGCACTGTAAGTAGAAAGAAACACTACACAAAACTCCCAATTCAAAGGTTTTCATGACACATAATATTTTTTTGCCAGCAGTACTTGTAAAACAGCTAGTGCCAAATTCAGCTTTCTGAATCAGGATTTTGTACAAAGATGAACACAAACAAATCAGACAAAGCAAGTGAGACGTGCAGCAACGTTGTTTGGGTTTTTTTTTGGCAGTGAATTGTTGATATCACTGCTCATTTACCTAACAAGAAAAAAAAAGACTTTGCCAGAAAATGCAGCCTGTGCATAGGATAAATAGTCATAAACATAAATGCATAAATATAAAATGATTTTGCTATATGTGCAATAGGTGAGGCGATTTCTCTTTTCATTCAGTCAAGCATTACAGAAGATCAAAAAGGGTCTTTCCTAAATTGAAATTCTGTCAGCCTCTGTGAAGCACAGTTAAAAAAAAGCTGCAGATACTTGTGGCCAGCATAGTTTTGCTTGGTTTTTTTGAATGCAGAAAGACATACTAGCACATAGTTTGAGTCATGATGCCTGAAAGTTACAAATACTCTAAAACTACTATGCCATGAAGTTTGAAGACAAAAGAACTGTAGCTTGCATACAAGAGTTTTTGTGGAGATGTGTGGTCATAAAACTTTCAGATGAATGCTATTATTTGCATGCTGCAGAATCATCAGGAAAAAAACTCACCCCAGCACATGACTTCAGAGGTCAAGTCAGTCTTAGAGAGAGATAGAGCAGAAGTATTGCTAAATCACTGTAAATCAATTTCTCAAAGGACCCCCTTTTTTTTTGGGCAGACTTTGCAGAGGGGCACTGTAAGCCCAGTCAGACACCAAGGCATCTTCTTATCAACGTCAAATCATGTATTAAAGTATTGTAAGTTTAAATTAAATAACCACAGCTGTAGCACTGCCCCTGGTTATGAATCAGAATGGCTAACAGTTCTGCAGGAAAGGGATTCTAATGTTGCAAAGCATGGCATAAAACTGGTCACGTTTCTGCCTCTCTCTGCTGCCTCCAGATTCTTCAGTTTGGGGTTGTTATTCTGAATGTTACAAACCAGTCTTTTTACAGCCACAAAGGCTTTGCATTAATACCAAAAGGCAGATCTGATGGGGCTTGACTCCAACCTCCTTTCTATCCCCAATTCTCTTATGCCTGCAAGCATCCTCCTCCCCCCCGCCCCCGACCCAGAGGCCGGTACGAGCCCAGCTGGGGGCGATGTTAACAAGGAAGAGCTCTGCTCTCCTTGATCCTATTCCTTACACATTGCAAGAAGCAAGACTGGTTTTAAACAAATGCCAAAGATTTTTGACACTCCACTAAAGCAAGGAACGCGAAGTATACGAAAAGGAAAAAAGACTGCAATTGTTTCTAGGCCACTGAAATTCAAAGCCTAATTTAGAACTAATGTACTTCAGGTTTGCCTCTAAGAATAAGCTATAAAAATCTGTAATGGAAGAATAATGGGAAAATCTTCAGTGGGATGCCCCTTTCTGACAAGGTGGTGTCTCTCTTTTAATGGGCTGCTGCAGAGGGCAAGCTGTGATGGAGAAAAGATCTGTAATAGCAAAGAAGAGCCACGTATGTGAAGTTATGCTGGGAATTTAAACTAAAGTCTGAATTGCAGATTAAATGTACTACTGTGACTCTGTGTCACAGACTGGTTCCCTTAATAAATTATGACAGAAAAGAAATGGAAATAGAGAGTGAGATGTGTGGTGCCAACAATGACAGACTTCTGCTGATTAGCTACTTAAATGAAAATCTGAAAATGCATTTTCCATGGTATTGGCATCTATAGGAAGCCATTTCACAGTAGGGATTTTATAAGAACATAGAAATAATCCACATCACATAGTCTTGTTGGAAACCCTTGAGGCATGGGAATCAATATTGATTATCACTTCTACATTATTAAGTGGGTTCCACTGCAGACCTTACATACCTGTTCAGACAGAGAGCTGCTGTATTTTTTAGACATCCTTTTCTTCATTGTTTCTTTTACAGACTTCACCTTTTTGCCCAGAGATATACGGGAAGCAGAGGGCGATTTGATCACTTCTTTATAAACAAAGTCTCCTTCTTTGCCCTGCAAAATAAAACATTGCTTAAGCTTACAAAATAGAAGAGCCATTTTTTCTCCTCAGTCAGCAGTTATTGCAAAGGTATCCTGGCAAACACAGGACAGCCAGCACTATGTCCTGTTGACTGTTCTAAATTTACTGTTGAGACCTTGTCCAAACCACTGTAGTAGTCCACTGTAACTTACTTTTAAGGCCTGATTTGTAAGCTTTTTGTAAAAGCACTGTGTGTAGATGTGTCAGGGTCTGTTAGGATGCCTTTATCTCTTTTGAGTTTCAGGTAAGTATTTGACCTGATAGAAAACCTCTCTGTTTCAGGTTAAGCCTGTCCTGGCAGGACACACAACAGTAGTTGTGGCTAACATCAGTCAATACCACAAACAGTTTAACAAGAGTAAAGGTACCTCTGAGATCCTAGCCAAATATGTATCCATGTGTATATATATATATATATATGGATACTTACCTTTGGCTACCCAAATTTACTTTTTATTTTCAGACAGGAATTCCATTAACCTTTGCAGTTTCACTGCAGGATGTTTATAATAAACCTAAACCAAAATACCATCACAAAAAAAGCTACTAAATCCATGCACCATGGTAGGTTACACTTGCATAGCTATTCTTAAGGCACCCAACAGGGTACTGAAGTACTAAATTAGCTGGTCCATATATAGTGGATGACAAAGATCAGCTGCTTTGAATGCATTTAACCTTTTCGAAACCAGCTTAAGATACTGAGCATTTACTTACGGCACAGGCACACATTTAGCATGGATTAGTTGCCATTTTGCCAAACTTACTTGGATAATTCAGCCCATATTCAAATTGTCCAGGCACTACATTAAACGTGGTCTTTTATTCTAGTCTGTTTCAGGAACCACAGTAAGGCAGCTCTCTTAGAGCTATCACCACCTCCAATGGCAAGGATGCACCAAAAATCACAGCACAAAAAAAGACCAAAATCCATCTGGCCAAATTTGGTTTCTGACTTGGTTTAATTTAGGTACATGAAGACAGAAAACACTAAAATAAATGGTCACTATATTCTACATAACAGATTTCTCTCTATTTTTTTTTCTAAATTTATATATGTTTTCTACTTTACTAATGTTCTCACAAAGTTTTTCTGAAATTCAACTGATATCTCATTTCTGACAATACAGTATTTTTCCCTTTACAAGTTTTTTGTAATTAAAACTTCTTTGGTAATTTTGGTCTTTTACCAGAAAGTAAGGACAGCTCTTTGCCTTATTTTTTAGGAAAAAACCCTTCCATTTAATGGCCTTAAATGTTTTCAAGAAAAAGCCCCTTTGATTTGCATATATTATTCTGGTGCACTGCATCTCTCCCACTACTGATGCTCGTAGGGAAAAAAGTAACATCTAGACTTCACACTTTCCTACATTAAAATCAATCTGAACAAAATAAGTACCTATGTTTAAAGATAAACACTAAGATCAGAAGTTAAAATTTTTACTGAGGTGAAAATTAATGAGTAAAACAACCACCCACAGATTTAGCCAACTTTGGGATAATTTATGATGTTAAAAAAAATAAGAAAACCAAAACCAAGCCCAAAAAACCCAGCTGTCATAAAAAATAACATAATGCTGGCATACAAAATGTTTCACAATTTAGACTTGATTTAAGAGGACATAGAAGCTACCAGATACAACACTGAAACAGAAAAAACCCACATATATGGGCAAAAGGAAAAAGATATGTTGGCAATTTCATCTGATATAAAGTTCTGGCTCATTTCTGTTCTGTTATTTTTGGCTGCAGGCCGACCAACAGTAACACTGGGATCAACATGAGTAACATAAAATGGAATTAATTCTCAAGGGAGATGAGTGTTTTTTTAATACACAAGAATGCTCTGAGATCAGTGGTGCAGCACCCAGCACAATGGGATCCTGGTCCACTCCAGAGCTCTTAGATACAATGAGAAAACAAATAATAAATCTCTTACATAATGACTTCCATGCAAACAACTTGCAGATCTTCAGCAAATGAAAGTTCGCCTCATCATCCCAAACAGTAAATATTTTTACTAAGAAAGTATAGCAATCATATGTTTTGCCTTGGGTGATGCTCTGAGGAAGTCAGACATAAGAATAGCCCACAGATGTGCTCCCAGATCTGCACTTTGATCACTTGTTCCTGCCTCTTTACACATATGGTATATAAATACTTATACACACATGGATATGGGTGGGTATGTTATTCTCAAAGCTAAGGAAGTTTGAGGTAAGAAAGAGACTCTGTTTTCTTGCATCCCCAAACTGCTATTACAGACCCAAATTACACTTCAGTCTATTATAACTCTACTGCACGTTTCATTTTATGCTATTTCAAGTCTGCACCTTCTTAAACTCACCATTTGGTCAGAATTGTTTCCAATATGAAGGGAACGATTTGTCAAGTCAAATCCTCCAAAGCTACAGGTTCTCTGAAAAAAACCCAAGAATAGATACAGTTTTATCACAATGATTAGCTCACTCAGAACATCTGTGATTTGCAGAACACCAGTTAAAACACAAATGTCTGCAAAAATGGAAACAAACAAACAAAAGGATGAGAGATTATAAATCAAGAAATCCATTGTAAAGCAATATGACTAATTTATCTTTTCCAGAGACAACTCCTTGGCCTAAGATCTGCTGCTGTTGAGTCATCTAATGCCTACTCTTCTTTTTAAAAAGCAAAAAAGACTTTTTTAGTCTGAGGAAACTGTTGATCTTACGAATCAAGTTTTCCAAGGTACTGGCAACTCCACCTCAGCACTCCCATATGCCTTCATAAGTTAGGTCCACAGTAGCACTGAAACAAAGAACCACCAATCTTTTAAAGCATTTAATAACCTACCTTTTGGGAATAGCTGCATAGGTTTCATTTCCACTGAAATACAGAGAATCACTGGAAGCCTAACGGGGCAAGTACTTGGTAAGATGAGAGAAAAATCAGCCCAGCTATCCATAACCACTGTGCCCCCAGAGACTCAGCAAGCCTTGATTCCAGATTAGGTACTTCTAGCTTTTGCTTTGCAATCCAAAAGATAAAAAAACCCGACTAATGAACAACCGGCTGCACAGTATTCAAGTAACTGGCCCTGCCAGAAGTCTCACAGGACAATCCAGGGAAATGAAGGTATGGCAGTTACAATTCACTTGCACAACTTCAACTCTGGGCTCTGAGTGTTGTTTTGAAGACAGGCAGATGTCTATTATAAGCATTCTTTTCAGAGTTAGAGTTGAGACAAACAGGAGGCAGAAGCTCAACACTGTGAACTCTAAGTTCTTAGGGTCTGAACTATCCAACACAGTAACTTAACTTCAAAGACACTTTAGGAATCAACTTGGCATCAGATCAGAACTACAAAGGACTGTGAAGTAGTCAGTGAAGACCTACCACCTGAGAACTACCAGCCTGCTTCCTCTATTAGGAAGAAGCAAGCTCTATAAACTGTGCCACTTAAGAAACAATTATAATAATCACTTCCTGCCCTGTTCACCATTAATCAGCATACATATTAATATCTTTTAAAAAGTTTTATTTTCTAGCTTCTATGTTGGGTGCTGCTTGCACCCAACGTGCTTGCACGACAGTTTTTGCAACCACCACAACTCTACCAGAACTCAAAGCCAGCTTTGTCTAGGCCTCACACATATTAAAGGCAGTGCTATGATGTCAAATTTTTCTAAGTGTTTTTTTCCAGAAGGCAATGTGACTATGGCACAGGTTTTAAAAATTGTTTTTGGAAAACATTTGAGACCAACCACAAGTAATATGAACAGTATCTAAAGCGCAGCATGTTTAGCTAGTAGTAATTTGGTCCTTCTGTGAAGGACCATTATAACTAATCCTAGAGTATATGATAATCCCAACAACGAAGAGAGGACATCTGGAACTGCTCTGAGCAAACTTGTCTGTCAAACCAGCCACAGCTCCTCCTAAAGAAATCTTCTTGGAGAGCAAAATGACTGTTGGTTAAAAGCTTCTGGGTAAACATACCATATTAAGGACGCGTATTGTTTCACTATGGAACTCCCCATACATTTAAAGTTTAACTTCCGCCTTCAGATTCCAGTAGCAACCCTGGCAATACTGCACCAAACAAAAGGTCTGTGGATGAGGAGAGGGATATTCAATGGAACGGCCATGCAATCAAAATTATTATCATTTTGGGAGAAAAGAAAAACTGATGCAATTTGAAAATTTCATGCATGTCCAGGTCACTGAAACAAATATACATGACAAAAATGAGTGGCAAGGCAAGACAGAGTGACCAATTCCACTGAATACATAGGCATTGCAATTTCCCTGAGGTTGCAGCAAACAAACATTAACTGTTATTAGGAAGGAGCAGTATTAGTAGAAATTTGCCAGCTATTTGCAGTTTCAGGAAGAAATATATTGAGAAAGTTAGTAAGAGCGGAATGTCTCCAACATTTATCCAATTCAAACAAGGCTGGAGAAGTTCCTCCATAACAACAAAACACTATCCATTTCTTCTCCAACTGTACCTCTGTGAATAAGTAAAGGTCAGTCCAGTTGGTTTTCATAATGAAATTCCCACAGCAAGATGAGACTAACTTATTAGAAGAACTGAAAGGCTTGTTTCTGTCATGTGTATTTACAAAGGCAGTTTTAGAGGGTATTTTTAATTATGGGACGTCTCTGGAACATATAAGTACGCTCTTTTGTCCAAAATAACTTTACTATTCAACACAGAGAAGGACGAGTAAGGTTTCTCTTATCATCATAATATCCTTATGGGAAAACAGTGTCTTCCGAGTACAATGTCTGTGACCATAAACAGGATCCTGTGAGGGGCAGGGCAAGCAATCAATGCAGAAAAAATAGTTAAGCTGCCAAGAGCTGCTGTTCATGGTATTGGATGGAAAAGATATCTATGTATTTTGTGGCCAAAGAGGAAAAAGTGAACCATGAAGGCCTGCTCATCTCCCACAGGTTATTCAAGGAGACCAAGGCTGTGACTCTTGTACCTTATATCTGAAGAAATTAAGCAGGGACTTCAAAAAATAATCTGTTATTCAAGAGGAAAAGCTATTTCTACAGTATTGTACACTGGAATCTCTTTTTTAATGTTACAGGCACACTGCTGTTTCCACCCACTGAAGTAGGGAACATTGTCAACGAGACAACAGACTAGCTGGTTCAGTTTTGGAGATCTGGCTGGCACCAAAGGCAAATTCCAAGGAAACTGAGAATCATGGTTAATGGAATAGTCAAAACTGGGTCATATAATCAGGAAGCAGCTCTGTTTCTCTCTGGAGTGTTCAAGCCACTTAATTTACCACTGTATGCACAATTTCCTGTTTTGGCCACCTCTCGTTCCTTCCATGATGCTCTGAAGGAAGGTGCCACCTTCATCCCATGCTAGAAAGCAGGAGCAGTAGCCACTGACAGAGCAGAACAGATACTTCTGGTGGTGGTGGGCAGCAAGCAGGAAGGCAGTGACTACCTAGTGTCAAACTCCCTGTATTTCTGCAGCTGTGTGTATAAGGGAGAATACAGAGTGGGTTGGTAAATGGATGAAATGCAATCTGAGTAGGGGAGGGCCAATATAAGGCAATGACAGCGGAATTGAAGCACAGCACAGTTGAGTATCACTGTTCTAATACTCCAAACTGTTTATCTCTTGGTATCGCTCTTTGAGAAATCCGACTGCCAAAGCATCACAAAAAACATATTTATAGCATCTCAAACCTCCCCCGTTCACCAGTGATCTCTATTTCTGCATTAGGTAAATTTAAAAACCAGCATTTTTTCATATTTGCTCTCCCTCATTGGGTAATTCTGTATACATAGACACTGCAACTCAACAAAACTCTTCCCTGACGAGATGATATCAAACTGTTCCCTTACAGCTGCATTGCAGTGCTTAAGGGTTTCTAATGGCAAGAAAAGCAGAAACACTGAATTTTAATTGAAAGTGTAAAGCAGAAAGTGTTCACTGCAACCTCAAAGAAATCGAAAGACCACCTTCATAGCAACTCTTTGACTCACAGACTTTTGGTGGATTCTCAAAAGAACCCTTTTAGTACAGCGATCCACTGTGGCAGCCCACTTCCTCTTGGCCTCCTCATCCTCCTCCAGCAGGCATCTCCTCAGGTCCTGCTTGTCGGCCTTGCTCAGGGTCCTGTCAGTAACGGGACGCACCAGCTGTGAGAGGTTGAGGTGACTGTACAGGCTTCTCTCCACCACATAGGTAATATTGAACTCGCTGACAGAAGTGCGCCCTCGTAGCCTTCTGTTTGGGAAGCCACAACCTCCACCCCCTTTCGTTTTGTGCCGCAGTAATTGTAGGTCGCAAGTTGTGGGGGATGCTCCTTTCCTAGCAGGGCGCTGGCAAAGAAAAGCTCTGGAACAGGAATAGTTAGTATCCATTTTCTTCAATCGGATCTGCTTCCTTACACTCTGAATCTCCTCCAGGGACACCAGAAGATGGTGCTTGTGCCTGTTGCTGTCATAAAAGCAAATGCTTTCTGTACTTACCCCATGGCTCAGCGAGCCAAGGCTCTTCTTCATTTCCCCATCTGTCAAGGAGCGGCAAACTTTCTGGGACTTCTCCTCTTCTGGGTAAGAGAAAAATGTCCCAAGTTTCTTGGGAGGCTTAATAAGGCCACGGCTATCAGTTTTGCTGAAGGTCTTCACCAGCTTCCGATTAGCTCCCCACATATCAAGACTGCTGGATGAGGGAGAAGTAGTAAGTGAGTCTGAGTCGTCCTCTGGCTGCTTTTCACAGGAGCTGTCAAAGTAGAATTGCTTCTTGTGAACTCCAGAGTAAAGTGCTGATCTGTCATCCAGTATAGGAGAGTTGTCAAGTGAGTGCTCTTCCACACCTACAAGGTACAAAAGCAGCACAATGCATGTCACTGTTCATAATTTTCTAAGATGTTTCCCTGTAGGGTCTTATTGTATTTATTTAAGATATCACACACTTAAATTAGAAAAAACTGTTCTTGATATAAGTTGCTCAGGAGTTATTTGTGAGTGGATAAACCTGAAGTAGTTCCTTTCTTTTGTGAAGTGAGAGTTCTGGGATGAGTTAACAACAGACAGACAACATCCTGTAAGTACATTCATCATCATTTTAAGTTTCTTTCTTTCATCTGCGGCTAAGTAAGACCACAGAACCTGGAACTGGGATCTGTTTCTCATGTTTTTCATCCGATACTAGCATATGATGCTCAGTTCTAGTGAGATTACAATAGCTCAGAAGTATTCCCAGGCATGAAAAACCAAACAAGTATCTCTCAGGTCTAGTTGTCCAATACCCAGTGCTGCAGGAGCTGCAGAAAGCATATTTTATGCAGGAAGTTAGACAACTGAACTTTACGATGAAATGTAAAGTTCTGGGTTTTCGATGGGGTAAGAAGCACCAGTTTTAATCACACAGAATTTATTTCACAGATGCAAAGACAAAGAAGTAGGTCAAATTGCAAGTGTGCCAATTTCAACAGTACCTTGGTAATGACAGAAACACTTGGTTTTCACCAAATTTTTCCAGAGAATATTTCACAGGAATATTTTGCAACACAAGTACTGGAGATGGGCAGACAGCCAGGTTTCCTTTTTGGAGTGGAGAGAAGGGAATAAAGGACTTGAAATTGCCATTTTTTTCACACTTATCATATGAGAAACTCTGCTGTTTTCTTTAGCGCAAAGTATAGGCTTAGGTATTAGATGCAATAAAAAGATAAGACTGAAAAAAAGTACACATCCTCCTCTGTCTCCCTGACAAATGTCACAGAATTCATAGGTATGTATTAGAAACACACAGAAATATGATTGTATTTATTTGTTTCCAAAATAAATTTCTTGTATCTTGAAGAACTTCATCTTTGATTGCTTCCACAATCTTACAGCAGAGCTAAATTTGAACCATTATCAAAATACCTATGATTTACTAAAATTGCTCATTCAACAACAAGGGGCACCTTTCATGACAAAAGAAGATTATTTGCCCTGTACAGGATTCCTGTCTCACCTTCAGTTCACTCTGTTGGCAAAACATATTTGACATATATTTGTTGAAAGCTAACATGCTATTTTACTAAGCTAAAGATCACTGTGACATTGAAAGGACAGTGGACCATATCTGACATAAAACTTTCACTCTTGAGAAATTTATTGGGGTAGGTCTGTAGATTGGAGTCTGGTTTTGACACCACTTTTCCTGGACTACCCAACTTGCTCTTTTGCCCCTCTACTTCTCAATTTGAACAGAAAATAGACATTCTCTTGGGACTGAGTATGTGCTGATAAACAATTTTAGTCCACTAAGTAAATATGTTTTTAAACAGCTTGTAAAATATGCATTGTGTGTCAACACTGTAACAGATGTTATTTGGAGTGAGTCCACGACATAAAGCCATAATGACACAGATGTAGATGTGATGCATTTTTAAGTGCTATATAAGAATGGTGCCCAGGAATTAGGAAGCTTCAGTTATTTAGCTCACTAGGAGCAGACTAAGACAAAATACACATGGATTCAAATATTGGCACATTCTAGTGAGTATCAGCCAGATGTACATTTACAGTGATAACAGAGTCAATAACAGAAATGTAGGAGACTAGTGTGCTTTTCTTTAAAAGCTACAGGAACTTATAAGGGACATTTGGAAAAGTTGTTCTTTCTGAAGAAATTTTTGAGGAGGATTATGAAGAATGCTTCTTCTAAGGAACTGCACATCAGTTTTCAAAACAAATCTACTCTTACACTTTGCTAAAGAGTGTTAAACATGAATGAATTTGTTTAAATTTTACTGATATTACTCAGTCAAATATTATAGCCAACTCCCCAAAACCTAGTCATCTATGATTTGGCATTACTTGAAGTTTATAGCACAGATTCAAAGAATAGCATCAAACAGCTGAAGAACTGATCTAGTCAACTGCAGGTAACCTGAAAGGCCAGACAGCAATCCCCAAATCTGATCTTTTTTGTGATCCTGCAAAACCCTCTGACATATCTAAATGGGAATACAGACCCCCATTATGAGAGATTGAGATGGACAACATTTAAGAAGCATTATTAATGTGCCATATGAAAATCTGGGTGTGGAATTTCCTGAAAGAAAAGTCATAGGCATCTACTGCTACTGCAGACTTGGCTACTTAAGGGGCCTTCTAGCTATACAGAAGCTATGCAGAAGTAATCCATGTTGTTATTTAGGAACAATTGTTTTTTCTACAGAGTTTCCCAAAAGCCAACCTACAAAGAAATTCCAGAGTGGTAGATATAGTATAAACTCAGAGTTAGAGATAATTGATTCAGAGAAGCCTAGAGTTAGAGAAGACGGGCAGGAGATGGAGAAAGAAGGAAGGAGAGCAAACTTTTTTTTTTTTTTTTAATACAGTTGTTAATTCAGTGATTTTTCTGCCCAGCAGCCCCTGGGCTGCCTGTTCCTGCAGCTGCTTGTACCCCTGGAGGCTCCTGCCTATTGCTCCCCACAGCTTTTCACAGACTGCCAGAGAGAGGAGGAGGAGGAGGTAGGACAGGCTTATCTGGGAGCCTTCTTAACCCAGAGGAGGGGGAAAATAGTTTCTGTTTTGTTTGTCCCAACTAAAAAGCCAGCTTTTGCTTCCAAGGTATTCCAGCTTCACCCTATGAGGTGAAAAAACCTTTTGAGACCATTACACGTGCCCATTCCAGAGCTCTAGACTGGCTGTGCCTTTCATGCCAGCCTATAACACCATCCATAATGCAGAAGAGAGGCAGGCTGGATCATAAATCTGCCAGCAGCTTCCTGCCACATACGCAAGATGCACATGTTCTCCTTAAATGCACTAGGAAGGAATCATAATAAGGCTCAGCTCACTGCAAAGCTGAGGGGAATCAGCACACAATGCGGTGCCAAGAAAGCCACGAACATGGACAGGTGACCACAATTCTACTCAGAACTCAAGCAGGGCAGTGCAGAGAGGCTCCTGAGGATCAGGCTCCATTAATCTGAGTGCTCACACATGGATACAGGTAATCCAGAGTTAATTCTGCAGCACGGTATTCCCAGGGGCTGAACTCTGCTTCCCTTTCTCCACCCTTCTCCTCCTCCTCCCTTCTCTCCCCCTCTCTGTTGGGAGCTAGGCTCATTCAAAAGCCAAATTCCAGGCAGGCTCCCCCAGAAGTAGAAGTTAGTATTACATGAGGCAGTTGCTATCCCACAAGAATGTCCAATAGAGTTTCTATATTTTTGCTACAGGATGATGCCATGTGGTGCAACTGCATCAGGAGACAGCTTCTACCCTCCCAAAACGAGCAAGAGCTTCACCCGTGTGCCATCCCAGGCCTTGGAGGAGAGAGCAGTGTGGTGGTGGCTTTACTTGCATCCTTGCTGAGCCTGTGGGGCAGCTGACTGGGGTTGCTCCTAGCATAGGGATTCTCTCTCCAGCACGGGGCATAAAACATAAACCAAGTTCTAATCTCTTAATGACGGGCTCTCCAGCGCTGCTCTGAGAATACCAGATCAGCAGTAACCACATTCTAGGCTGTCACTTTCCTCCCTCCACAGTCTAAAAATTCAGTTACTTAAAGCATGCACAATAAACAAGGCAGTAATTTCTATCATCCCTTATGAACACTCCACCCCTCCCTTCCCCAACCCTCCACTTTGTGTCCCCTCTCAACAGAAATGTGTATTCACACACGCAGTTTTAAACATATGCACATTGCTTTTTACCTTCTGTGCTGGGTTTTTTCATTTCTTCAACTCTTATGAGTTTCTTCCTGACTCTGCGAGTAGAATTCACCAGCTTGTGCAACCTCTTAAACTTCACCGACTCCTCTGTTTCATCATCGGATTGTTCTCTTGACTGGCAAAGAAACAAAGGGAATATTAATAAAGTAGTAGTTCCACGGCTTGTTCCTTCAAGTTAACTCAGCTCATCTGCTGCATTGTGTCAATGCAGCTCTGTAACTGGTGTTATATTTTCAGCCCAGGTCAGACAGAAACATTTAAATTACTGAGGGTTTTCTTGTTTTCTTTTTTTTTTTTTTCCTTTTTTCTTTTTCTGAAAGCATGACATACCATTTTGATTTCTAAATCTGTGCAACGTAAGATCCTAGGCATTGAAATTCATTCCTGCCCTTGTCTTTCTTCACATGCATTGTGTAATAACTACTTCCACGTCCTCTCTCAGTGCGTTTCAGGCAGGGCTCTTTCCCAGGGCTCTTCTTACCATACCAGTTATGCTCCTGTGGTTTAGGTCAGTCCCTGGTCTGTCTGGCATCTCAGAACTTGCTGTTTAAACCTGGTTATAAACAGCTTCTCCAAACTGAAGCTCTGTCATTGACGACTTCTCTTTTTTTCCCTCTAGTCTTCCCAGAAAATCAAAAACAGCAGCACAAGAAAGGGATGGGAAGGAAAGGAAGGAGGAGACCTCATCTGCCTCACTCACAAACTGCCACAGCTACAAAATATTCCCTTCCTCCCCCCTTCTCCCTACACTCCTCCTGAAGACTCTCGAGGCTGGAATTAAGATGGACAGAGCATTCCTCCAGCACTGACCAAGGGAAAACTCTGACCTTTTCAGATATACAGTGCAGTCCATATTCCCCAGCATCCCGTTTCGTTTTGCATCTGATCCAGTATACTCAGTTCCAGCTGTTTTCCCTCAAGTATCAAACATTACAGAGACAAAAAAAAATTCCCTTCTCTCTAGCAGCAGTGACACAACAAGCTGAAACAATCCATTCCTTGTGAACGAGAAGACGACTTCGATTTTGGAGCCAGATCCAATGTTCAACGTGCTACTTCCTCTGTTTTAATCAGTTCAGAATGTGGAAGGCGGCGGGGGGAAGGGCAGGGAAGGGAAGAGGAGGGGAGGCTAACAGGGCTCTCTGACTTGGCCAGGACAACCCTGGCACCGTGCGCCGCTGCACATTCCTGCGCACAGCACAAGCTCCAGCTGGAGTGCGGTATGGATCGTATACCTTACTTTGTTTTCACCCACGGGCCCAGCCAATGCACCACATTCCTAATGGTTAGCGCTAAAAATCCTCATGCAACTTCCTGTCAGAGAAACTATCAGGGTTTCCACAGTGCGCTCATTCCTTTTTTCTCCTTCTCCTTAATTAAACTTTAAAAAAATAAGAAAAATTCCCAACAGATGCAAGCCAAGAAACAAAGGAGGAAAAAAAAAAGCCTCTTCTCAGCAAAAATGCTGTCTGCTTATCTGGAGGATGAAAAAAAGAGGCCAAATATAAAAACGCTTTCTGCTTTTCTAGTGTGCTTAAATATCAGGATGTGGTAATAACAGTAGATGCCATGGGGTAAGACATCAATTAGCACTTTCAAAGGCACAAACAGTGCCTGACGAGCCAGGGCAGCTCTGAAAGTCTACCTCCCAGGCATGCACTTCACAAGGGCCCCAGAAACATACCAGAGCAAACTTCAACAACTTTCTGCAAGGGCACTGCCAATTAGCAATTTCCCACAAACTTTGCATTACCCCAAAACAAGGAGGAATACCAAATGGACCACATATGGCAGTAAAAACTGCCATTCTGTCATCCAAGCATTGCATGAATGCATTTATTATGGGTCCAGACTGGCTAGGTAATTAATAATCTTCCTTCAGGAAAAATAGAGCTATAAAGAGGAGTACCAGCCTTGTTTATATCAAGATAAATTAAGCAACAAGATGAGCATTAATTCAGAGATTATGCATGGGACAATTCAGTGACACATCAAACAAGATAGACATATTTAGATAGGATGATGAATGGATTATTGACTGTAATCAAGAAGTTCAGTCAAGACTTCTTGGGCCATTAAGTGCATCCTGGCAAGCAACCATCATGCATATTCTGCACTCAAGATATGTTTATTTGAAATGCAATTACTCTGAAGCTTTGCTTTCCATCATTACTTTTCATACACCCTTGGTTTGCAAGACTGCTGCAAGTTTGTGAAACTGAGTGCTCTGTAGGATTTAGAGAACAGCTCATACTTGGTTCTCCCGCTCAGGATTTCATTGAAAAATAAACAACTAGTCTTACTTTTGCACCACTGGTATCTGATAAAGAACTGTGCCCCCTCAGGGTTATGAAGACTCATCAACAACAAAAAACCTTACTTTTACAATGTCTAATGCTTGCATTCGTAACTACCACAGTGAAAGCAAGCATCAAAATAGCCTCAGCACAAGGTACGGACACCAGACCCCAGTGGGCGGTACAGAGGGTGCCCACCATACTTCAAAATAAATAAAGTTCCATTACAATTAAGTGCCAGCTGTTTTTCCCCTATGCTTCAGGACTTCTAGTGTCCTTTGAGCTGGGGTCCTCCAGCAGCAGCACCAGATCCTGCTTATCACCGGTGCGTGGCCCAGATAGGCGAGAATGGCCCGTGTTTTATGCATAAATGAAAAACAAAGTCACTCTCCCTCCAACAGCCTATTTCCTATCATATCAGGTAGCACGTGACAGACAAATCTACAAAGCAAAAGGATGGCCAATAAGTTTATGCAAAAAGGCCTAAAAACGTCAGCGACTACACCAGTGGTGCTGCTCAAGAAACTTTCTTGTCAAATAATGCTGAAGATGAAAGCATTTTGAAAAAGGGTGAATTTTCACTTGTTTCCTGTTTTTAAAACAATTTTTTTAAGAAAGGCCTTGAAATTATCAAAAGTTTCCACTTTGGCATATGGGAAACAGAGCTTAATTTTCCAGCTCAAGCAATGGTTTCTTTTACAGCTAATATTAAACAGAAAACAGAAATGTAAAGCATTCTGGCCATAACTGACATATTCAGAAATCACTGAACTTCGACGCTTTGACTTTCCTGACCCACTCTACCCTCCCCTCTTTCATGTGACTGAATTGCTTTTTTTGGTAGCTGTCCCTGACTTTAGATGGGAAAATCACCCCGATGTTCCCAAGGCATGGCAGACCAGGCAAATGGCTTCCTGGACAGCTCTAGCAGCCAGGCCTTGGCGCAGGGCTTACATGTAGCCAGCTGCCAGCACCCTCTTGCCCTCTTCCCCCTTCCATGGGCACTTCAGTGTGCTGCGCAGCACTGCAGAAGGGTAGATGTGGTCTCTTAAAGGGGGGACAATGTGTTCGCCAGAGGCTCAGAGAGAGGCTCTCGGCACTGGAGGAGTCAATGCTGCAGCCCCTCTGCCAATGCCTTCAGGCCCCTGGCACACAGCTGTCCCGTCAGGCCAAGCCTTGGCATCCTTAACGTGCTGCTAAAACAGCCAGAGCCCCTCCATCTCCCTGTCCCCCTGCGCACAGCCAGGGCAGGCCTCTCCCTGTGCCCTCAAGGGGAAAACAAACGGGTTTGCAGCACTGCAAATAGGAACAACTTAACTTCCATCTCCTCCGCTCCAAATTTTTCCATCTGAAAGCCCATATGGCTCAACTTTTAATTACTTTGGCTAATGCTGTATGTAGTAATTCCGTGGTGAACGCTAAAGTGTTTCATTTCTGGTTTCCAGGGCAACATTACATCAGATTGCAGACAGCTGGCTTCCCGGCCTTAAACCATAACAAATTGGCCAAAGCTGATGCACAAAAATCGCACTGGTTGAAAGAGAGCGCAGGGCTCGGCCGGGCTGCCGGGGACCCGGCGAAGCCAGCGGGGCCCCCTTGGCGGGGCTGGCTGGGAGGAGCCGCCTTTCCCCGCGCTGCTTGGAGCAAGTGCATCCCCGCATCTGCAATGCTCTCACGGTGCGGAAACCCGCCAGCTTGGAGAGCTCGGCCGCGTAAACGCGTGAAGGGCTGCAGGGAAACAGGGACTAAATTAACAGCATCTGGAAATACCAAGAACTGCATGAAAAGGACTGCAGCCACCACGTACCACATGGCTGGAAAACTACAGAGAGGCCAAGGCCCATCCCCACCACCCAGCTCTTTGGGACTAACTAGTGCATCCACATCTATGAGGATGCTCTCAAATCCACGAGAAATTGGTCTTCTCTGCCACCTCTAGCATCTCTTCACCTTGGAAATCTCCCTACTTGTGCACCTCCAAAGGCCATGGTTTGCATCATCTCATATGTGAGATCAAAGTAAAAAGCCTTACGTTCAGGAATAAAGAGGAAATTAGCACATGTACTTTGACATTCAAGGAGCTCTCTACAGTTCTGCTCCGTCACTCTCCTTGCTTTCTCTCCCGCTTTTCTCACGCAGGCTCTTTGCTGCTGCATACTCTGGAGGCAGGGCACACGCCTTGCTCTGCCGCTCTCTTAACACCCAGCCCATTTCACACGCCACAGAAATAACAATCCTAACCTCCCTCTTTGAATTAGTGCTTCACAAACACACAAACACACAGACACACAGGGAAACCCAACATTTATTAGAGTACTTGGAATAAACTGGTAAAATGTAAACCAGAAGAAAGTAGCCAGCTTTTGGCAGGACTATGTTTGGAAGCACTTCAGGGTTATAGCAACAACCCTTAAAAAACACAAGACAGGCAAAGCCTGCTAGTCATGACCCAACAAAAATGTGTAAGAAATGCTAGGACAACATCCAGTTAAAGCTATCATAACTGATTAATTTGCTTCTAGCTCCATAAAAAAGACCCCCTACACGAGTCATGGGAAGCCATTTAGAGAGATGTTAAAATTTTACAATTTGCTTTATGCCCAGTAATATACTGTTCATTTCCAAACAGAAATCTCCAGGAAACCTCCTCTCTAAGAAACAAAGAAATCTCTTAATATCTGATTAAACTCAAGATGCAATTCTTTTTCATTATCATTATCAGACAATTCTTGTTCAGCAAAGTGAGGCAAAAACCACATTCAGACTCATGGGCATAGCACATCACATCCCCCAGTTCTGGTTAGCTCACCTCAGAACTACAAACTCTACAGCAAATGCAAAGAAACTTTACTGTTCCCTTTAGGCGACGTGGCTACACGTGTACTTACTTCTTTCTAACAGGCTTTACGTCTGGCAAAAACCCCAACCATTCAGACTTAAAATTTTTTTTTACTAAAGATGTCTGGACAAAGTCAGAGACAAGAAAATACAACAGAAAAGAACTTAAAAGCCCAAGGAAAGGAAAAGGAGAACTGAGAAAAGCTATGCATGCTGTGCTGTGCCTAAGAATAACCACAAAAGCCTTTTCTCTTTCTCCCTCTCAGAAACAGGAGGCACATCCCCTCTACATTATGCTACACGCTCAGTGACTTACCAGCTTCGGCATTTATAGGCCTAAAGCTCAGTTTCGAGTATTTTCCCCCAAGTCCTCAACCGCTGTCAGCTTCGTAACCCTAAAATTTAGGGAGCAGACACTTCTTCTTAAGTATTGTATTCGCTCTGAATCCTGCACACAAAATGCCTCTTCTCTGGAGTTACATTATCAGACACCAAACTGGCTCTGATTCCAGAGCTGAATATGTAGAGAAGAAAAAAGCGTGATGCTGGACTCAATTAGCTGTTTTCTGCTCACTGATTGATTCCCCCAGTTACTCGCTAGCCGCATAACTTGCAAGAAAGGCATAAGTCATCAGCTCTAAGCAAATCTTCTATTCACCACAAGGAAAAAAGGGAGTGTTGTACATGGCAAACAATCCCTGTTTTCACTGACGAAGGCTTGCTGACCTCTTGCTGGCCTCCAGTTCCTTAATTACTGTCTATGGAATTTCAGTGAAAGAAAAAAATACAGAGAATCTCTGCAAAGCCAGGATGAAGACTGACCCTCAAACACCACCACTAGAGTGGAGGCTGTGTCTATAGGAAATATAACTTAAGCCCTTTACCAGGCTTTTTTTATTTTCAATTTTTGACAAAAAGCCCCTTGAGAATTTCCCTTTATAAAGGGCTAATTTGACAGAAAAATAAACCTTGCTTAAATGTTTTTTAACTTAGTGAACTTAGATACATTTTTTGCTCTTTCCCCTTGGTTTCACTGCTACAAAAATGAACATCAGTAAGAACTGGAAAGGCAGACACTGTTTAATTCAGAAATCTCTGCCTGGTCTAGATTTAGCAACATTGCGGCTTTATGAAGCATTGTAGCGTGACTTCCAGCTTCTCCACCTAGACTGGGTTCAGACGTCCTAAGAAACAGACTCTGAGATGCTGAACCAAATTGGCTCTTCTCTTATAGTCAGTCATACCTAACCCCAAACCTTGCAACAAATCCAGAATTTGGACATTTATTCTCAGAGCACAAGAAAACATGGACCAAACTCGCTACTAATTAGGAGCACTGCTATCCAGTGGCAGAAAGCAGTTGCAAAGACATACCAAAACAGCACCCTCTTTAAGCCAAGAAAAGATTCTCCTTTCTTAGGACCATGTTATCAACAGCCAGTTAATCTGTATTTACTGCAAATCAATCACACCATGAAACCACAGTGGGACTAAACATCCTTTGATGACTGGCCGATTTTAATGAGCCATCCAGCCAAATATCCTTTCTCAATTTCTCCACCTTTGCACTAGTGACCGTACACATCTTTTCTACTCCCTAGTGGTCATGTAAGCTAGATTTACTAGTGTGTTGTAGCTGAGTTCTTACTCTTGAATTACTTCAGCCCCAAAGCTGATGTAAAGCCCTATGGAAAATTCTAAGCTTCAGATAAAACCAGCTAGTGTTCTCCAGTTTCAATAACATACCAGTCAACATCAAGTCAAACATGACAGCAACTTCCTTGAAATGTATCCCAGATTCCCTTAAAAGTTCATGGCCATGAGTGAAACTGATCTAAGTTTGGGGCTTTGCAACTTGAGTTTTGCAGGTTTTGGGTTTCAATAACAAAGTTTCAGACTTCTAATCCTTGCAGAGGCTGCTTACAGAAAACTGTGTGAAGCTCAGATTTGATCACCTGCATCATATCTTGATGGTACAAATAATGCCCTCCAGAATTTTAAAGAAAAATAAGAGAGGACATAAATATTCTTTTGCAAGAGCGTGAATTGCAAGGACCGTGCAAGTCTAAAATGTGAACTGTCAGTCCCCCCCTTCCCCATCCCCCAGGTTCAGTCTGTGATTACTTACAAGAAAATCAAAGAAACATCCAACAACTACTTTGGTGAGAGATATATTACACATTAGCTGGTGACGACACTGCTTTCTGAAATTAGTGGGAAATATTTGTCATAAGCAACAAGAGCATAAAAGTCGAATTCTCCCAGGAGGTCTGTCTTGATACTAGAATAGCTGCTTAGGCAAATTCCTCGCTGTTAACTGTTTCCAGGTTTTAGTTTAATTTTGAGAAGCACATTGCTGACATTTGTATCTGCAAGCCAAACACACTTCCTCATGGTGAAGCGCTTCTCTCACTGATTAGCATAATTAATTTTAATGACACTACAACTCTACTTGTGTACCACTTGTCATAGGTATATGTGGCAGAATGAAGCTCAGCATTACATTATTCCATATCTGTTACAATACAGCACTCTTTTCCATTTCTCCTGCAGACTCTTCTACACTTGGAAACAAAAGTCTTTAACTAGGCTTTCTCAATTGAATCTTGTGTTTTGGCAAGGCTAAGAAGGTCCAGGAAGAATCCCTATCCCTGTTGACATAGGCTGTATTATTAATGAACAGAGTGCACCAGTGGTGCTGAAAACGCATCTCTCAGCATCTTGGAAAATCAAGGGTGAAACAGCAATATGTGAAACACAGCAAAATTCATACCAGAGAATAAAAAGGAAAAGAATGAGAGGATGTAGTAACTTAAATTACATTCTTACAGTATTTTCAGGCAATCAAACTATTAATGTTACCATCCTAAGCATGAGGAAGGAAACTTCAGCACTGGGGAAGGGGAACAACTGATAACTGGTAACTGATGGGAGTGCAAATAAAATTTTCTGTTGTACCACAAGTAAAGATTATTCAGCCTGGGTCTGCCAATAGGGCAGTGAAACACACAGCTTTCAAGATTCCTAATTCTTGAACGGAGCAAGGCTTTGTTCCAATTTAATAGGCTTGGTCTCAGAAAGGATGGGGGCAGGGATATCACATTATGGATTATAGCACCTCCTGCTGGCTGATGCATGGACAACAGGAAAAAGGTGGTACCACCGCCCCCCGACCCTCCAGGTAGTAAGCAGAAAAATCATGCAGCTCCCAAAAGGCAAAAAAGGTATCAAAAAGGTGAACTAGTATGCTAGAATGAATATTAAATTAACTTGCCTTCCCACCTCCCACTCTCCTCAAATACACAGCCAAACATTTTGCAGTACAGTAAGTCAATAGTGCTTGTCTGAATGCAATTAAAACCTAAGTGGTTATGAACATGCTTAATTACAGCCACTGCTTGGGTGTTACTGTAAGCTCTCTGAGTCATGACAGATTTTTCTCAGAGACCTTACGACAGAGTAACTACAGGAGCAACTCCTGGCAGTGAGCAGGAGGTTTACTTGGGCTGCACTACTGTCAATTGCGCAGTACAGTCCTGCGGTGACAATGTTTAGTCCCACTAGGGATACACATCTAGCCAAGTTGTATCTGACACGGGCAGGTCTTGCATGGTAAATAATACTTAAAGAAGTGACAGAGTTTTATTCCCAAATAATTTGGAGCAGGAGCAGTTTCTTCTGCAAATTCTAAAGTGTCCTGGAAAATTTCAGATGAAAGAGGTAAAATACTCCTTACAGTGTTCTACAAAACCAAATATAAACATATCAATGGCCTCTTGCTTTGCTATCATCACTCCACAGCACTGACTTACTTTGTGTTGTATCCTGGGAAGAGTAATGACGATTTGTGTTTCTCTCATGAAGATTTTTGTGTTACTACACCCATGGGAAATCCTGTTCTTATGCATGGATAGAGAGAGGGGAAAGATCCTAACAAAATATGCTGTAATTCTTCTGCCACTAGCTTTCAGCAAGAGATGTTGGACACGGTCCCTGTGATCAGTGGAAAAGGAGGGCATTCAATGTCTCCCAGGACAGGTTCCTGTGGTAGGCACATAGCGTGGGAATTTAGCACTACAATTTTGAAGCCATTTCTTACTATAAGCTCTTTCTTCATCATAACTCTTACGATGCACTGACAATATTACAGGAATTTGGGTAGTAATAATAAATACACCACCCAATACAATGAGGCACATCAGTGTCTTTCAGGAAATCTTAACAGAAATTGGGTCACTAGATTCTTCAGAGCAAAGATGAAAGCTCTGCATTCATTCACAGTCACGCTTAGCAGCAACTCCTCTCTGCTACTTGAAAGAACATGCAGGGCCTGGAGGCAGCAACAAGCTCGCCAAGAAGAACTAAACCAGAGAAATATCCTCTTCAACTCTTTATCCTTTCATGGAAAAGAAGCTTTATGAAAAATGGTAAGTTCTGGGATAACAGCAAAAACAGGGCTAACTTCCAAAACGCTCAAAATATCCACGTCACTTCAAACTAAACACTATTGTTTCAAGTAAAACAAACCTCATCATACCCTAATCTCCATTGAAACCCAAGGCTGATTCCCAATATACATCAACTTTGAGCTTAGTTCTAACAGATTTAACTGACTATACCGAAAAAAGGGCTTTTTCCTGTTTACATTAGCAGTTCTGAATTATAAGCAATAATAATGTTAACAAATGGTTAAACATACTATGAATCCATCAATACAATGAATAAAAATCCATTAAAAAATTCCTGCATTTAGAAAGCATCCACATTTGGAACCACTGAAATACAGTATGACCCTGAATAGTGTGGATTTGCTGTAATTATGCTCTTGAGGTAACTGGTGCTACAGAAGCTATACTGCAATTATTTCTTTTCTTCCTATTCTTCACACTTACCAAACAACCAACTGTTGTGAGTCAGAGATAATTCCACCAGACTTAGTATTTTATCAGTCAGGTTTGTACTATGGGTAATACAATCCTGGTTCAACAGGTTCAGCACCTCTTAGTTTGAAAAGAATACAACTCAAAGTCCATTCTCATCTGTTACTCTGCCTTTGACACTTCTAGCAGACACAAACCAAATTCTGCACAGTTTCAACTTTTAGCCCCATTTAACCACTTGGTAAAAAGAGAAAGTCCTCAGGAAATAACAGTAAGAACAGGAGCAACAAATGATCATCTCACTCCAGCTAGAGCTGTTACTGTGTGGACTTGATGCACCACCATCTGTTAAAAAATGGATCAACAGAAGACGGAAAAGAGAGGCAATGCAAGGGGGAATTTTCCCCTGCATCAGCCTCATGACATACAGATGTGCACAGCACACTTCCAGGTCTGCACCACTGCTGCCACTCTAGTCAGACAAAACAAATGGGGTGTCAGTTTCCTACTGGCAATGTAACAGTCCTGGGAAAAGACGTGTTGGGAGGGCAGGGACATAAAACAGCACTGCGGGCCCTTCACTGTCCACCTGTGGGCCATACTGTTGGAGGGAGATGCTGGGTTTTTTTCTCCACACTCATAAATATTATGGCACCTCTCCTGAGGCTACTCATGGCACATCTGGTACGTGGGGTGGTGTCAGGCGAGCACGGCACAACTCACTGCAGCGCTTTTCAAACTAAGGCCAGTCACACTACCTGGAAGGTTGCATTAATGAGCTCTGCATGGCTGAACACTATCTGCTGATCGAAACCAAAAACCAGAAGCTGGATGAGACAAACAAACCAATTTAGTCCAGAGATAATTACAACTTCATTTAACTTGCATCTACAGAAACTGTCAGTGAAGTTAATTAGTGGTTTGTGTCAGTGGCAGCACATGTATGGTACAAACTTCTGGCACAACCTCCCTCCTGCTTCTCTCCTTTCCCTCACTCCCACATGAAACATGGCAACTGGTACAATTAGCAGTCTTTTACCAGAAGTAGTCTTTTAACAGGAAAGGATTTATACTGACTTCTCCTAATGCTGGTCCTCCAAGCTGGGCTGGAGCCGTACCAACAGCATTCTGGGGACGAAGCAGCCCTATTTTAGATGAACTTAGAATTTCAGCCCCCAAAAGTGATCAAACACGCTTCTATCTTTAAGAAGCATAAAAGGCATTTCAGTGTAAAGAAAGAACATGATACAATTTTGAAGTCCTCTCTTTCCCTGGACTTTCTGACTCCTGAGGACAAATACGGCCTTATCTAAAATCCAGAAAGGAATCTATTTGTAATCTGCACCTGCTTTACATCCCAACACTTGGCACAAGGCAATGAAAGCTTGTCTAGTGTTACTGTGAACAGCTTTCATTCCAACAGAGATGAAACATAAATGTTCAGAAATAAATTTGTGAGAAAATGATGAGGCATTTTAGATCTTTGATAAGTCTGGCTAAAAAGAAAAACAGTTTCAACTGCATTCCCACATTAGAAAATAAATAACACACATACTTCGTTGTGAAACAAGTGGACCACAGTAGTGAGACTGAAAGCTACAAACTGCTCTCAAGTGGCAAAGAACCAAGTCACCTACTGACTTGTCATGACCTTTATTCGTTTGTTTGTTTCTTAAGAACAAACAAACATAACATAATTAGCAGCACAGCAATGAGAAGGGGCTGCCTCCCTAGGGATACTGAGATGATGACCCTTTTACATCACAATCCTTTGTATTTTATCTTTAGGGTTTAATCTTGTTAAGGGTATGAAATGCAAGTTTCCATTTCCTAGTACAGTCATTTAAAAGAGGAGAACCTGGGAAACAGAAACCTCAACTCAATCATTAAAATGAGAATCTTTAAATCAACACCAGTTATGTTAGTCATAAACACATGATATCTATAACATTTTTTCTTAAAAAGTGTTCTTTTCCTAAGAAGTAAAACTAATGATATATGCCCTTCAGATATTATTTTGTAGGGGGCTGTTCTTATGCTGAGCTGACTTGAAAGCAAAGAAGTACTTAAAACCTTAGAACACTCCAGACAATCTGCCTTCATTTTTAGATTCTCTTATTGCTTAGATTCCAACTTGTTTTTGTTTTGTTTACAAAATGATCAACTATGATCACACTGTTCCATTAAAAACTGCCTAGTAACAATTTGGCCATGAAACTGAAAAGAAATTTAAAAAAAAAAAAAAGCAAACAGAACCACAAGAATCATTGCCCAAGGACTTTGAATTCAAACCAGAAATGTTCCTTTCAGTGACTTGTACTTTCGATTGCTATTTGAGGTTATAAAGCAGTGGGCTACCTAACCTATGTTTTTCATATATGGAAAACCATCTTTGCTTCATGGCCTATATAAAATGAGTGGGGTAATTTTAAGCTGAGATTCTGAATTCGCAGAGTACAAATCACACAAATGGCACTGAAACTCAAACCACTTGGCAAAAAAAGGGCTTGAAAACAGAATCATCTTTGCTTGTCTTAAAAGCTGGTCATATTAGACTAATAGACATGCCCTTTGGCAAAAAAAGTCTGGGTGAACACACACTCTATTTTTAGGCATATCTGATACTTTTGTTTGTTTTTCCCTTTTGCATGGCAATTACAGCCCAAAGTCTTTCACTTCAGATCGCCGTAGTTTCATTCTTGTCCACAACAACAGAAGTCAAAACGACTTTTGCTCTAACATGAAGTTTAATTTCTGCAGATGATCTGCTTTTCTCTTGAAGGCAAGCAGTTTTACAGCTTCTGTTAAAGGCAAGCAGGACAAAAATGAGGAGCAAGGGCAAAAATCTTGAAAGGTATCTACAATGACTGAATAGAGATCCCTCACTGAAGTTAACAGGAAGACGGTTCAAATCCTACCAGAACAGCAGAGAGAGGCAACAGAGCTCTTGGCTCTAAGTGCAGAGATGGCTTAGGAAAATAATTTTAGAGAAAAGGTGCCAAGTCATTCCATTAAGGAGGAAATATTGAATCATGTTCGGTCCTCAGAGATATACACAGCTTTTGGTAACTTCAACACAAACAAACCACTATCAAAACATTTCAAAGGGAAATTCAGTACCCTTCTGAGATTTGACCATGGTAAATGAGAGTTTTGAGGGCTTTATGCTAGAGGTACCCTTGGGCAAAGGCTTTAAGAAAGGAAAGTTCAGGCTATAAATACTAATGAGGAAAAGATCAAGACATCTTTCAGCTGCCTAGACAATCAGTGTAGAAGAGTTAGGATTCTTCCTTCTCTATTCTTTGCACATTTTTGATGCATCAGAACATAGTAAAAGGCAACATTCTCTCTGCTCCAATTTAACTAAAGATGGGCACGTTTTTTTGAACACAAACAAGAAAATCTTTCGCTGTCACCAAATATGTTAAACATCTCATAAAATGACATAGAATTCCTTTTTGCATTTAGGAAGGAGGAGCTAACTGCTACAGTTAGCAGGAAATTCCATTGACAATAAAATAAATAAATCAATCAATGGTCTCAAAAGCCTATGATTCAATTATATGGGCTACAAAGAGCTTGAATTTGACAGCCAAATGTGTTCTTCTCTAAGATTTATCTGTGAGTTTTCAATTAGAGAAATTAAGTGGAATAAACTACTCAGTGAAAATGAAGATATTCTGGAAGGAAAAATTAATTAATTCAGTATGGCATGACGCAAAGACTGTCTGGTGCCCACAAAAACAAGAGAAGCTACACAGCTCAGAAGTAAAAAAAAAAAAAAAAAAAAAAAAGAAAAAAAAAAGGAGGAAAGCTGCCTTACTGCTTATGGGTCTGGCAAAAGCTGCAAACTCTGGGCTGTGACTTTGCAAAAGCAGAGACAGAAGCATTTGAAGGCTGCAGGCAGCTAGGACTTAGCCAGACCCTCATCTAGAATGTATCAATATGGGGCTAGAAAAGCCTGAGAAGCTCTACTTGTGAATCAACAAAGTGAAACTTTCCTTTAAACAACCTAAAAAATGGTTTTCTGTAACAAGGGGATTCTGGTCTGGGATCACTTGTGCTTCAAAAGCTCAGTGACAAAGGGCCAGATTAAAAAAAAAAAAAGAGTCTATGATTTAAAATGCATGTTAAAGATCTTCTGCAGACAGAACAAAGCATTACAAGGCCAGTGATATATTGTTATTAAGGAAATCACCAGATAAAGTAGGATATTTCTGTATTTCACTAAAAGAATTTAAATATTAAATGATACTGGGGAGTTATATCAGAATGACAGGTACCTACATTACAATTGGAAGATCCATCAAAAGTTGAGTAAGAGCCATCAGGCCATTCTGTAGGGTCCACACTGCTTGATTGCCTGTGCTGGGCTTCATACTCCTTCAACTGAAATTTGAAAAGACAGAACATTTTCAGGGACAAGAAGATACCAATCTTCATAAAAATAGCAAGAGTTAATGTAATTTCATTTCCCCCCCGGTATCATTGTGGAACTGGGAAAATCTGAACTTTTGCATTGCACATCTCACTTATTCAAAATAAATTGTCCTAAAATCCTAAGTTTTAAAAATTAGTGGGTCTTTTTTTCCTTAGAAGAAAATGATCTGTAAATACTGAAATCTGATGAGCTGTTATTGGTAAAACACAAATTACACATCCCCATCTCAGAGGCACAGTTTACAGTAGACAGACTAAATCACAATGATCTGCCAATTTCTTTCATAAAGAAAATGATCTGCAGTAGAGGCTGGGATTGATCCTTTATAATTTAAAAAAAACCCCAACCAACCAACAAAACCCCCACCCCCATCTTTCCCATGTTCCCATAAAGGGCTTCAGACATAAAACTAATCCTCCTGGAGTCAGAGTGTTGAAAGGATTCTCAAGAACTGGTATTAAAAAAAAAATAAGTAGTTGTTGCTAGTAGCTCAGACCACTAGAGGGAAACAGTACCAGTACACATACAAACCACCAGACTAGGTATAACCCTCCCCCCACAAAGTTTTAACAGCGGGGAAGTAAAAGAATTTCCAATATTACCACTCAATAATTTAAAATTTTTGCATTTTTTTCATGATATGGTATCCAGCAAAGCAATATTTTTTTCAGACAATAACATAATTTTATATTCTAGGATAATCTATTGCAAGATGTAGTATGTCAGTAAAGATATTTATCTTACTGCCAAGTGATCTGAATCATGTTTTCTCTAATGAAGCCCATAAGGAATACCTTGTGTTCCAGAGTATTTTACACAAGAGTACAAATTCAAAAGTTGCGCTGAAACTTTAACACTCTTTTGGCTCCTGAGAAATTGAAACCTTAGCTCTATTGCTGCACATATACAACACCTTCTAGTTCTTTTTCTTGTGGTTTATTAACATTTAGATTTTGTAAAGAAACACTTGTGACAGACTCATAAAAAGAAATAAAATTTGTGTGGTACATCTGACATAATGTCATATGCCAGAGACGACCGAATATGTTTTCTTGAAGGTTACTGAAGTAAAACATTACCCCTTTGGCTAAGAAACAAGCAGAAGAAATTTTACCTTAAAGAAAAATAGTAGGACATATATGTTTTATGAATCAAATAAGGCAAACTCAGCAAAACATGAAGCATTCATATTAGTACTTATACAAATCTATGAACATACTTGGTAAAAAAGGGCTAGTACAACTGAGATTCCTCCCTTAGTTTAGACAGCTGCAATAAATATGTCTACACTTGAGATTTTCTCTGATTAGCACCTCTTATTGTCAATGGAGAGAAGCAAATGCTTTTAGGACTCTATTAATTTACCATGCATTGGATATGTATTTTTGGTTGAGCTAAATCTCACTTTTTCCAACAACAGAGGAACTGCTATCTTAATTTATGCTACCTAGTACAATGGGGAGCACCAATTGTAGGGGGCAGGCTTTATCCACCTTCTCCTACGTTTTCTGAGCAAAATAAAACTCCAAATTGATATATCCTACATCCTAAAAAAAGTTTCTCAAAGAGATTCCAGTATGTACATATCATACCCTAGCAAGTGCTTCCTCAATGGTGATCATCTTCTCTTTGACCATCATCATCAGCTGGATCCGTTCCTCATCACTCATTGTGATCTCACTGGCCACATACCCTACATCCTCTCCTGCAGGAAAAAGCACAAATATATTAAGCACGTGTAAGAGTTCATGAACACAGTAGGATACACTGAAACTGGATTTTACCCAGTGCTCTGAAATCTGGTTGCCATGTGCATCTGGCTGGCCAGAAATAGACCCTCACCAGAGCAGGCTAATAGTATGATTTCAAAGAACTGAATTATTTCAACATAACTGAGCAATAAAAGGAAGTCATTTGGGACTACAAAACTAAGTCTCCTCCGACACTGAAAGCAAGTGAGCACAAGTGACCATCATCACATGGTTATTGACCCTGAAAGATAAGAATCGAAAGAGAAACTGCTAATGTCAGAAAAGTCCTGCACTCAGCCCTGAGGAATACTGCAGTCAGCTGCCAGAAGGGACGGGGAAGTTTTTTCAGGAACAGTGTACTAGGTCCTTGCAGCTCTTTGCTGCGGACTAGCCATGTCTTCTGATCTAGCGAGACTACCTAATTGATCACTAAGCTGGCACACAGTGTGGGATGTATTGGGGCTCTCAACTACAGGACCTCTCCTTTTGGTATGGGCTTGGCATGTCAGCACAATTAGAACTTGCCTTGAGAAGCAGCAAGGACCCACACTTAACTGGAAGAGTCCCTTTTGGGCCTTCTAAATGGGCCTTTGCCATCTTTCACAATCCATCTGAACACAGACATAGAGATGTGGAGAAGCATCTGCTTGCAACATAAGAATCTCACAGATACACAAGGGTAAACAGAAATCTTCTGTGTGAAGAGAAATACTTAATGCAATGCACAGCTGCATCTTTTGGAGAAGAACTACAGAAAGACACCTGACAGCTTAAGCAGAACCAATCCTACGTTTGCACTAGTCACCAGAGGCACTTTTACCACTCCTTCTTGTGTTTCCTTCTACAGCAAGAGGCTGGATTCAAGCCTAAAACAAACAGCTCAAAGCAATCAAACGCCAAAGAAAGAAGAAATATCTTTCTAATTAAAACAGATCAATATTTCTCTTATCAGGGCAGATAAGGAAAAAAAAAGGCATCTTGTTTATTTACACATATTACTTACAAATATATATTAACCACATCACTCTGTGTGTGTGCCACCAGTGACAGTCAGAACAAAAGGCATCCCAGCCTCATGTCTGCAGTCTCAAGAATAAGACTTGTCATTCTGAGCACTGTCGTGATGAATGAAACCTGTGACACTTTCAGAGCCACAGACATCCAACTGCCAAAATATTACAAATGCATTTCACTCCTTTGTGATGCTGGCCCTTTACATTTTATATGGATAGGATCTGTGCCCTCGAAAAAGCTTTACCTTTTGAAGTCTGCCTCATTAGTCCTTTCTGGTTCTTTCGGAAATTCTGCCAAAAAAACTTATTTTTCTTTTTCCAGTCTGCTTTCCCTAAAAGAAAAGTGGGGAGGGAGGTTGAGGGGAGAGGAAAAAAGAATTGTAGAAAGAAACATTAGTTAGTAAAGGCTAGAGAAGCTTTCAAGCATTAAGTTGTATCTTTAAATTAGAAACAAGAATTAAAAAAATTCAAATTTTCTGGTTTTCTTGATTTATTCTGTACTAGAACTATGCTGATGTGGCTATTTCAGGGAAATGTACATTCTTTAATAATTGCCAAAGCTATAGAGGACTGAGATAAGCTAGTCACTTACATATTTCGAATTATAAACAGAAAATATTTTACATTCATTTTGATGTCTGTTGAGCTGTTAATGTCAAGTCTGGAAGTGTTTTTGAAGTATTATGTTGGTCTGTTCTCTTTAGCTGAATCACAATTATGCAGCCTACGCCAGAACTCAGATAAGTGATTTTCTAGAATGTATGTGCATATTTATAGAGAAAAGAAATACTTTATTTATATATAAATGTACACACACATGCACACACCTATGTACGCACACATACATTCTGCTACTTGGCAGGAAAAATTTTACAAGACTATCAGCTACATCTGACTCTTGCTCTCTGTACACCTGGACTCTTCAGGGCTGGGTCTCCATGTCCACTAATAGCAGATCTGCATATGGATTGATGACCCTGAAGTAAATAATTTGTTCTAAAAGGAAAAATGGGATCTAGCTCAAGTTAAGGCATATATAACTCTGTTACGCTGAACTACCCAGGGCGCATGCTATAAAGTTTATACCACCTGCAAGTGAACATAGTGTGCCTGATCTGGCAGAAATGTCACTGATACAGAGCTATTTCATCTCTCTGCTTCTGAAAAATTCAAAGGAATGCATTTTATACTGGGCCACTGAGTTTCAGCACATGATACCATATTTAAGATCTCGCCCTAGATGACCTAGAGCTGGGTTTGCTGACTCTGAAATACTGATTAATTTTAGACTGTGTGGACATGTCCTTGGAATACCATTAAAAAGAAACAAACAAACAAGAAAAACCTCCCAGTTTTATTTTTCCTCTCCAATGAACAAAATATTTCATAAACAAAGGAAGAGACTCTGGCATCACATGAACAAAAATAACAAAACCTCCAGTTATTCACTGCTGGTGGTAGTTTTTGGAATACAAATGGACAGGCTAGCAGTGATCTAACAAGCAAACATTTGAAATTCAATATAACAAGTCAAAAGATGCATATTTATCACATGACAATGCTGGTTGGGCAGTTTCAGTGATCACTGAGACACTCAGCATTTAACTTAAAGCTGCTGAGACCCACCCTCCACACACACACACACACACACACACACACACACACAAAAGCTGCCGACTTCTGCCAGCATTGTGTTTACTCAGCTCTTTACATCCCAGTACAAGCAAAACTCAAAAGCTGTTTAAGAATTCCATAGGAGTATTAAACAAAATGAAATATACTGACCTACAGAGCCTTCTTCCGAACTTGATTTATGAATGGAGAGCCTAGGACAAAAAAGAGAAATGGACTTATTGATGCAGGCTTCTCACATTTCATGGGAGCTGTCTGGTTACAGTAAATTATAGTTTCCAAACAATATATCATGAGATGTTTTCTCTTCCCTTTTCTTCCTAACGCAGCAAGTTGGAAACAAAACCTGAACCCACTGGTCTGACCACAGTAACTGAGTTCCCCTCTTAAACACGTCTTTTGTGAACAGCATAGAAAAATATATACTGACAGAAAACTATGGTTAAGGCAAAAGAGGCTAGGAATCCCTCAGAAAAACAATTACAAACATACTTTCCCTACTTCCACTTGCAAAACAGCAATTTTGCTGCCTTAGAAACTGTAAAACTGGGATGCTGCACTTTAGCTGTATAACAGTTTTTAGCTTATTTGTTTTTCATCTGATGAAGCTTTATAAATATATGCTCATTACACTTCCAGAAGCCACTGTGTGGAAAAGAGTAGTACAGATTTAAAGACAAGGTGAAGAAAGCTTGTCCAGACCCCGTGAAGTACAACCACAGATGACTGGAGACTACAGCTTCTGGCTCCTGAGTTCCCTTCTGTGTGCTTTCCCATCAGTGTATGCCCTCTTCCTCAAAAGCTAGCTGGAGAGACTTATTTTAACAGAACATGGACTTTACAAACAACCCACTAAAACAGTAAATAAATCTTTTGTTCTTGGTCTTCATGTTCACTGAACCAGTTTTCCATAATGGATTCCAACTCAGTGCCAACAGTTCATTGTGGGATCTCTGATGAGACAACATCACCCTGCTTCATTGTCTTTTTTTTCTCTCTGTATAAATGGAGCTAATAGAAATTACTAAACCTTGCGTTATTCTTTGAAGCCTTCCTATTTAACCATGCAGCACCAAGCCAGTGAAACATCTCTTGCCAGCATCAACGGCTTTGCTGGAGGCTCCAAGTGCAAAGCATTACAGCAGTGTCCTTGCTGGGAGCTCGGCCCCACGACATGACAATGTCCTATTGTGCGGTGGCTGTACTGCAGCCATGCAGAATGGAAACACGCATACCCCAGCGTACCAAGAAGACCTCAAGCCAAATCGTTCCTTGAATGAGGCCATATAATAATACACACATGCCATGCTCTTGTTGCTGTCCACACACGGCATCTGCATGGGCTCATTTAGCTCTCTCAGGTTTCCAGCAGAGGGCAATGAAGAGTTTCTGATCAATTCACTAAACGATTCGAAGGAAAATTTTAGTTCAAGCCCGTTTGGGGTTTAGAAGATGTAAGCAATTAATGGCCAATGTCTTATAAGCATGAAACACATGCTCACCAATTTGCAAAGACATCATTAAAGGGGAAACGAGAGAGTATGAAGTTTCAGTTTGATTTAGTAATTCATCTAGACAAAGGAGGGTCTGACACAGTGAAGCTCTGACATGCAACCTCTTTCAAACTCATGCTAGTCAGAAACATAATCCAGCACAAATTGCAAACTAATTGAGGCAAACAAACTTCAGATTTGTAGTGCACCAGGAGGAGGGAGACACTTAGTGCTTTTCTTGCCAATGAAGTTTACCCTTGAAAGGGGAAAAGTTAATGATATGCCACCAAATGTTTAACTTTTAAGAAGTCTGAATAAAAAATGCAGGAGAAAAATACAAGCCCCATACTTTCTGGATAAAAATTTCCAGAAGAGTCTTTGAACAGAGCTAGGAATTCATCCAGACACTTGAAGTTGTCAGCAAGTATTCTTCTAAAAAAAGGTAAATCAGAAAAAAAGTATGTGCAGCTTTATATGGAGACTTGTTTTTATGAAAGCCAAGTTCTGTTGGAACTGACAGAATTAATCCACACATGAGCACAGACCTCACCCATCAAGAAGTTATTCTATTTCTCTTAAACGAATTTAGTATCCATGAAATATACCAAACCACCATCCTTAGAAAATGAAATCTGTTAATGATCAGAACTCTGCCTCAGTAGTGAAATCACCCTCAAAGTGAAGAGGCAGTCTCTTGTGCTCTGTGGCCTCCAAATCCATTTTAATCCTTTTCTTCTCTTGCACAGTTGCCAACAGCGATGCAAGCAAGTAGCAGGTGTAGCAGCAATGTTTGTGATGTGGACATCTGTTCACTAGGAATTAGCCTGAGACCACCAACTCATCACACACTGGCCTTCAAAGAACGGGAAGAGCAGTAGGAGCAAAGTTCTGACACGCCTGAGCTAGAGTGGGTGAGAGGAAGAGTAGGATCCACAGCACCCAGACCACTTTTTCATTTATAACTGATTTAAGAACTATGCTGAGTTTCATTAGAGGATGCAAATTCCAATTATCATTTCATGCATTCTTTAAAGAGGAAATCTTCCATGCCTGGACTGACCTTGAAAATGCTAACAGCTGGTCTGAAGAGATGGAAATGCCAACAAAACTTACCACATAGTGCCTGATAGGGCACTTGCTTTTTAGTTCCACTAGACAGCTCTGACGCTTAAAAATCCTCAGTGAAATCAATCAAGAGTTTTACTTCCTAGATGTCTGGTGAAAAATTCCAGAGTACCTCAGAGTCATTCTATGTTTGATTTGCAAATTACACTCCCTTACTCTGTTAAATCTGCAGCGCTTCTGTGAACGTGCACTGAAAGTGATTTGTGCTCTTCCATTCATAGACTGATAGCTTGTACTGAAAGTTAATGATGCAGTGACACTTGGCAGAAGTTTCAGCACTGCGTGTCTGAAAGGCAGCCAAATGCCATTACTCCACCATGGAGGCCTTCATTTTTGTTGTGGTCTGATGTACAACTTCATTAGCAAGCTTTCACATGAAACGTACTCTGTCACAGCATACAACTGAAGAAATGTATGGGTATATGTTCACATAACAAGTAAGAAAAAAAGATTTATGGCCAGAGGGCAGGAGTATTTTCTCATCAACCCATAATGTCTGGAAGTGGCTAGCAGAAGTGGTCAAAACTTAAATCCATTAATCTCACAAATTCAAAACCATTTCTAGGCTGATACTTTGTGCCTCTTGGAGTCAAAATGCTGAAATAAACAAATTAGAAAAAAAAACAAACCCAAACAACAATAAAAAAAATCCCCACAACCCCCAAAACACCACAAAACAGAAGGCACAATATATAATCTAAAAATGAAGCTAGTTTTGGGAGAAACCAAATCTTACTGCCTTATAGAGCTACTTCTGGGAGTAACGAAGTATTACTGCCTTAGAGAGTCAATGAGTTTCAGCAGAGTTTAGTAAATTACACCTGGCCACTCAGAGGTCAGTGACACAAAATTTAGTAGCAACAGCTGGAGTGGAGAACCTGGACCAGGAACTTGCTGATTAGAAAGACTGGCTTAACAGAAATGAGTTAACACTCAATACTGAAAAGTGCACGTACACAAACAGAACGGACACAAAAGTCAGTCTTTCAAATGCAGGAGGTCAGCAAATGACAAGAGTACCTAGGGATACCAGGTGGAAAAGGATGACTGAAAAAAACCCTACACATTAGTCCTAAAAGGCATAAGGATGGGAAATTCCAGTGGCCGTGCAAAGAACAAATATATATGGGAATGGCTGTACAACCATCATTATTTATGCTCAAGACAGATGAATTCAAACCAGAAATGGTAAAGAGAAAAGCTGTTACAATGGCCAGGGAACTGAACAACTCTTCTTCCAAGAGAAAGCTAGAAAAATATTGTCTGTTAAATTGGAAAACTGCAAGAAGATTAACTCATTGTCTATTAATAAATCAGGCACAAGAAGAAACAGACACAAGCTGGAAAAAATTAGAAAAGAAGAACAAATATTTCCTATTTGGACAAACTTCCAACAGTAGGCAGAGAAAGGGAGGGCAACTTTAAAAACTTAATTAACTTCTGGCTACTTAAAAGATAAGAGACCAGACCAGACATCCCAGACATCAAAGATTATCAGCATGAGGATTGCCTTTGGAGGACACTTCTGGTTCTTTTGAAGCCTGTGGGCTTTGTATGAACAATGTCAAATGGCATCCAAAATGATCTTTGAATCTATCTTTTCAGCAAAGTGCTGCAGTGGGGATGATGTTGTTTTACTTAGGCAAACTCCTTGAAACCTGGAGATGGTCTCCAAAACTTGGAGCGCAAGGAAGAACCAACACACACATTTGTGGCACATGACAACTGAGCCTGTCTGATTATTAAGACAGGTTTTAACTAGGCTGCATTGAACTGCTAGGCTAATAGCTTTCCCTATTAGCTCTGGACTGATTCTGATCTCAGACAGAATAATAAAAGGGCTTATCTTGCATAGAGAGAAGTTGATTTTACAAGAGACACAGACATACGTACCCCAAGAATGTGCTGGTACTCCACAGAACTGGGAAAGGAAATAAACGACACCATGTGCTGCTTTCATGAATGTGCCTTGTTGATTTTTGAAAGCTCATCATTCTCAGAACAGAACAAACATGGGAACTGAGAATGATGGCGGTTTGTTTCAACACTAAGTGTTTTAAATGCAGATGTACTTTAACAAACGGCCACATCTCATTTACAGACCATAAAATCCACAGGTGCATAGCACCATATGATAATGAAACCACTACTGTTATGATCTTCAATAAACTGATAGTGCCCCTCTCATTCCTTCCCAATGACTATTTATGGCCCACTGAGGAAAATGGTTTAGATGGATCAATAAACAAATATTATGCACATTCACAGCAGTGAACAAACCAACGCAAAAGCCTGTGCTGGCTCTGCTGCAAAGCCATTTAGTTATCCGTGTGCATTAGAAATGGCCCAGTTATATAATTAGTATGAAAAACTGACAGACTTGTAACTGCTCCTGACTGAATACAAGATAATTTATCTAACTGGAGCTGGCACAGGGAAGAAAATGGGCCTTTGGTATTTTTATCAAATTTGCATGAACCTGAAGAGAAAGGAGGCCTGCAAGGTTCTGACCTTGCTGGCACCAGTGTGAGAAAGGGATGGAAAGCAAAGACGTTTCATTCAATTATCTTCTCATTAGGTTTCCATAGCAATGGCACTTTAAGCAGGTCAAAACTTTCTCAGTGGAAACAAACACTGAGCTGCCTGCGGGCCCTGCATGTGTATGTGTGCTTCGTAGCATCACCAGCATGGAAGTCACCATGTTGGTCCTACAGGCTCGGTCCAAGGATTGGCAGTAGGTAGATGGAGATATGTATTTAATAACTGACTGGTTGATCGCACCCAGGGGGCAGATAATTGCCAGCTCAAAGCTCTTTGACAGCAAAGAGCAAGACCTGACATACTGCAGGCAATGCATTCCTGCTCTCTGTGTGTTGCTCCCTATGTGCCATATCGACTAGCTGCGACAAGTCAGACTTTCCCGTGAAAGGCACCCTTCATACTTCCTCATAAAAAATTACCAGGCTTGAAATCTTCTTCCAGCTGCTCAAAGGCACACTGGTTTCCCTCCTCACGTGTCCCAGGCATCGTTTGGCTGGCCTCTCACTCCCATTGTGTGGGTTATTGTGGGAGTTTCCTGCCCTACTTCTCTTGAGGAGGCTGTTTAAAGGCAGCATGAATAATCTGGCTTCGACTAAATCAGGCCTCAAACAAGTGAAAACAGGGCCATACACATTCACTTATTCTTCTCGATTCCTGCAAGCACGGGGTATTAAAAAAATGTATCGTAATGCAGACATCTCAAGTACAGCAAACTCTTCCAATATTCTTTTCCATTTTTTAACTATGCAAAAGAAACAATTTATTCTGTTAGCCTTTAGCATCCACACTTTGAGGGATTTGTTTGTTTTCTGTTTTACTTCTCAGTTTCTGCCCTCCTTCTGCTTCATATCCTCTGTCAGACCGGCACTCCTCTTTCTTTGCAGTGAGCTTACAAATACCTGCCAAAGTTAATCTGGGCACCTTGAGAAGTTGCCGGAATCTAAGTTGATAGAATTTAAGCCCCCCCATCCATGACCTGGAGGGATGATTTAATAACCTCCTGCATTCAAATATTGACCTACAGCTTGGATGCTGCAGGGAAAGAGGATTAGGTAATCAAGTGTTAAAAACTAATGGCAAAGGCCAGTAGATCAGTGTACCGAAGGGGGCAGAATTGAGGCTTGTATGAACCTTTTTGCAGCTTTCACTGAAAATCATTGTGGAAGATGGGAACACTTGAAACATAAGCACTCTCCCAGCCCTAGACTAATATGTAGTTCCAATTTATACCACGGGACATTGAATGGCTGCACTATGGCATGTTCATTGCAGAAAATCCTTAAAAACAGATTCAGTCAATCATCTCTCCTGCAGTGACAATAGCATGCAGATAGCAGCCACTTGTGTTGTGGTCGCACTGCTTGCCTGCTAACAACCTTAGAGAAAGCCACAACACCCAAGGAGCCTATAGCTCCTGCTGTGACATTCCCAACCAGCCATCAGAGATCTGGTCAAACTGTATGAACTCAGCATCGAGTGGACTTAGTACATCCTACACAAGTAGAGAGGATGACAAAGACATTTGCTCTTGGGAGCAGCTGAAGCAGCGAGCTGAGGATGCAGCTGCCAGAGGCACAGCAGCTTCCCCACACCAGGGGAATGTAAAGCCCCTGAGTAATGTTGCCCTGTGCTGCCTGCAGGCGCCTGCTTTTCTCCTTCTGCCCAACAAGTCTGTTTCTGGCCAGTTCCTTGTTCTGGCACAGTCTCGGATTTAGGTCCTGAGTATCACAGGGTGAAGAACATTTAAGCGGTACTGAGCCACAGGCTGAGGAGTACAGCAGGATGAATTGTGGCACTTGATAGGAAGTGTGAGCATTTCATTTACTTGGTCAGGAGTGTGCTTGAGTGCTACAGTTTGAAAAACAGAAGATGATTCTCATAGAAGGTGACAATTCGTAACACCCACTGCCATGCAAAGGTAGTGGAAATGACTGTGAAACACCAGATACATGACACAGCTGTTACCTCATGCATTGTTTTCATCCTTCCTTTATCTAGCAACTGCAAACAAAAAAAAAATAAATAAATAAATATATATATATATATATAGGAGTGTCTGTACATCATTCTCTCTCTAAGTAGTGCTCTTCAGTCTCTCACCCACTTCCTTCTCTTTCCTGGCAGTTCTCTGACATACCACATCTGAAACTTGCCCAGAGGCTGATGGAGCAAACAGTGACCACAAACAGATCTATTTCCCAAGAGGGAAAACACACAACTTCCACTCTGCAACATCCCCCCAGTTCTTCTAAAAACAGGATGAGAGTCAGGATGCAGAAGCCTGAGTTCAGGGGACTGGGTTTAACCTGGATTTCCTGGCAAACATGCAGAGCTCATCATTCTGTCATGTAGACTTGAATGCTCAAAAATGGGAACAGGCTACAAGTTGGGTTACATTGTTTAAAAGCTCTGTTTACAATTATGAGAAAACCCTGCTCAGTCCCCTATCTGAGTAAACATCCTTGGGGTGTTGCCATCACTTAGAAATAATAGGGATTGTATATACAATACATCCCCAGATCAACATGGTATGGGGTCAGAGAAGTAACAGTAACTGCTAAAGAACACCTTTGCTACATTGATGATTCGTCTAGCAAAAGCAGAAGTCAATGTATTTGTACACGAGCACCTGCAGTTCTGCGGAGATTTTTGTTTAAAATGAATAATATCGCTGTTAAAGATGCTGCTGCCACTTCACTAAAGGTACACTGAAAATCTGCACAGGTACACTAGCACAACAACTTACTGCAAGACTGCAGTTTAAAATATGGAAACATTGTAAAGGATAGTGGGAAGTGAAATTCATTATTCAGAGAAAAAAGCTACGAACATCTCATTCTATGCTTTGCATTATTTGCTGAGTATGATATGACTTAGAAACCTGATGAACTGTTTTTATTTATAGAAGAAACTCCAGTAACATCAAAAAAGAGAGAAATTGTGAGGTGAAGCTTGAACAAGTATGATTTTGCTTTCTATTGCTTATGGGTAGCTTTTCAGGCAACATCAGTACCCTTGCTGTTATTCACTTGAATCTGAGGCTTCTGATACAGCAAAGATTTTTCTGTGTCAGAACCAACCAAACAAAAGCCATATTTGGTAGAGCATATATAATGCATAGAGCGGGTTCACATGTGCAGTCTTTTTTGTAGCTTCATCTAATTAACAGGAACAGTGTTGTCAGCAAGAGGAAGCTAGTATTGCCCCAAATACCTTCTAGGGGGACAATGACTCACAGTGACAAACAATTCTGCCTCCAGTCCCATTTAATCCCTTTTGCCTCCCTCCACGCCCTACGGCTGCTCATCTGTGCTACAGCATATCACCCACTAGACAGATACTCATTAAGCAACTTGCTGGACTGAGGGCAGTGACTAATTTTGTGCTGACTTTGACCAGACTGGGCAGCAGGACTAGTAAGACTCAAGGCAAGACTGAACATACACTGCTTGTCCACACAAACAGGATTTTTTCCTACCACAGTCTACCAAGGTTAATCTGTTTGCAGTGTGGTGTACAGGGGAGCCTGTTGGGCTCTCTCTTCCAATTGGGTACCACAGAAAAAGGAAAACTAAACCAGGTTAAAGCAAACATTGCTTCTCCTAGGTTCCCTCAGAGCCTCTTTCTGTCTGGAATCTCTAAACTCTGGCAAATTAAACAACCATCCAGCTGTGTTATTTTAAAACTTTAGACCTTGATAGCATGAAGCAGCAGGGCGAGTGAGCTACTGAGAGTGACCACATCCCAGACAGCTCCTGAAAGTCTGGATAACTGGTTTTGAACAAATCTTTCCTTTCACTCCCCAAATCTCTTTGTGAACATGTGAAATCAATGCACATCTGCATCATTTCATGTTTGACAAACTAGTCTTCTCACAACAGAAGAAGCTTTGTAAAATGTTTACCTCACATCTTCTACACAGCTTAAGAGGGACGCAAAAACAGTGTCCCCAAAGGGACAAGCTTTCCTGTCTGGTAGCATGCCCACACAGAATATTCAGATGAAACACTGAACCTGCCCAAAACCCCTAGGGCCAAGATGACATCCTCTCCTGAAAAACGTAAAACTCCACATGTTATTAGCAAGTACAGATGTATCCGATGGGCTTGAAGAAGTCATTTTCCTGCAGATCAATTTTTTAAACTCTGCCTCCCTGGAACAGGCAATTTCTGTGACAATTCAGCCCTCCAGGATAGAGAGGGTAAGTCAGTACTGATGTGGCAAGCTGACACTAATCAGTACAGGGCTTTATTATTTCAGGTTTGAATAATCTGTGTGGCATTTAGGAGATATCATTTATTATTTTCAACACCTTGCCCAATTAGCATGCATCACATGGCCTTGTTTCTTATTGTGCAAGTATCTGGCACAACCTGTCCTGCACCAGTTTCATATATATGATCAGGTTAATCACATATACCCTTCTACAAATCCACAAATCTCATTCTTCAAAAGGTCCGCAACAATCATGTCCCTTTCATCTGAACGAAGATAATGTGGTTACTTTCCTTTCAGTGAGGCAAATAGGCTATCTCAGAAGATGTTTGCGTAGATACTGTCTTCTCAATCAGTTGTTTGTGGTAGAACACATACACAGAGACACAACTTAGGAAGCTGGCTAGAACCTGTAAGTAGAGTTTTTTCTCAGTTGTGGCTGTCCTCTTGTGAGATCTTTATCTCATTATTACCTGAGGTGGGATGATGATACTTACCCACGGGTAAAGTGCTTTGAGACTGAGAAAAAAGTATTAGGATTGTAGGATAACCTTGGAGATTTACTTCCCAGATTACGGTTCTCATAATGCTCCCATCCACGTGACATTTCTGGTTTCATTATAGTGTTAGACAGGCACGTATCCTTCAAGAAAACTTTTCTATGTTTTAATATCTGAAGCATGACTACTCAACTCTAAGACTTCTATGTCTTCTCTTTTACCAGCATATAATATGGGGGCAGTACCCAAGGTAAAATTCACCTTATCTGTCTTACACTGTTTTGAAAATTAGCCTCTACGTCAAGCAAATCATCTCTGCTTTCTGTCTGAGTGATGAAGTGAGATAAGGCAACTCTAAAAGACAATTTATTGCTTTTCGAGACCTTTAGCAAGAACTAGCTTTCAAACAATCATAAAGGAAGCCCCTAAGCAGCTGTTCACTACCACACAACTGACTTCTACATGGTCAGTGTGAGTCCCATACCCTGCATCCACCACAGATCCCTCTGGGACTGACAGTCCTACTGAGCTAGCAAAAGCAAGGCCAGAAACCTTCCTATTACTGTCCAGTGTTGAATCACTGGAAGATATCCAAATGTGGGACTGTAAAACCTTACAAAAGTATGTCACGTCACAACTATATTCCACATACTCCCTCTGAACCAGTCCAGCTGGCACTACCCCACGAAGCACAGGCAATTGGAAATACAGTGTCAGTTGTCTTCATGCACCACTGCACGTTACCCTCAGCAGTACAGATCTGAGATCTTGGGATCAAAGGAAGGAGGCACAGAAAACAAGCACACACACTGCAGCAGGAGGTGACAGTAAACAGAAACCCTCTCAGTCCTCACAGAGAGGTTTTTATTAAGGACTGCTAAAATTAAAGCTCCTTTTAACTTGGTTTTAAATACTTCATTCTCTTGGCACCTTCTTCAAAAGCACAGTTACAAACTCAGGAGTGCACAGGAAAAGGAATGTGACTTAAGCTTGCAACTCTCCCTTCCCCTCACCTATCTTTTTTTGGCTGCATTTAGGTCTAGTCACAGAAAGTAATTTTTAAAAGAGATTTACTTTGCAGAGAATGTGAAATCACGGGTGTTCCTCAAAAATGACTACCAGTTGTCTAGGTGTATGAATACCCCAAGAGGAGAAACGAAAACCTCTCCTTAATATAAAAAACCAAAATCATAGAAGGCCAAAAGAGAGCAAGAGAAGGAGCAGATTTCAACACAGGTTGAAATAATGGCTGGATTTGAAAGGTAGAAACATCAATGCAACCTAAAATGAATTCACTCCAAGGAAAAAGAAAACATACAAAATTCCCCCTTCCCTCCTTTCTTTCCTGTGCCTTCACTTACTTTCTTTCAGTGTCGGGTGTTGACGCAGTGCTGCTGAGACCAAGTGACTCCTGCAAGAGAAGACACATAGCAGTGAGAGCAGATACAAGAAAAGCCTTTACCCAATTTATGCAGAATATCAAATTAAAGAACAAACAAAGAAAAGCAGATGATCAAAATCTATGTGCTTACCTCAATCTGGGATCGCAGCTGTAGAGATGTAGGGCTGGCATCAGCTTTCTCCTAAAACACAACAAATATCAGGTTAATGAAATATCCAAACACCAGAAGGAAGAAATCTGAAGGTGAGAAAAAGGGAAGAAGAAACGGAGTAACAGAACCTAGGACTACCTCAAGGCAATGTATACAGGAAACATTAACTTCTCCAGAAGGAATCACTTTCAGGATAAACTCTGAAATAATACAGAAAAACAACTCATTTCATACATCACTGGAGAATGTAGAAGAAGCTAAAACTGCCAAACAGAAGTGATTCAAAACAAAATAAAAAGAGGAAAGTTTTATTTTCACTAGATCATCACACAATTGGTTAGCTAAGTTCAAGTGCCATTTCCAAAAATATACTTTCAGGAAAAATATACAGGGGAAAATTTGGATTATAAGAGCATGTCTGAGCAAAAAAACTTTGAGGGGATTCCGACACATTTCAAGAAGGCCAGTTTCTCACACAGAAACTTGTCAACAGTATGGAGTACAAATCACCCTCCTTCAAATACCTAGGGTACAACCATCTACTGCAGGAGTCTGCCATCTAGGCTCCCTTTGCAGTCGATGGAGAGACACAGAAGCTCTTACAGAACAACTCACCCGACAGGTTTCAGCTACCTCAAGTCAGACGAGGGAGTCCCGCTGGTGGTATCTAATTTAAGACTGCAAGCCAACTGCCTAAAAGGCACATATTATTAACATGTCTAGCTGAAATCAGTGGGAAAACTCCAGTTAAAATGGAGGAAGATATTATAGCTGTCTGTATTGAGAATTACACTTTGCTGGCTGACCTGCGTATGAAATCATGGGGGAACCTACTTATACCTATTTTATTCTCAGCCAATTCTGACCCTCATAAAGTTACTGCAGAGTCCTGCAACTTACTTACCATAGCTGGGCAAGCAACCATAGTAGTACATATGATTAAAAAAAACCAAAAAAAAAAAGGACATGGATTTGTTTGGTGATACTGGAGGACTTCTTGTTCATGCATTCCTCAGCCTACATGTAAAACTCTTATCTCTGTGAAATTTTACTTCCTGTGCCCTTTGTTTACAGAAAGGGTGACAAAATGTTCTTGGGATTTAATTAAAAAAAGGAAAACCACACATAATTTTCTGGAAATGCAACCTTTTAATGTTAAACAGGAAATTACCACTGACTGCCATGAAGTGGTTTTAGATTAATCGACCCAGAAAGTCTGCAAGATCTAGAGTAGAGAGCATCATGCTCTGCCATCATACAACTGAGTCAGCTTGCACTGCTGGCCATGGCAGCCAGGAGGGCACAGGATGGCTCATGGCCATGTGCTTGCTAGTGCACACGGCTGACACTGGGTCACTGCCCTACTGGGGGATTTTGCCATACATAGTTTGTGTATTTGTTTTTGCTGATTTTATAACATGAAAAGGGAAATGAAGTTCTTGAGTGGAAGTGGACGTGGAAAGGCAAGCACATTCACTTATTGAGAGCCAAAGGACTCTTCTAGTCAAGCAGAAGCAAGACCAAGCACAGGAAAATTCCACAGATGTTCACAGATCGGAAAAGTGGAATTAACTACTTGGCATCAGGCATCCCTCTCTTTCACCATTAGCTCTGTCAAAATGGAATCCAATTAAATTTTGCATCTGGAAAAGACTGCAGGCACATTGCTGCCAGTCCTCCTCCGACACTCTGCAACCCCTACCTGCCAGTTTGCAAGAAGGGAGGGGGAAAAAGAGTCCCACAGTCCAAACACTTCACATTCAAGAGTGTTTGTTCCCACACTGCCACACTGATGAAAACACAAACGTTTTACCAGCTTTATGCTACAATTTCAGTATACCAGTCAGGAGGATTCACTGTGTCCCCAATATGTCTTTAGATCCCAAGTTCCTGATGATTTATCTGTTGCCTTAAAAAGCTGCTTGCTTCAAGTGTGTTTTGTTTTTTTTTTTTTTAAAAAGTGTGTTTTGTAAACTATCATTTATAAGATGTTGCCTGCCTCCCAAGACTACAGAAGCCTTGCTTGAGTAGTTGCTTGTGAAGTTGAAGCCTGAGACTGCAATTAGATGAAAAGTTACTACTTTCAGCCTAAAACTATTCAGCTGAACAGTCAGCTGCATCCCATGTAACAAAATACTAAAAAAATCTGATTGTATTTGCTTTCTTTTTTCTCATTTGCTGTCAAGCCCACCCTGTTAGAACAGGAGCAGTTTTGTAGGATCAAGATGACTGTGGAGGGCAGAAGCAAGGACAACTCCAGTTCCCCTTCTCTAGAAATCCACTTTGCAATGCTGGAATGCAAAACACCTGATAGTCCTTCACTGTTGTGATTAATATTCCTACCTAACTTTCCAGCAGAATGGTATTTTTTTTCCTATTGCTATTTACACAAGAAACCAAAGGAAAATACTTAGGGAAATAGTACTCTCAACTGAACTTCTGGCTTAGATCTGTATCAGAGACCACAGAACTTTCATCAGCCTCGAGCAATTGTATTTATTTTGGTTAAAATCCATTAAACCTCACATTAAACCTCACTTTAAAATCCACATGTTGTGTTGACTTTAATCCATCAGGATCAAGGCCCTTTTTCACCAAAGGTTAATTCTAGAACAGTACATTGAACAAATGTACTGTTGGCATGCTCTCAAGCATGCTATAGCATATTTTCAGAAATTATTTTTAAAGGTTAGTTTCATGAAAATATATCTTTCACCCTTCTGAACCAAAACTTAAAAATTAAACAGAGGACAGCTTGGGCTTATAGAAACAGTGGCTGCAGTAACAGACTTTCCTAGCCTGCATTTGCAGGGCTCTGGTCTGCTTGGGCTGCTTTGTCTACAAAGCAGGCACCAGAGTGATAGGTATCTTCTGTCCAAGCAGCCTGCTGCCCCAGGTATGTGCCCTCCATATGTACCCATAAAGCTTGTCTGAGGTGCACCAGATGTTCACACCACCTACACACTATGCAGCACTGGTCAAAGAAACCCAGTGATCTGAGACAGTACCCGGTCAAGTGCAGACTCCTTAAGCTACATAATTAAATCCGGTTATTTCCCGAAAGTGACTGATTTACTCTCATGATTTCTGGATGTAAGGGGTCCTAGGCAGGGCACCTATCCTGTATGAAGGTTGCTGTCAGTGCATATTGAACTTTTCCAATACGCTATTAAAATCACAGCAAATAAGATCTGAAGATTCTGGAGAAATTGACATATCCATCAATTGTGTCCAATCCCCAGGGAACATATTAGAGAGAGGACAAACAGTGGCTTAGCACCAGCTTGTCCAGCTACCCTTGAGGTCCAAGATCAACACAGCACAGAATCTCAAATACTGATAATAAAGCCAGGGGGAGCTCTCAAAAATTAGTAATGCTAATATCCTGGAGAGTGAAGTCCACTGAATTTAAACTAGGGACTCCTTCATCAAGTCACCCACTGCTGATCTGAAACAATCTCAGCTTGCAGAAGAATTTTATTCTCTCACCTTTAAAGCCATTTTTTAGCAGTCATATTTCCTTCCTGTCTCCTCCTTCATCCAAAGCCAATGCCATCAAGAGGATGGGTGCAGGACAAGGCCCCGAGGTCCTGGCTGAAGCTGTGATCCAGCAGATGAAGGAGGGGATGGATGGGAGGCATTGATTTGCCCAGGTGCTGCCTGGTATCACCAACCCTTCTGCACCATGGGCACTCTGGAAAGTGCCTGTGAAGTCAGACTGGTAAGCTTGGGAGCACTGGTGCAGAAGTGCAAATTGGTGAAATGCTTTTTACAAATTTCTCCTTTGGGAGGAAAACGTGTGCAGTAAACTTAACAAGCAGGATTTGTGGCTTACGCTTCAAGCCTTTAGTTGTTTGCCTCAGGGTTCAAGAAAGAAACTTCCTTCACAGGTAGCTTTTTTATCTACTTTGTATACTGTGTTTTGCGTGATCATTTGCATACATTTTCTTTTCAAAATATTGCAGGCCTCTAAATATTGTGATTTTGGTTTTACAGACCTTTACCTTCCCCGTAAAAATCTTCAAAACAAGTTTTGCGACCATTTATGAGCTAGGCCTGAAAAACACAATCAGGTATAAAGTACAAAGCAAAAAATCCAGGGGAAAGAAGCTGAAACCACATTTCCTGACTGGAATGGCAAGTTTTTAATTCAGGAGGGACTTTGTCTCCCATGATAACTTCAATTTAGTTGTTCTGTATGTAATGTAATAGATAAGAGACAGATCATTGCCTATCTGAAAGCATTGCTGTTCTGCTCCTGAAATACTTAAGCATAGTAGAGAAGAGCATCCAAAAGAAAACCTGGTTACCCAGGATATGGCTCACAAATTCTAGGGGGAATGTGCATATTTTAATTACCTAAACATTACGCTTCATCTATGCTCCACATCACAACTTAGTTTAGGAAATTATATTCATTGAATGAATCCCTTCTAATTAGAAATTCATGAACGTCTTCACAGTTTCTGCCACAGGAGCTGTATCCATTTGAATCATAAATTTAAACACTCCTCTGCAGATCCCAAGACAGAATTAATCTCACTGTGCAGACAGCAACTGTGCAAAATGAGACCCGATGAGTGCTGGGAAAATTCAGTGACATAACCAGTAATTTATAAATAATTTTATGAAATCATCTCAGCAGGTGTAATTAAAGCACCTACAGCAGAAAACTTCTGTGAGACAATTCTGTCAGCCTTTACCCAAACACTCTGTCTCTCTGCTCTAAACACACATTGCATGCTCTCGTTTAGCTTCTGAAATGATTAAACAAAGCTGTATCTGAAAGACAGCCAGAGCACAGAAGGCCTGTATGAGTTTGTTTTACTTTGAAAGCAATTGTTCTACCTGGAGTCCTCCACCATACACCATATTTCAGCCTCTGTAGAGGTTCCAGAGACGACAAAGGGAAGCTCCAGTGCAGACAGTGCAGGTATGCAGGTGTGTAACGGAAATCACCTACATGTCACTAGCTATGGGTCACAGGTCAGAATAAAGAAATAAAAAAGACCTATTCCTGTGTCAACCACCTCAGCAAGTGTCTGACAGAACCAAACAATTCAGTGAGTTTTCAATGGTACAGATAAAAGTCCCATTTTTAGTCTCAAACCACAACCTCTGGACCATCCCCTCAGCTGTTTCAGCAAAGATAGACGGTTTTCTGCTCCATTACTGTTGCACGTTATAGCCAGAGCTGACATATGCTAAATGATAACATCCTGCAGCAGAAGCAAAACTCTGGATCAAGGAAATGAGCTATGCAGGAGGGATGGTGAAAAAAAAGAGGATATTTCAAAAAAGAAATACTTCTACGCATGAAACAACAGTTCAAGTGTCTCAGTGTCTCATACAGAAGTGCAGACATAGGTAAACACTTAGCTTAACTACCGATGAAATGCAGCTTCAGAGAGAACACACTGTTAGAGCGGTCACATATCTGCTTTTAGTTTTAGGGAGGGAAGACAAACCATGCCTCTCAGCTTGACGCAAATGCTGGAATCTATCAAACCTAACACATCACCGGGGGAAGCGTTTGACACTCTCCCCTTTGCCAACAGTGAAAACAGAAGGGGGTTTTTTTCATCCATTTCAAATACACTGCACTCAACACTAAGGCTGGGAACCACAGGGGCTGAAAAACATTCCACAATGATTTTGAACAACATAATTCATTAGCAATTACAGAGAAACTTCAGCTTTTGTAAAGCCTGTAACAATAAAAAGTGAGGCAGTGCTAACTCATAAATCCACCTGTAACAAATAGAAGCAGAAATCAGCGAAATTACGGCACAAACATACAAAAAAACCCCTCAACAGCAATGGGCTTCAGAGAAAGGAAAGTCGATATGGAAACACAACATTCTGCAGTGGGGAAATCAAATATCTTCTGATCAATTTTTCAAACAAGACAAAGCAAGCCCAGAACTATGGTAGCTGCCTTTGTGCCATAAACATATTAATATAAAGGCACATATATGTGATTGGGACACAGCAGGTCTTTGATCCATTTTACACCTGCTACTCAAATGGTAAAATAGTAAAGTCCTCTTGTGCTTCTGTACTAGAGCTCTGGCTGGTACTAGAGCTCAGGATGAGTAAGATCTGCCTTCTTTGCCCAAAAATCCTTACATCTGTCAGCATTGACTTTTATTGTACAGGTAAGGCCAAAAAGAACCTTTGAGAAATTATGACGGAAAACACAGTGAATAAGAGAGCAAGGGTGTTTTTGGCCTCAGGAAGAGCTGTAATGTTTCAGAGGAATGAAAAAAACAAACAAAAAACAAACCCTAAACAAACCACATCAAGCAAGGTTTTATATGAAGCCAAAGAGGGCTCAGGATGTGACACAGATGAGAGAGGCATGAGGTAAAGTCCAACTGGACATTGTCCAAGTGAGGCCCTTCTTGTGCAGGGGTCTTGAGAAGAGTCATCACTTCTCCCAGGGAGAGAGTTTTGTCCTATGTGAAAACCACACAAGGAAAAGAGAAAATAAATGAATAACAAACAAGCAAAGAGTAGTTTGTGACAGAGTAGTTTGGGGTAGGAACAGTCTGGCCAGCCACAGGGATTCCTCTCCCAGGTGCTGGCCCTTTGGCAAGGACAGCTATGGCAGCACACCGATACCTTGGCCTCAACTACCTCCTGAACCAACACCCTTAAATAATGAGGAAGGCAGCACCTCTGAGAGCCACATGTCCCCACCACCACTCTGCACCCTGCTTTTCTGCAATTGTGTGGCCAGGAATTTAGAGTGGGTTTGAAGTGAAGCACTCAGTGATAAGACGAAAATAATCACATGCAGCTCCTTGCCTTGAAAGCCGTGACAGAATATGCCAAACCTCTTTGTGAATATCAATGGTCCTGATTTGTTTTTATGTGCTCTTCAAGTTCAAAATACCTGCTCCTAAGGGCCAGTGATGTTCTCCATTTTCCTCTTCAAAAGACTTTTCAGATCTTACCAAATCTTCATTTTCATGTACACAAGGCTGTACTATATTTCTATTAAGATTATTTCCCATTTTCTCAATTTTTCGTCAGTATTTCCAAGAACAGGAGATGTATTTTCTTCTTGAAAAAGTGGCAAAGATAGAGAAAGGGAAGCTCAGGTTAAGGCCACTGCCTCCAGGAAAAATTCTACAGCCTTGCTACAAACCCTTTCAGATGTACCATAGGCTAACACAGATCTGCTCTCATATTTGTATAGATAACATATTTGTGCACCTATACACCAATATTCATGTCTCCAGTACACTGAATTTCAAATTATCTATACTGAAAATGAATGGAAGCTTTTGTGCTGAATTAATCAATACACTCAAGGCCCAGGGATTCTTTTAAAATGGGTTGTTACTGTAATACTGATGACTTTTGCAAGTATATTCCCTTTCACATCACCATGTACTGTGATAGCTAACGATTTAAAACCTGTACGCTGTTTTCACTTTATATTGGACCAAACTATAAGTTACCAATGAATTATTTAGAATATCTATAGCAGAAAACAGAAACTATAATTGACTTTGAGATACTAAGGCCTTAAAAACCCTGGTAAAATTCAGGGTTTAGTAAATCAAAAGAAAGCATTACACATTAAGAAATCCCAAAGATTTTTATTAAGAACTCAACAGCATCATGGGCAGTGGAAGAAACATACCAATTCATGAGAAGTCTGGCCCCACTCTTTGTTTCTACAACTGCTACTCTCTGCTCTGTGTTTTCTCTTAAACATGAAATGAAACCTTTCAGAACAGTACTAAAGACTTTATTTAATTCAAGAAAATGAATTTAAGACTTCCTCACACCCAGCACAGAATTTCTGAAAGTTTTAGTGCTAGTGCTCAAGAAATGGATGTAACTTTTAACTTTTTAGGGAAGCGAAAGAATCCAGTAAAAAACCCCAACAAAGAAACAAACAAACCAAAAAATTAAACAACACAAAAAATCTACACCAGCCCCACCAGGAAAACGAGGCTGCAGAAGCATGTAGTAGAGAGTTGATCTGAGCCAGGACCTGAGCCATATTATCTGACATCCCTGGCAAGTAGTCCTATAATGAAGCTGTGCCCACACACACGTTTACTGGTTTTCTCATCTTTCTGTGAAGAAATTCAAACAGCCTACTCTTACATCCTTTTGTGCAATAATAATTATGTCAAAAGTTTAAATATTTGGGCAAAATGGATTCTTGCTGTCCAACCACAGTAACACTGTACCTCTTTTTTCCTCTTTCAGAGGTTAAAAACATTAACAGCTGCCAGCTCAAAAAAGCAGACATCCTGAACTCAGGTCTTTGTTGGCAGTAAGCGTTACAGCCCAAGCTTTCAAGCCATCCATTCTCTGTGGTTTAGACTTTCTGCTGATTTGCCCTATCATTTGAGTGTTCTTAAGTCAGTTTAGTTCTTGCTTAGTGATTTCTATGTTCGTTATTTTATGAGAAGACTGCAGTTGAAAATTTGTAACAGCATGAGATATGCTGTTTATTTCATGACTCATAAACATAGAGGGCTGGTGGGGTCTGACCCCCATTTGAGCCACTCTGACAAAGGAAATAGCAGGAATACAAACAAGAAAAGGCTTTGAAAAAAGATTCTATCAGACAAACTTGTATCAGCATATTGGGAACTGGCTCTCTGATAACATTTTTCTATTACAATAAACTCATTCTGAAGAAAGAGTTTATTTCAGGATCCTTTTTAAGAAGGCTCTCGAAGCAGGAAAGAAACTGGTCGTACTGGGGGAAGTTTTAATATAGATATTTATTTCTAGAATATGACTTCTATAATCATTTAAAAAGCAGAATAAATTTTTAACTTGAAATCAAACCGGTTCTGTTTACTATGCAGGTATGTGAAACTGAACACCTGAAAATTAAGACTGATACTATGAATTAATTCCCTAGAGCTGGGCACTGAACTGCTCACTCTCAACCTGCATAAATGCACTCCAGGAATGTGAGGGGGTTAGGGGAGAGAGACAAGGCTGATAGTTGGATGCTAGCTTCAAAGTCTCCTACAAAGTGAGGGAGAAATTAATTTCTTGAACAAGAGAACTGAAAACAAATTAACCATATTCATGCAAAAAAGGATTAGCCCATAAATTCCTAGTCTGTACTTATACATCCTTCCTACTATAAAAACAGCCTTTGATAAAAAACCAAACCAAAACAAAACACTTTTAAATTTGCTGTTCTCTCTTTACCTTTGAAATTGAAGCCTATATTTGATGGATGCTTCGGGCCAGAACCTTATTTAAGTCATCACTGGTCATCACATGATGATGATCATCAAACTAAATTTCAAATCAACTCTGATGCCTTTTTTAGTCTCAAAGTCAACATGAAAGATTGTTCCCATCAGAGGGAAAAATTATTATTGAATGCCATTATACTATCTGGCACAGTTCTGTGTATTTACACAGATGATATATAGCATCCCTATTTGAGAATATTAAGAAGTAATTATTGCCTTCTACACATTCATGATAAAAATCTTTACCTACACAACTACTGAAATATTCTTCATTTTCTATTTATATTTAAAGTAAGACTGGGCTATAAACTTATATGCCATAGATGAAGTAGTTAACAGGAACAGCCCCAACTGGTGTTGCAGCAAATGGAAGCCTTGCTCTATGGGATTACTGCTGCAGCAAGTTTTGCTTTGAAGGGTAGTGGTGTTACAGTGACATCTGACAGCTCCAATACTAATCAGCACAACTGCTGGTAAGGGGTTAAATTAAAGGCTTCAATCACGGCATTAACAGCTCCCGCTGTTGGGCCAGGCTCCAGCCCAGCTGCGGAGCTCCAGCCAATTTTTGCAAAGCTCAGCTGTTCTGCTGAAAAGGCACAAGTAGGCTCCTGCCACATGACCAGCACTTGGGGTAGAAGGTGGGTTTTGCTCTGGCACAGAGGCCAGAGAGAAGAGAAGTGCTTAATACAGGTTTCAGCAATTCTTAAATTTAAAGGGCAACAAATCCAAATTCTGAGGATCCCTAAAGCAGCTGTAAAACACTCATCCTTTCCTTTTTTTCCAAGCAGGAGGCTTCCCCAGAAGAGGACAGTGGGAGCAAGAACCCTCTCCCCAAAGGCCACAGCAGCCTCCTGGTGACGGCAGGCTTGTGCAGTCCCTGGGGCTGACTGCTGCTCTCTCCAGCCCAGGGGCATCGCATCACTTTCAGGCTAGCACAGGATGGGGATGCACAGTTTTGCTTTGCCTTATGTTTTTATGCAACATGAGGTTATTCCATGAGGTTATTCCATCACAGACTCAGGGTCTTTTCCAAACAAAAACCCAACTGTTGAATGATGAACAAACTTGGTATCAAGAATGTTTGCAGAATAAAAAATGATGACACCGTTATGTGCTGCTTACAAAGCATTTGAACCTCAGCAAACATCCATCCTTCAGTAATCACAGATAACTCAGACATGAGGAATCTGCAAAGAAAGCTGCCACCACTGCTCCAAGCAAATCATCTGCAATCATTATCCAGAGCCATTCACTGGAGAATTAAGAGCGCTGCAGATTGTAAGAAATCTTACAAATTATTCTCTCGCGTAACATTTTCTCCTTACTTATTCCTGAAGCAGCAACTGCATTAGGCTTCTTCCCAAGTTCCACTTGAAACTATAGACTTTTTCTCCAACAGACTGTGGGTGATACTTGACTTTACAATGGATGCACAGAATTGGCCTTGCGGAAACAGCTGAAGCACAAGTGAAGGGCAGACTTGCACTCCAAGAGCCACCCACAATTTTCAGTGATGCAGTGTGTACAAGCAGCACATGCACTTCATTTCAGCAAAGCCTGTACAACTCTGCACTCCCTCATGCACCTTTTTATTCCCCCTATCCACTAAGGGCAAAATTTTACTATTAAAGGAGCATTGGGGCCACAGGTAAACAAATTATGGCGTTAAAAATGCTGGCATGCATTGCTTTGAACTTTAATAACTCATCTTTCAAACACACATAAAATGAAACAGAGGCTTCAGCAAACAATAACAGTGTTTGTTTGGAGGTTCATTCAAAACCCAGCCCCTTTGCTAACAGCATTAAACAGCTTATGCAGGCACTCTGGCAGCACAAGAGTTGGCCATAACTTACAGGGACGTCCTGATGAACTAGGTAAAACTACCATATTAAGGGAGTATACCTCATCTGTACTGCTTCTGATTCTGATGACCATCCCACTGTGGGGAAGTGAGCTAGTGGCCATCTGGGGCCTAGTTGCCAGCTGGGGTCAAACCATGACAGTACTCTTTGGTGCCCACTGTGGGTCTTGCAGGGTTCAAGACAACAACAGATTTCACTGGAATGTGCTAGACTGAATTTACAGCTGTAATTGTTGATTAGCTATTAATTGGCAGGTGCTTGTCATGAGCCTTGCTTGCCTGACTGTACATTAGAGTCTAGTGCTCATTAGTGGCTGGTTTTTGCTTTCTCTGCGTGCTATGCTGCTTATCACCTTACTGTGCTGTGCCTGGGAACATTTTGATAACAGCAGTGGCGATGCGCCTGGGCTGGCAGATGGCCAGGGACTCGCTGCTGTGTCTGTGCTGCTGGGCTGGACTGGCTGCAACTCCAGTGTGAACTCACAGGGACTGTGACCTGTGGATGAGTCCATGCGGGAGCAGCTAAATCTTGAAGCATCTGTGGCTGTGGTTATGTCTCTGCCACAGCAGGAATATCTCTGAAGGGGCTGTGGCCCAAGGATAAGTCCCTGCCACAGCAGACAGACCTTGAAGCACCAGTGGCTGTGCCATGAGGTCATCTTGGAGAACCTGAAAGCATGTGGCCATGGATAAGCCCACAACAGAACAGGCATTTCCCTGGAGGGACTGCAGCTGTGGCTAAGGCCACACTGGAGCAGGTGCACCTCAAAGCAACTATGGCTGTGGATAAGACCAAGCCGCAGCAGCTATACTCCTAAAGTGACTGTGGCTCATAGATAAAGGCTCCACTTGAGCAGGTACAGCCATAAAGGACTGCAGTCTGTGGATAAGTAGGAGCAAGGGAAGGAGTTCATTGAAGTGTTCAGTGCTATAGTCTGGCTCAAAGGGACAAGGGGCAGAGATTGTAATGGATATAACTTTAAATCATTGTAAGCAATGATTTGAATTGCATGATAGAGAAATGACTATAGCAGGAACGACAAAAAGCAGTGGAGGACAAATCTTACAAAGAGCAGTTTGAGGTGGCAGCAAACTAATCTGAGCTGGCTTTGGAGCCCAATAATTCCACACAATGTGCCACCTCTCTTATCCTGAGCAAACTCAGAAAAACATTTATGGACACTTTACAGGGGTGATCCATAGGCAAGAGGAATAATATCTGTGTATTGCATCAAAGGATAGAAAGGGGGTGACAGTGAGGATGTGTTGGATAGCATGGCACCAAGTATGACATAAATGATATGGGACATGGAGTGAAGAATGTGCTGGTTTTGGCTGGGGTAGAATTAATTTTCATCACAATGGCTAGTATGGGGTTCTGTTTTGGATTTGTGCTTGAGATAGTATTGATAATTGGGGATGGTTTTGGTATTGCTGAGCAGTGCTTACATAGAGTCAAGGCCTTTTCTGCCTTTCAGACAACCCCACCAGCAAGTAGACTCAGGATGCACAAGAAATTGGAAGGGAACACAGCTGGGATAGCTGATCCCAACTGACCCAAGAGATATTCCATACCACGTGGCATCATGCTCAACATATATAGCTGGGAGAAGGAAAGGAGGGATGGACACTCAGAGTGATGGCATTTGTCTTCCCAAATCACATGATGGAGTCCTGCTTTCCCAGGCCATAGGAAGCAGTGNAAGTGAGCTAGTGGCCATCTGGGGCCTAGTTGCCAGCTGGGGTCAAACCATGACAGTACTCTTTGGTGCCCACTGTGGGTCTTGCAGGGTTCAAGACAACAACAGATTTCACTGGAATGTGCTAGACTGAATTTACAGCTGTAATTGTTGATTAGCTATTAATTGGCAGGTGCTTGTCATGAGCCTTGCTTGCCTGACTGTACATTAGAGTCTAGTGCTCATTAGTGGCTGGTTTTTGCTTTCTCTGCGTGCTATGCTGCTTATCACCTTACTGTGCTGTGCCTGGGAACATTTTGATAACAGCAGTGGCGATGCGCCTGGGCTGGCAGATGGCCAGGGACTCGCTGCTGTGTCTGTGCTGCTGGGCTGGACTGGCTGCAACTCCAGTGTGAACTCACAGGGACTGTGACCTGTGGATGAGTCCATGCGGGAGCAGCTAAATCTTGAAGCATCTGTGGCTGTGGTTATGTCTCTGCCACAGCAGGAATATCTCTGAAGGGGCTGTGGCCCAAGGATAAGTCCCTGCCACAGCAGACAGACCTTGAAGCACCAGTGGCTGTGCCATGAGGTCATCTTGGAGAACCTGAAAGCATGTGGCCATGGATAAGCCCACAACAGAACAGGCATTTCCCTGGAGGGACTGCAGCTGTGGCTAAGGCCACACTGGAGCAGGTGCACCTCAAAGCAACTATGGCTGTGGATAAGACCAAGCCGCAGCAGCTATACTCCTAAAGTGACTGTGGCTCATAGATAAAGGCTCCACTTGAGCAGGTACAGCCATAAAGGACTGCAGTCTGTGGATAAGTAGGAGCAAGGGAAGGAGTTCATTGAAGTGTTCAGTGCTATAGTCTGGCTCAAAGGGACAAGGGGCAGAGATTGTAATGGATATAACTTTAAATCATTGTAAGCAATGATTTGAATTGCATGATAGAGAAATGACTATAGCAGGAACGACAAAAAGCAGTGGAGGACAAATCTTACAAAGAGCAGTTTGAGGTGGCAGCAAACTAATCTGAGCTGGCTTTGGAGCCCAATAATTCCACACAATGTGCCACCTCTCTTATCCTGAGCAAACTCAGAAAAACATTTATGGACACTTTACAGGGGTGATCCATAGGCAAGAGGAATAATATCTGTGTATTGCATCAAAGGATAGAAAGGGGGTGACAGTGAGGATGTGTTGGATAGCATGGCACCAAGTATGACATAAATGATATGGGACAGGGAGTGAAGAATGTGCTGGTTTTGGCTGGGGTAGAATTAATTTTCATCACAATGGCTAGTATGGGGTTCTGTTTTGGATTTGTGCTTGAGATAGTATTGATAATTGGGGATGGTTTTGGTATTGCTGAGCAGTGCTTACATAGAGTCAAGGCCTTTTCTGCCTTTCAGACAACCCCACCAGCAAGTAGACTCAGGATGCACAAGAAATTGGAAGGGAACACAGCTGGGATAGCTGATCCCAACTGACCCAAGAGATATTCCATACCACGTGGCATCATGCTCAACATATATAGCTGGGAGAAGGAAAGGAGGGATGGACACTCAGAGTGATGGCATTTGTCTTCCCAAATCACATGATGGAGTCCTGCTTTCCCAGGCCATAGGAAGCAGTGAATTAATTCCTTGTTTTGCTTTGCTTGTGCACAGAGCTTATGCTTCACTCATTAAACTGCCTTTATCTCAACCCATGAGTTTTTTCACTTTCAATCTTCTGATTGCCTCCCCCATCTCACTAGGGGCTGGGGATTGACTAAGCGGCTGTGTTAGGCTTAGTCGCCAGCTGGGGTTTAACCATACCTTGAAGGTCAGCTAGAGCAAGCAAAATCCACATTAAGCCCAGCTGACTGAAAGACAACATAAAGGCCATCTGTTACTGTCATGCTGCAGAAACTTGGAGCTTCACATAAATAGTTCTTCCCAATAATCTCATTAATAGGTGTGTACATTGAACAGAAACAGACCAAAACAAACCAACCAACCAAAACCCAGTAAGAAAAATTATATATTATGGACAATGACATAACAAAGCACAAGACTAGAAGTGACAAAGAAAATGTTGACAGCTGGGAAACATACAGTAAGAGAAAGAGCAAAGCAGACAGTACATTGTAACTGTCAAGGTAGGAAGTGTTGAGCCAGATCTCGTCCTGGAGATGGATAAAATACCTGGAATAAAGTAACATCAGCAAACCCACTAAAAAACCCCAACTCAACCAATTCCACAAAACCCTCAAAGAGAAAGGCAGTAGCGAAGGTACAAAAGAAACATAAAACTCATAAACATCCAGTAAATTAGACCCACAACTTCAGAAACCTTCACGCCTCTTAACACTGCAGTATTGCTATGAGCGATAACAATTGTCAATTACAATCTAAACCAAATAGCAGTCAAAGCTTTAGATAGGAAAAAGCTATTGAAGTCAAACCATTTCAGTTAATAATTTCCTACTAAGCACTTTCGGCTCTGCTTTGTCATTGCTGACAATCCCATGGAGCAAGCGCACTGTGAGCTGCCTGCCTACAAGAAGAGTTTGCTGCAGGAAGAGAGCGTGCTCGGTCTTGTCTCCTCTTCCCTCCAACAGATGTAAATTATGCATGCAAAACTCGATGAACAAATGACCAAACACCCTGTCTTTGCAAATGTCTTTGTGTAAGCATTATGACTCAGTTCGCTGGTAGGCACTCCAACTAAATTAATTTACCGTGGTAAGGAAAATCTGAGTGAAGTAAAATTTAAGCTGTACAAACACCTGCATGAGCTTCTAAACGCTTGGGTTTTCATAGCCAAGACCTGCTTGTTTGGGCAGGTGCTGCCACTGTTATGGGAGTGTCCATGGTACAAATTCCTCTGCTCAACTGCCTTCAGCAGGGAAAGCTGCCCAGGCTTCTTGGAAACAAATCTGCTCTAATCACGACAGCAACAAAATGTCTTGACTAAAAGCTTTATTTTTTTTCTGCTAACACTCCCCTCACTACCTTAGGGGTTTTTTTTTCCAGGTTATGGCCCCAACAGAGTTTAGTTACAACATCTTGAGGCTCTCATCAGTGCATAAACCATTTCTTTTAAAGTTTTTATGGTTTCAGATCCAGTTCTAACAGAAACTTCTCAATAATATCATCTCTTACTCAAGGTTATGTGCAGTCTGTGAATAAGTGCATGTCAATGGATACAGAACGGTTCAATTACACAAGATTTTATTAAAAAAACCAATAAAAATAGTGCATCAATAAATGTAGCTGAAACTACAGAACAATTTCCCATATGCTACACTATACTTTCACATACATGAGCACATCCCTCTAAATCTAAGAGAAATTAGATCAAGTGTACTGCAATGTGCTCAACATGTGACTCACATCTATAAAGAAATTATGGGTTTATGCAATTCCACTGACTTTCAAATCAGAAAGACACAGTTCATCAGCATCAAGTTTTATTCCCTGTCTTTCTTGTCTGCTCTTCATTTAGCTTAATCTATGAACATTCTTACATATATATTTTTAATACACTATTTCGGAGAAATTGAGCAGTTAGGACAACAAAGGATTTAAGCATATGCCTGGCAACAGTACTAGTATGTTTAAACTTTGGCATGTTTTTGCGTGCTTTGTTGGATAGAGTCCTGATCACACCGGGCAGAGTACAAGCAGTAAGAGAAGTTAGTAAATAATACAGGATACCTTCATTTTTCATTGTATGGGATTGCAGTTCCTATAGAAACCAAGCTTTCACATCTCACAGCATGTAAGCTGCAGTTTCTATACAACTACCCAAGCCTTTAGAGGACAAATGTATCTTTTTAAATTTGGAGAAAGAGTAAACCACTCACTGTCCAAGCAAATCCCGAGGCCACCCTTCATCAGGGCAATGGATTATAGAAGGAAAGAAAACAGAGGGTGGAAAATGGTCAGTGCTAGGAAAGTGCTGTCACTGCTCCAGCAACGACAGGGACGTTCCCTGAAGCCTGTTTCATTATTCATCATGCCTTATAAATGTATGCAAATCGTCACACCCAGGTATACTCCTTATGCATCTAAATTCTGTGAGAGTTCCTATGACTATAAAAATGGATTTAACATAACTCCTTAGATGTCAAAGATCTACTGGTACTTTGCATTTCTGAAAAACAAGTTCCAAATCTTAATCAAACTGTAATGCCAAAGCCTGATCAATTTCTGACTTGAAGCAATGATTCTGTCTTGTCTCCTAACATTCTGGCTTTGTCAAAAAAACGTATGGCAAACATACATGCTGTAACAGAGCCTGTTTTCAGATCACATGTAGCTCGCTATAACTTTTAAAATGCCAAAATTTAAACTTAATAAGGTAACAGCATTGATTTGACATGATCTTTATCTTTACACTTTTTAAACAGTAACTAAATTGTCTCCCAGATGTCATCTTGAATTATACACTATTAATTACATAAACTGAGTTATTACCCTTGTATATTAACAGTTCTGTTTCCTCAGTGCTTCAGTACCCTTCTGATCTAATTAAGAAGCAACTTTTAACAGCACAGTATTTCACATTGAATGGATTTTTGCAATTCTTCTGCAGCTACCTCCCCACCCTTGACAAGGCCTTAAAATGCCTACAAGGATTCAAAATGCTGCTGCTGCTGTTTAGGTACTAAAATGTGAGGTTATCTCAATAGATCACTCCTGCTCCAGTCCCTTTGCTTGCTGTGCAAGATATCTGCTGTAAAAACTGCTCTTCATGGCCTCTGTCTGTTTGCCACTAAATTAATCTGTTTTCTTTGCACGTCCTTGGCTTCTCCAGCACTGGCAAATGCTCGTCTTTTGCACTATCCCTTCAAGTCTCAGTGTTAGAGGACAAAAAGACATTTTGAAGTTTACTGAAAGAAGAAATGTATTAGCGGACCAGAATGAAAAAAAATGAATAAACTGTTTGCTTTAGTATCTCGAATATCAGTTTCTCGGTACCTATAAGTATGATTGTAATCACTATTTTCAACAAAATTAAAAAGAATGGAACTGTTTTGGCTAGCACTCCATGTAAAACGGGAGTTACAAAAAGACCACTGCAGCTTTAGAGACTGGCACACAAGGTTAATTTGAGCCCATTTCTCTTTCCAGCTGCATCTCCCATCTCTCTAATTCCAGGTATACTAGAAGGTCATAAACTTTGATGTTCACCACACCACAAAAAGGGAAAGTAAAAGTCTTCAAAGAGGAAAAAAGTTTCCTCCAGAATTTTCTTTTGCATATTTTGCACCTTGTATTGCCGCAAGTGAAATATTTGCTTTTTAGAACTGTTTTTACTATGCACTGTCCTAGTCTCTGTGGGACCTGCTTGCAAGGGATTTTTCCACAGCTCCACACTTAGAGATTTATGTGTTGACCATGAAACGTACAATGCACTGTTATTTCCAAGAAGAGAAAAACTAACCCCAAACCTGCTCAGTCTTGACACTATACCTCCCACCAGGACAGCCACTGGGTTCATGTCTGTCATAATGCTTTGAATTCTCTCAATAGGACTGCTGAAGAGAAGATCAGACCCTCAACAGGCAAAACTGGAAAAAACACGGTGTGATGGTCCGAAGAGAATACAGCACAAAGCTCAAACACACAGGAGATTGCTTCAGAAGATGGTGTTCCTTGGGGGAGGGGGGGGAATCAACACAGTGCTGATGTGTCTAAATTAGACTTGACATTACTCAGACTCCTGTGATGTTCGAATGAACAGCAAGGCTTTTGCCACTTTCTGCAATGTACCAGATCAATGCAGTGCTGAACAATTTAGATTTCATCCAGTGAACCTATAAAGAAAAAAATTATTCTTTGGTATTTTCATATGCTCTGGCTGCAAACATTCTGAACAAGGCTCTCAGGACTTAGAAGCCTAAATGACCCAGGCTATCACATCACATCACAAAAAGTAAAAGGCAACTATTACTGGTGTCTGTTCTGCCTTAAATTGCCAAGAACATTAATAACATACCTTCTACAACACCCAAAGACAAGAATGTGAATTGTCTGTTATAAAGAAAAAAAGAGTGTCTTCTTGGAGGTGGGACCCCAAATTAAAAAACCCAAACCCACCAAAAACACAGCATAGAAACTAAAGTGTTTCCCCTCTCATCTTCCGTGAACGGCATCCCCAAAACAGCAAGAAGGATACTTAGACATTACAAATCCTAGTCTCTCTTCTGCTACTGGCTTTCTGTATTATCTCACAAAGTTACTTAAATCCTTTGTGTCTCAATATATTTACCTGAAAACAAGAATTCTTACCTACTATATTTCACAGCTTTGTCAAAGCTGACTCAATACCTCAGAAAAGGCACACAGAGGTGTAAGTAACAGGATTTACAGCACACAGCACACACCTCCCTTCCTCAGTGCCCTGCATCTGCAGCTGATGGCATCACAGTCTCAACTCCAACCATGGCAAAGAGCCAGGTGCCCAAAGAGGACTCCACTACAGCAACCACCTCATTGCCAAAACCAGCCTTGCAAACCATTAGTGAGATGATCCTCTGAGAAAGTAACCACAAGACACTGTGACTGTCTCCCACTCAGTACCAGCCAAAACTCTCTGCATATTCTTAGAGGGATGTGTATCTGGTGATTCTGCCTGTGTATTTTTATTAGACAGGCTCAACTGTAATAAGATTTGATCACTAAATGCAGGGGTAGCTATCTCTAGGGGGCCAAGAAAGCAGAAAGAGAGGAGCTATTTTACAAACAGTCTTTGTGAAAGCAAAGTTAGCAAAGGTCCCAGCAAACAGCTAAAGTCTAGTTGAGTAGGTTAAATAGCTCACACTGCCTTATGTAATTGCATGGCTACTGTCAGGTCCTTAATTTTTAGAGTAAAATAACCACTTTGAAAAAATAAATGGAAGGGGGGGACAGGACAGGGCTACAGAAGAGTATAACTGTTTTTTTAATGACAATCCAATTCCCTGAAAACTCATTTTTCTCAATTTGCCTTGCTTTATTAAAAGCGTGTGTGCCAAGCTGAGATAACATCTCTTACTGGTATAATTTTTAATCTATGCAGCAATTCATGTTTGCTCTTTGCGAACTCTGGCTCTGATTCTGCATACACACTCATGAGCAGCCCTGCAGACTTCATGGACTGACTATACTTCAAACACAAAAAAAACCCTAACTGCATTATCTAACTTAATTTTCATGCTCAAGCTTCGTTTGGAAAGAAACATTTAGTAATTGTGCTCTGAAAGCAGACTTTGAGGAGAATGTGTCAGCAGTTAGCACTGTGCCCCTAATTAAACCACAAAATCCCTCTGTAGCCATAATGTAACACTTCTATATGCCAATTTCCCACTATATGCCAATTTCCCATTATACACAAATGTTTTCATATTATCAGCACTGCCTTGCTGACTGCTTAAGATAAGGTCCTCATCTAGCAATGCAAAGGAGACCGGCTCTGTCACACATTAACGAGAAATGGGAACCATCCACAGAGATGGTTCAGCTCCTCCAGAAAATCTCTCCTGACTGCACAAAAATATTATCTTCTGTCGATTAATTAAAGGGACATCATCATGAATATACTTCTTTTTTTCCTAGCATCTCTTAAACAGAACATCCTTAAATTTTGCTGCAACTCCTTCAAATGTGAACTTATGTTCCTTTGGTGATCACCGCTTTCTGCACTTGGAGAGCCTCTCACATATATCAGAATGAACGTCCTGAAATTTTCATCAGGTTCAGAGAATTAACATTGCTACATTCAACACTTACACACTTAATTTATTTTCTTGCCATTTTGAGAACATTTATCTTGGCAAATGAAAATCCTGAAATAGTCCACAGGCAACTGTCAAGAAAATGGGGAAACCAAAAGCAAATGCCAAACACCAGGAAAACCCACTTTCTGTGTTATTTCTCAGTGTCGCTAAAGAGCATTTTTGCCATCAGTCAAATCTGGTCACTGTTCCATCACAGACTTGATCAAGACACAATCAAGAAAATGAACTTTGTAAACAGATGCCAGATCAAACCCAAACACTTCCACAAATTATTTAACTTCTGTATACTTGTTTAACCATCTGTAAAATGCATATTTTAGCATACACCTTTGTGCAATGCACAGATGCAAATCATATGTAATAGTAATCTGTCTGCCTATACAGGCACAAGGAAAGCACTCCTATACAGTCTGTCCTCCTCAGAGCAGTCATAATGCACTACCTTAAAATGTATTTTCAGAAAGAAATGTCATTATCTGATGAAAAACAGAAGGTTATGTTACATGACATGTCCTTACACTTCTAAAATGATTTTTTACAGACAAATCACATGAGCACCACAGAAGTCTTCCTTCTTGCATGGTTTTTAACTTTTTCTCATGAAGAATGGTATTTTCCAGAGAAAAGGAAGGGGGGCATTGGTGGGGAAACATAAAAGTAATTTCAGCAGGAGTTTGTGAATAGAGTACTCTTTCATAATAATAAAAACCAGATTACAAAGTAGTCTTTGAACTAAGAAAGCGGCAGACTTTATTAAAACTGTATTAAATATCTAAATATATAGAAACATATATATAATTTATATTTATATATACACAAATATATATGAAACAATAGAGTTTTTCTCATCATAAAAGATGTTCAGAATATTGTTTTTGAAACAATAAAAAATAAATCAAGATTTTAAAATGCAATTCCATAGAATAACAGAATGTCTGACAATGGGAAACAAGTTACATAAATAATTTTGTTTCACAAAGCAATCACATAAATGTAAATCTGTAATGTATAGTTTGTCATTTGATTTCAAAGTCATGAGGCACAGGAAGAATGCAAGTGTGTTTAGTTTGCAAACATCTCAGGAAAATTTCAAAGTATATATAAAATAGCAGGTATTAATATTACATAAAATTGAGAAAAAAAAACAATAAACACTTAATTTTACATCTCAGTTCTACTGAAAAAAAGATTGGATAGTAGTTGTATTACAGCCTGAGCTGACTGCTTGATTTTCTTTATTGCACTAAGCAATAAATAAGGCCTTCAGGGTTCAAGATCAAGTAATTCATTATTAAATTCATGGAAGGCACCACTACAGAAATCAATAAATAGTGACTAAAGAAGGCATTACGAATAAAACAACTTCATAATACTCGTAACTCTACTTGAGAGGATGGCAAAATTTTCTATATAGTAAGTACGTACCAAATCAATCCATGAAATATAATTTCCATTGAATAAATTGTTTAACATTTTGCTCATGACCTCTGTGTTGAGACAGGTTAAGTTCTCTCCCATTTTTTTGCAAGTTTACATGTAAATACAGGGGGTTGTCTGGACCCTCCACTGTCACTCTTACTGACAGACTGATCCTTTTCTGCAAATATCTACAGTGGCTTGTGCTTTTCACAAGGAGTTGAAAAATATCCACATCATTTAAGACATAACTGGACTGCTCAATTAAAAACTGACACCCTAGAATCTTGCCTAATTTTTGCCAAAATTAGTGTGATCTATATAAATATATACATATTGGCTCACACAGATATTGGCTCATATATTAGATCAATAAATATATGCCTCATCTCTGATGAAAGATCAAACGAGAAAGGTGCAAAGAAGAGACTGTTGTCTGCTTCTATTACCAAAGAGCACAGGGCTGGAAGGTACTGTGATTACCCATTACAGAGACAAAGGTTGTTTTCATATAAGGCTCCACTCTAGAGAAACAAATATGTCGATACACCACCACTGCTATGGAAATAACTGATGAAAAAGCAGGTTATTCTGGCCTAATGGTTGGAAATCAGATGCTATGCAACATGGAGATCTGAAAGGTACTGCATTTAAACAGAATTCTCCAGACAAAGAGATCGAGGGTGGGGAACAACTGGAGAACTAACAGGTTGGCAGAAAAGGATGTAGGGATTATCCGTGAATCATAAACAGAGCATGAGCTTTAATGTCATGCTGTTGTTTAAAGAACCACCACTATCTTACAAATACTATGAACACTAAAATAGTTTGCCTAGGGAGACAGTAGAATTAACATGCTGGGACAGTTTTAAAGACAGGTCTGATCAACATCTGTTAAGCATGATAAGGACAGCTGAACTGTCTTGAGGCAAAGGATGCACCAGGTGATTTCTCAAAATTATAAAATGAAGCCAAGGCATATTCCATGAAACACAACAGCATTTAAAAATAAAATAGGTTTGGTAACCCACCTTCAACCACAACAAAAAATAATCAGATATTGCTATACTTGTGTTTCACTTCTAGTTTATACATTTCACATGTAACTACAAAGAGAATTTCAACTCCTCCTTTTGCAATAACTGGCAACTTTATACCAGAGCAGGTGTTGCAACTTTAATCTGGTGTGGTTAAGATGCAGACTGCTTATGTCTAATGGCAATGTATAATCCAAAGCTGTAAGCAAAGAAACCAAATACAGAGCTTAACTTTTCATTTGTTTTATGTTTCAAGGGACATTTTACATTTGCACATCCTCAAATCACAAGTCTTCAAGAGAATATTTTTGCACAGATTTCTGATCTTTTGTGTCGTTCCATCACTATTCTGCAGAAGTAGCACAGGTGGTTAAAAAATCACTGCTCTCCATGAGGTAACAACATCCGAGTCAGAGAGGCAAGTACAAGAAAGAATAAGGAATATGGAAGAGTGGAAAAAAGTAGAGTGTAGGAGGCAATCAAGCAAAAGAGAAAATGAAGCATGTGGGACAAAGTGAATAGAGAAAGGGTGCTGCAAGGACTCTTCTGCTCTGAGTACTGAAGAGAGAAAAAGTTGTGAAGCTTTGAAAAGATCCATGGCTGGAGTGAAATGAGGAAGGCAGGAGGGTACAGGCTGAGCTGCTAAGGGATGGGATAGAGCAAGAAGATGATAGGGACTAGTAAGAAGAACAGCCTGGAAAATAAACTAGGCGTCAGGGGAGGAAGGTTATTGCAGAAAAAAGATGGAGGCTTCTCCTCTAAGTCACCATAAGAAGGCAGTACAGAGGCACTATCTGAATTGTCACTGAGGGATAGGTGTGATTATTAGAGAACAATGCAGCCTCCTCAGGTATTTTATCCTTCATCTGCCCTAGCAAAGAGGCTGACAAAACCAGTGTTGGTAATAAAAAACTTTTATCTGCCACTTAGCTGCTCTGTAACAGTAGTGGAAACAAAAGTCTTATGCTCGAACCCAGAGACAAAACCCATTGGAACAGTACAGACACATTACATGCAATAATAATCCATAACATTGTCCATTTTGAACATATCTTGCCACTCAACATAACTGCATCAGAATTTATCCGAAGCTGCTGGTAACAGAAGGGGTACAAAGATTGATAGGCTTATGTTTCAAGAAACTTTTTTTCTTTTGTGTAGCCCCTTTCTGCAGGCTTATACATTCTTACTCAAAAGGATTTACCATGTTCTGAAGGTAATGAACCAGGATAAGAAACAGGTCCAACTTCCGTAAGCCTTGCTCACCTATCCAGTCCTGAGATGAGCAACAGCAGCTACCAAGACCAGGATAAGCAGCACAAAGATGAATTTTTGCACTCTTACTATAGATACTGAACTCTACTAAACTAGAGACATGGACAGTCAATAGCTTCCTTTGGGATTTACTCATGACAAAATATCTCCCTAATTATATTCCTTTTACTGTCAACAAAGGTCACTATTGACTAATACTTGTTTTAGAAATCTAAATAGTTTCAATCAGAAGAATCTCAATGCATCACTACTAAGAAGAGATCAATTGTGTTTGCACTATTTAGAGAAAACAATAATATTTCCTGTTCCATGTAGCATGGACATAGAAGAAAACACACACAAAGAGTGTTTCCCACCACACTTCATTATGCTTCCCATGAAAGTGACTTTTGGCAAAATGCCCATCTCCTTCAACTTCCATTACAGACCTTAGATGTTTGAAATCACTCAGTCACATAAAACATCTTCCTGCTTTCGTCGGCATTTGCTGCCTGAACTATGGTCAGGAAGATATTGCTATTTTTGTAATTTTTAAGAATAGAAGAAATGCATTAAGGACAAAAATTCACGGGATACTCATGCCCTTCCGCTGCTCCAAATGAAGGTATAATACAACAAATACCTTCTGTATTGTTAGGTTTTCACTGAACTTCTGCAGTGCATTCTTAAAAGTTAACAGTTTTAATTCCTGCTGTCATTTTGTGAAGCTGGTTAACTTCAGTTTTATTCTTTAGCCTGTAGGTGTTTTCAGGTGTATAGAATACTCTATGAAGAAAGCGTTCAACTTTTTCATTACTTTCTTTCTCTATTCTTTCATTTCTCTTTTCTCAATAGTTTCATCTTGTCAGAGCAACCTATTGTAGCAGCAATCAGAGCCTTGACTGCAGCTTACATCTTCTCCTGCAGCACCTATAGCGAAAAGGTCAAAACTGCTATTCAAAAGCTTCTCCTTTGACCTTGTGCCTCATCAAATCCAGCCTGCGTTATGGCCAGTGACCATGGCAGATTCACAGAAAAACAGTAAACTGATGAGTGATGATGTTCCTGGCAAGCAGTGGCAACCATTCCAGCTCTAATGGAATTGAAACATTTTTTTGTGCCTTAAAGTGACCAGCAGTGCTACTTTACTGGTTTTAGTTAATACTTTCTATCATAAAATGTTACATTGTGGTCAATGTGGACAGTTCTGGGCTCACAAAAGCACAAATAGCTTGCTGCCTTGTGGTGTTTTGTTCCCCTTTGCAGCCATCAGAGTGCATCACCTGCTTCTCTTTACTCCACTTTGGTTTTCTAGTGACCTACTCACTGAACTTCCTAGCATTTCACTCCTTACCCTTGCAAACAAGCACTGACCAAATTACCTTCTTTCCTCTTTTCCAACCTAACACAGCAAGAGGCCCCAGCTCCTGGCACACCTGCTCCAGATGCTCTTGGATTTCTTACTCCATCTTCCCTGCCCCAAGTTGAGGCTCTTTCCTTCTGCACACATCACCTCCTGTGCCTCAAAAGTCTAACTATTCCCCAAAAAACCTGCAAGAGTGCAAAAATTGAGCAAGAAGCTCCAGAAAGCAAGTCTAACTGCCAAAATTTACATTCATCTTTCTTTCCTCCCAACCTCCTTTACTCCTTTCAGATCACAAACTCAGTGAGAAAAATTCATGGCTGCTTAGCTTCTATAAAAACTGTTTACCTTAGCCAAACTGCAAAACAATGAAGAGACTGTATTTAATTTGGTTTTCTACATGTTTTTAACAACATGTGTTCTATGTCTAATTACACCTTGTCATTCGGTCATGGAAAGCTTTATGAGATACTTCATATTTCCATGTTATCAAATACAAGTGTAGAGTTGATGCAATTCATGATGCCTTTTTATTTCCACTGTTTAAAGAAATTCTGAAGAACATTAAGATTTCTTAGCAAATTAGGATGACTGCTACAAGTTATCTGTATATTTCAAGAGCAAAAGTGTAAGTTTACAGGTACAACCTGCAATTCAATAGCCACAACAAAACTAATCCACTAAGGCTAAACATAGTTCAATCAAAAGAGGAAAAACAAATAAAGCTACCATGTACCCCAAATGCTCGTTCAGCCTAGCATTGATCTAAATTCTAGTCTTGCTGTTAACTTGGGAGGCTACTCATAAACAAAGACATCAAGGGAGATAATTTGTCTGCTGCTGTCTGTCCTACAAACAAAACATTATCCAAACTAGTTACAGAGTCAAAAACAGCAAACAAGAAAAATAAACATGAATTTTGCTAGAGGGTCAGCACCTTAGTTCCTTTTTAGAGTATCATTCCATTGTGAAGTAACCAAAAAATGCAAAATAATTAAAAATACATAAACATAAATATAATTAAATATAATGATAGTATTATTTATTTTAAACATAAATGTGTAATATAAATTTTTTTTTAAAATAGGAGCAAAAAAACCACTGGGCTGAGATTCATACTTCTACTCTATTCCTGTCAAAACATGCTTAAAATATTTAAATGTTTTTAATCTGCAAGTGAAGAAGAAAAGATTCACCAGCTTTGTCAAGATGCTTACCTGGAAGATGAGATGCTGGTATTCCCATTGCTACACCAGGAACTGTTTATGTATGTGAACAGGGTTGATCAACAGATAAGGTTAAGACAGAATATTAAATTGCAGAGCACTGTGCTTCAAGATAGGAGATAAGAGTACAAGTTTCCTCAGGCAGACGGAAGAACCAAACGTTGGTTTTCCACACCACTGGATCAAACCACTATCTCCTACTACTTTGCACACCATGCCCTTCATTACTCACACTTTCCCACAGGTGTTCAAAATTAAATACTTACTTTGGGGTTTAACAAAAGAGCAATTTTTTTCAGCCATCACCAACTGACATTATGCCAGTGAAACTAATGCATTGTTGAAGAAATCAGAGTCTCCACCAGGGTGCCTCTGCATTTATATTATCCTTGGCATATGTCAGACAATTATTTAAAGCAGAGGCAGGGTGGCAGGAAGAAGAGATGGCTGGCAGTCAGCTACTGACCAGTAGAGCTAGCAACTGAAGGCTCCAATTATGCGGCTTTCAATAGTTAACCACATGAAAATAATACAGCTACTCTGATGACTGACTTCCTTCTTACTTCTCATTTGTGTGACTTTCAGCACCTGCCACATGCTTCAAAATTTTAAAATCTCTCTCTTCTGTCCAAATGGACTTCAGCTATGGGTTAACCTTTGCTAGGCTACCAGAACAGGTCTGTGGTTGCACCGAGACAGAAAGCTGAAATGTCTGCCCCTGCAAAGTGGAGATGGACTTCTTTCAAATACTGTTTATCAGCCTCATTTGTCTTACAGGAAGCTTCCAAATTCTGATTTTTCTTTTGCTAGGTTTTTTCGTCTTTCTGATTTATCTGGATGGCTTGTGAATAAAGCCTTCTATAATGAAAAGTTTGTCTATTTTTTCACATTTATAACCACTGATTTAATAAGCCATTATTCCTATCTTCTGTGCATCCTTAAATGAGCCTGGGTACACAACCATACTGCCACTACTTTCACATGAAGTGCAAACCAAATCATTGTAATGGTGGTCCTATCAGGAACTTCAACAGCAACAGGCAAAAGACACTGACAATTACTAGTATGTGTTTCATAATGAACTTATGAATTCCAAATTTTGCTAATAATTTCAAGTCTTTCTTCTTTAATTAGTTACTAATCCATGACTGATTTTATTCATCATGCCTACAAGCAATGCAAGAAATTCATCCCTCTGATAAGACACTGAAATTGAATTCTTTTGAAAATACTACCCATTAATTTTCATATGTATGTTTTTACAGGATTATTGCCTTTCCCAACTCTATTTGCTTCAACAACCAAAGAAGCCTTCAAGTCAGGGAAAATCTGGATGTAGTAATCCCAAATTACTTTGTTCCCTTATGTAGGATACAGCTGCAGTCTAAACCACTGGGGAAAACTTACAAATATAAATCAAGAGGGATATGACATATGGGAGTCAGGAAGAGGGGTTTCCAGCTGATAGCAATTTCTTTTCATTATTTTGTGGAAAACAGATTGATCAATCACCAAAGGAATCACATCTCTTCAAACTGCTTGAGTTCTCCTTCAAACACAGAATTCACAGAACAGCTTGTTTGAAATGGAGCATTTCTCTGTGTGCTTCAGGCGACACTGCTGAAACAGGAAACCTACACAACATTGAGAGAAGATAAAGCATGGACAGATCAAAGGAAAGTAGCTGTGTAGGATCAGAACCATCATGAAGAGCAGGGCCAGGCCAGCAGATAAAAAAAACAAAAACAAGAAAAAGAAACCAGCACCTTTGAAATCACAGATGGAGGCCGGCCTTCCTCTGGGCATCTTTGTTGGAAGACCATCCTTCTGCTGTGGAGAAAGAGACATTCCAAAACACATCCAGATGTGTACGAATACTCCTGATGTGTTTCTCATTCTCATCACAACATGCACTTGATTTATTATTAAGACCTGTTTGTTTTCCCTGATGACCTGTAAGGCTGTTCTGTTTCTCACAAGTGAGATTTTTCAACTAAGTTCAAGACTTCTGTCTGGAGCAATATCCTTACTATTCCATGAAGACACATGGTAGTGTTTCTCTACTCAAGGACTTAGAAAAAGCACAAGCTAGTGCTAGAACTAGTTGATACTTGAAGTTGTTGCCAGCTGTCTTCAGCACACACAGACTGGTCAGCAGTGATTGGGGAACTAAAAAGGGAGAGCACAGAGAGGCTGCCTGGGAAAACAAGCTGCTGCTATACAAGGACAAAGAAGAGTAATCTGAATAAAAGACTTCACACCTTCTAGGTTCATTCTTGTGTTGGTTTAGCTGCTATCACATTACAGAAGTCTGACACTTCTAACACAGCTAATACACATGGCTGTTCTTCCCAGAGTAATGCCACTCAGCTGAGTATTTTGGAAATCTCCTAGTAACATGTGAATGGCAAGCTTGACTGCACATCACAGAAACTGTTCACCACAGAGTTTTGGGTGTTTTGAGTTCAATTTTGTTTGCTAGTTTTGGTTTTTGTGAGGTTTTTGTTTTGGGGTTTTTTGGTGCATCTTTTTTGGTTGGTTGGTTGGTTGGGTTTTGTTTTTTTTTGGTTTTTGAGGTTTTTTTCCCCTGGGGAGAATAACTTCTTAATCGACAATTTGATTTGATTTCTTTTTTAATGATCCTATCCTTTGCAATGAAATTTACCTAATGGTCCAGACAGCATGACACTGTACATTTCTGGTTTTTTGCTGACATTTTTAAATTCTGCCGGGAGAAAGGAAAAAACAAATACACAAAAGGAGCTAAAGTTAGTCAACCAATCATCCCTCCTCCCTAACATCCTTAGGCTCCAATGAGATGAAATCACAGAGTTAATACAAATCTAATCTGTCAGTTACAGCAGATTCACACCATTTCTGGGATAAAAGAAGAGCACAGTAGGATTACAGTCAACTATCTAAAGTTCAAAGTAAAATTGCTGCTGAATGTAAAGGGATGAGAAAATTACGATAAATGATGTTAGAAGACTAAGAATACTTAGAAAAACACTTATAAAGCTAAGGAGAATTTCTCCTCTCTACAATTATCAGTCAGACTACCAGGAGCAAGTTATCTTTTCTAACATAAATGTTATTTTATTCATAACAGCTTATTCATAACATTTTATTCATAACCAGCTCAGAAAAAAAAAATTACCTTTGACTACCTGTTCTTCCCATAACATTGACATTGTCAAAAATACAAACATTTTCAAAAAACCAGAAGTGTCAAACAGAAGATCCTGCTCCAAAAAGCAAGGACCCTCCAAAAGTATGAAAGGAAGATAAGGTCATCCAAACCATCACAGCTGCACAGTCTGTTGCGTCTCCAGCCTATAAACTCTGTCTATAAATGGACAGATTTTGCCTAAGGGATTATTCATAAATGGGCTTCCAACAAAAACAGTGGTGAGACTGCAGGAGATCATTAGCTTACAGAAAGCTGAGAGATTTTTACATAGTCTGCTAGTACTAAGTGGCCTAAGAACTGTTTAAGAATGGTATTCACTTTGCTGCATGTGGAACAAGCCTTGCTTTATTTTCATGTTTAATACTAGCTCTATATTTAAATGCCTTTTCAGTCTTGGTGTGTGAAACATGAGACACTAAAAATAGCCCATCTGCACCACAATTTCCATTGTGTCTACCTTTGAAAAGCTCTATTAATGATGAAAATGTCACTATGAATTTAACTTCTGAAGATAAAGCCTAAAACACTGAGACTGAGACTCCACACACAGAAAATTTCCATTAAATATGTTTTATGTAAATTTACCTTATGGATATTCAGGCAAAATCCCCTCTATTTCAAGCTATACTAGGAAACTAAAAAAAGATGCTTGAAAGTCCATGTCTTCTACTGTTACACTTCCTTTTTTTGTGTCTGCCTCATAAAGCCTGAAGACACTAAAATTTAGGAAATTTTATCTGTGTGTTCTCCAGCTGTTTTTTGGTTTTTTTGTGCTGTGGATACCTTTCTAATCCAACTCAGATGTTGTTTATACTTTGGAGGGCCTCTTGCAGCCAGCAAGACAAAACAAAACAGTGAGATCCTGTTCCAGCAATATATAGAAGTGTCCTCTCAGGATAATGGTAACAGCAGCCACTACTGAGTTCGCAAAGCAGAGGTGATCATTTCACAGCAAGAAATAAGCAGTCTATTTCAGGATCCTGAAATTTTAATGTAAGCAAGATGTGAGGAATAACAGACATGGCTTAAGCCATCGATGGAGCAGGCACAGGTGGACTCCTCCAAGCCCAGCTTTCAGCTCCAGCTTTGGTAGCTAACTCCCTTGGAGGTTTTTTAAATATACATCACTGACTGCAACTGTTCTGGGTATTTTAGTCTCCTTAAGCAAGGGTTGGCTAGTTTCTCAAATAGTCTGATAATATTGCAAATCAGTAGTACTGCATCAGATAAATATACCTCTATAAAAAAAGCTAAGGCCTTAATACCATATCACTCAAATTATTATTTACTCTACTTTTGCTACTTTTCCTCCACCCTGTCTTACTGGACATAACATTTATATGTGATGACATTATCTAGATGGTCAACTTCATTTATAATCAAACAGTTGCTTTTTTAAAATCATCTTTCAAAACCAAGCACAGTAAAGACTTATGAGGACTACATACAAGTTGGGAAGCAAGGCAAGAAAGTTATGATGGTTTTGTGTTAATTTCTATTTTTCAACTTTGCTTGTGCAGATGTGCAGGTACTGTAAAAACATATGGGATTAGACATGTTAATTTGTCAAAAAAATGCTTTATACTTTACCCCTGAGTACAGGGAGACATTCTGAACATTCCCCTTTTACACATTCAAATTGCATGGGTGTGGGAAAAAAAGTATACTTGTGTGCCTTGTAGCTTTACAGTGGCATTAATTTTAAATTTATGTAATTTACAAGTCAGAAGATGAGTGCAACTTCTCAGAGCGACAACCATAGCTGAGGCCATCAGAAAGCCTCAGTCTGTTTGTTGACTTCAAGATCATCAACTACAATACAGACCTTGGCAGTAGCAGTTAGCTGGCCACTGTCAGTGACGGATGAGACAACAGAATGCAGTTTGCTCTTTCACAGCTAAATTAATGCTGTCCTCCCTTTCTGACAGGCAAGGCGAACATGGTTTTGTCAGTGAGCCAGGCATATATGGCCGCAAAGACACAAAGGAAGCAGGTCCTATATTGGTTTGGGTTGGAATGGATCTTGAAGATCATCTAGTTCCAACTTCAGTGCCAAGGGCTTGCTCAAAGGCCCATCTGACCTGACTTTGAACACTTCCAGGGATAAGACACAAACACCTTTCTGGACAACCTGTTCCAGTGCCTAACCACTCTCACAGTAAAGAATTTTTTGCCAACATCTAATCTAAACCTACTCTCTGTCAGTTTGAAGCCATTACCCCCTGTCCTATCACTGCATGCCCCTGTGAAAAGTGTGTCTCCAGCTCTCTTGTAACCCCCTCTAGGTACTGTAAGGCCGCAATAAGGTCTCCCCAGAGCCTTCTCTTCTCCAGGCTGAACAAACCCCTTTCCCTCCGTCTGTCTTAATAGAAGAGGAACCGCAGCCCTCTGATCATTCTCATGGCCCTCCTTTAGACTCACTCCAACATATTCTTATCTTTCCTGTCCTAGGGACCCCAGAGCTGGATGCAGCACTCCAGGAATGGTCTCACCAGATCAGAGTAGCAAGAGAGAATCACCTCATTCAGCCTGCTGGCCATACTTCTTTTGATGCAGCCCAGGAAGTGATTGGCTTTCTGGACTGTGAGCACACATTGCTGGTCATGTCAAGTTTTTCATCCACCATGTGCTTCTCCTCAGGGCTGATCTCGATCCATTCTCCACCCAGCTAGTATTTGTGCTCAGGATTGCTCCAACCTATGTGCAGGACTTTGCTTCTGGCCTTGGTGAATTTCATGATGTTCACACAGGCTCATCTCTCAAGCCTGTCAAGGTCCCTCTGGATGCCATCCCTCTCCTCCAGCATGTTGACCACTCAGTTTGGTGTCACTGGCAAACTTGCTGAGGGTGCACTTGAACTGACTGTCCAGACTGCCAAAGATGTGAAACAGCATAAGTCCAAATACTAGCCCCTGAGGACACCACTTGTCACTGGTCTGCACTTTGATATTGAGCTGTTGACTGAAACTCTTTGCAACATCCAGCCATTACTTATAGACCAAGTGGTCCACCCATCTAATCCATGTCTCTCCCATTTAAGGACAAGGATGTTGCATGAAAAAAGTACCATCCTCACAGAGTCACTTCTCTGACCGTAACTGCATTTTAGCAATGTCCACCTCAGTATTACCAGCGATACATCCATCATGGGCCTGAAAATCCACTATATCTACTCCATCTTCAGTTTTTCCTCAGCCAAAAAAACCACACAGTGTACAGAAATAGGCAAAATGCTAGGAAATGTCGGCAACTCCCATGCTGTTCACAAACATTAATGTCCAAACCCAAGCACATTCTTCATTACAAAAACACAGGCAAAATTCCAAACACAAAAAGTGGTTATCTTGTTTAGGGACAACTAACAATCCTTGACAGCACTACCATTTGGAAAAATACTCTGTGTTCAGCTCCATCTGCACCCAGTGTTTTGTTACAAGATATGCTGCTCTCCCAAACAATTTTACCAAGTGATTTTTTTAAAATATTCAACTTCAGGGCAGGATATCTAGACTGAAAGTACCATGGTCTAATAGGAAAGGCTGGAGACCTGATTAGAAAGTACAATATACAATCAAAGTATCAACACTTTCTCCCAAAAAGCTTAAAATAATTTCAAAGTGTACTGAAACAGTAATAAACAGTTCATATATCTGTCCTTCTAGCAGACGCACTACAAAGGGCAATCTGGGCGAGCCGGTGCTAAATACATGTTGCTGGCAAAGCTCTGCCAGCTCAGACATGTCTTTGTTATTACACGGCTCTTTCTGGTGCAGTCTCTCTGTGCAGGGTTTAGAGGATGCTTCGATCCCTGGGGTGACCTGCTCTGTCTCTTTGTTCAGAGCATTCAGTAAAAGCACCAACCTAACTTCGGCTTCTTACGTTTCTGTTATGTGTTGTTATGCAGTCATACTTCATTTTCATACTGATTCAGGAACCTTGACTCCAGGAAACCCCTGAAAATTTGCACTAACACTCCATGCATATCAGCTCTGCTCTGTTCAGTTTGCTAAAACAAACAAGGAGACCATTGGGGAGGGGAGGAAGAGCTGATAGACTGCCCATCTCCAGCCCTGGCATGGCCCCACTGCTGGGAAGAGAGGGCATATAGACAACACTGTCCCTCCTCACCCTTTCTAGAAGAGTGGAAAGGGTGAGGAGGGACAGTGCTTTCTGCAGGGACTTTGCTCTATGTCAGAGCAAAGTCAGGCTAGACTAACAGAACAAAAATACTGGTACATAATAATTTTGGGGCTGCATACATTTGCTATATGGTGCACATTTTTTTGCTATCATAACACATCTGGGATATGCTATGAAGCTGGCATTTCCCCCCAGCATTAGTCCCCATTCACTATCCCAAAACCTCTGCCAATACCCCACCTTTCCTCAAGGTTTAAAGAGAGGAAAAACATCACTACAAACAAGTCACTCTTCTGTTCTGTTTTTCCTATTAGTACTTCTGCAGTCACTTCAGCTGCTCTGCTGTTTAAACCAACACCTGCTTCTACAACAGATTAGAAACAGGCATACTACTCTATCACACAGAAAATGCATTCTAGCCTATATGGTCATTTCCCCCTCCCTCTGAACCTAAGTCAAGCCTGCCTACTTATTGACAAGAGAAAGTTCCAGCTGCAGTCAGCGCTGTTTGGATGCTGCTGTTGCGCAAGTAAGCTAATACCTATAGTCTCACATGTTATCAGAAAAATAGCTATCTTATGTCCAGAAACTGTATAATAAGAGGGACAGATGTAGCAAAAAATTAAGTACTAATTTAATTTTCAATTGCAGTATCTTCTCTCTGACCTGACAGTTCAAGAAGTCAACACTGGACCACTAGAGTGAGGAAACTCAATATCAGAGACACTGAAGAGGAATCTCAAGGATGTCTTTTCACATAGCCATTTTCTCTGACTACAGCTTCTCCTGAGTACAATGAATCACTTACTGATCTGTCTTAGGTTATCTCACTTCTATTTAAACCAGCGTGAAGATCCGCACCTTTGATGTGAGTTAATTAAGCTCACATGGCTTTCTCCAGCCTGGCTTCTGTAGCTTTGGAAGTGAAGGGAGACAAATTAGGTCCATCTGTCTAAATGGAAGGGAGTCCTCTCCTGTCACAAGGCATGCTTCATTACTCAGCCCAGGAGCTGCCTTCCAAGAGTATCAGGAAAGGGGGTTTCACTGATGCCAACAGCTACTCAGAACACCAGGCCTGCCAAGCACGGGGATTTTCATGAGAATCACGATTCTGTGCCATCAGCTTCTCTGCACAGAAACCTTGAGGGTCTGTCTACAAAAGGATTTTCTGCAATAACCTTTTGTTTAACCCTTGGAACTTGTAGGCAGCAACAGATCTGCAAAATACATTTGATTTTTTTTTTCAATTTAGAAATAAAGAAGGAACTAACAAACTTCAGTCCGGCAGAGGAGATGACTCTCTCTGCCTTGATCCTGCAGCCATTCATTATGTAATCAAAGCTTGTAGTCTGTACAAGCTCTGGAAGCCTCTCAGTTGCTGTACTGGAATCTGAGAAAGAAAGAAAGTAGCCTTAAGTAATCCACATCATCAGGTACAGCTGCTAGAGAAAGGAATCAACCACTCCTTACTGTTAATCAGTTCTGTAATATGGGGAAGCAAAGGTAGAAGATACAATTCCACAACTACAGATCCCGTATTTGTTTTAAATGATATGACCTTGTAAAAGAACTGCAGAATTGTGATAGATCGCATTCTGGCACTGCCACAATGCTACTATGCTTCAGTACAGGTATGAACTGTACTTTGGTTGAGTTTCTGTATGTGTTATACAAGTCACCACCACAGCAAAACTGTAAGTAACAAAAACAACAATCAATCAATCAAAAAAAAAAAATCCTTCAGTCACCTGTTTTATGTGAGACAAGATTTGAAGGAAGTATCTGCGAGTTTGTATGTAAAAACACACAATTCTGAATTCTGTTGGGAAACAAACTTAACACTGAAAACCTGGCAAAACAGACCAAAAAACTTTTCTTCTCTGCCACAGATGATCTTTATGAGTGTTACAAAAACTATCAAAGAAGTTTACAATGAAAAAAGCACAGGAATCAGCAATACATACCTTTGTACATATTGTAAGTAGTGACAAACATTTACTGATTATAAAGGAGAGTAAGGAAATTGTCCAACAAGTGAAAACACATGACGTTTTCGTGTAGTGTCCTAAGAGTTTAATTTTTAAACCTAACAAAAATGAGGTATGAGATGACCTGCATAGAGACTCGTTTCAGCTGAAGTGGGAGTCCCCAGAGACGCTATGCAACTGGACGGGTGAAAAACTGACTAGTTGGGCTTTAAGAGTAGTGTTTAATGTGCTGTATTTGGAGGCCAGTTACAAGCATAGTACTGCAGGGACCTATACTGTTACATACCCAAGGAGAAAACAGCTATCAAAATAATGGATGATGATGCCCACCTTAAGCTGCAGTCACAGAGTCACAGAGTGGGTCAGGTTGGAAGGGACCACTGGAAGTCATCTAGTCCAACCTCCCTGCTCAAGCAGGGTCATCCTAGAGCAAGTTACTCAGGATTGTATCCAGAGTATCTCTAGAGAAGGAGACACCACAACCTCTCTGGGCAGCCTGTTTCAGTGCTCAGTAAACCTCACAGTAAAGAAGTTCTTCCTCATGTCAATACAGTTGTCATTCAGAGGGACCTTGCAGGAACCTCACAAAATTCAACTTGGACAAATGCAAAGTCTTGCTCCTGAGTGGGAGCAAGCCCATGCACCAGCACAGGTTTGGGACTGACTGGGTGGGTCAACCTGCTCTGCAGAAAAAAGGTTGTAGGCTTAGCATGAGTCAGCAACATGGCCAGGTAGCAATGACAGCCAGCAGCACTCCACACTGTGTCAATAGCAACGTTGCCAGGCGATGACAGGAAGTGATTCTTCCCTGGCACACAGCAGACCGTTCTTGGACTATCAACTCTGACTTTACAGTCCTGCATGCTAGGTGGGCATTAATAAACTTGAACAAGTCTAGGGAAGAGTTACCACGGTGCTCTCAAGGACTTGAGCCCTTGCCCTCCAAGAAGAGCTGGAAGTTTCAGCTGTCAAGAAAGACATTTTGAAGACGACTTACTGTCCTCCTCCCTACGGGGAGGTTCTCAAAAAGGTGTATGACATGAGAACAAGAGACAACAGGTATAAATTGCCTTGGAGAGTATCTCATAGAATAGCATAGAAAAAATATAAGTTCACTATGAAGGCAGCGAAGTAGTATAACAGGTTGCTCAGAGAGGCTTCAAAGCCTCAATCCTTGGAGGTCTTCAAACTCAATCAGATAAAGCTCTGAGCAACCTGGTGTGAATTCAGTGTTGAAACTGATTTGAGCTGAAGGTTGGATTAGAGACCTCCTGATGTCCTTTCCATCCTGAAGGTCTCCATGATTCAATGTCTCCTGATACAGGATCTATAATGCATAATAATGGAAAAGGGTTCACAGCATTGAAGACTGTTTACATTTGGGAGCCTGGAACCAGTGCATGCACCTTGGACTTCTGAGAGGCACTATGTTACAGTTTGTGCAGTGCAACTGAAAAACAGCACATAGTTTTTGTGCTCACACTGGGAGCATGGAAACGGTGCTTTTTTTCAGACACTATCTTGCCTCTGAGAGTTGAGGTTTGCAAGCAAATGTGCACAAGCAAAAAGTACTCAAAGAAGAAATATGAAATACAGACTCCAAGGTTTAATGAATCATAACAAATACCGAGACAAAAACTAATCCAGCTAATTTTCAAGTATTTAATTGAGTTGACTGAAACGTTTGTGTTCATGAACGCAGCCACATATAGTTATTTCCCTAGGTAGAACTTGTCAAGCTGAAATACTGATTCTTCATCTGGAGCATGAATGGCAATCATTTGTTAATAAAGTCATAACTTCTCTACATACCAAATCAAGGTCTTGGGAAACCCTCCGCTTGCGCAGCTCTTCCATCCTCTCACACACATCTGTGAAGCAGGTGTTATAGTAGTCTGCATACTGCTGTGCCAGATCATCAATGTTTCCCAGGGACCCATCCTACAGTGGAGACAAAAAAAAAAAAAAAAAGAGGTTAATCAGTTTTAAAATTCTTATTTAAAGGTAACAGCACAACTCTGAAGGAAACCCCTTCCCTGCAGCACAGCCAGAACATAGTGCTCAGGTCACTCTCATCTGTCTTTTAAGATATAATGGAGGTGTAAACATGGTTTGCTGAGTTTTAAATGTCTACTTTGCAGGGCAGGATTGCTACACTGTTAATAAAATGGCTATAGCCAGAAATCTAATTGTAATAATCTGTTAATTACAGTCCAGATTCATACTTTTAAAGTAATGAATAAAAAAAATAAGAACAAAACAACAAAAAACACAGGCTGGATTTTAAGTGTCATAAGAAATCCTTCTAAACTTCAGATATGTATGCCATATCTGTGAGGTGACGTGGTCAAGAGGTACAATACGCACACACTTCAAACAGGCCCAAAAGACAGGATGGAGTAATTTTGTTTCCCTATATCTCTAAAAGAGCATGTATGATACTCTATAAATTCTTTAAAAGGTAACAATCCACACTTTGTGCCTCTTCTGAGAGAAGAATACAGTGCAGAATGTTATTTCATTGCTGTTGTTAATAGATGCACATGTATAAATATAATGTCTTGATTATTAAGAAAAAAACATAAGCAATAGAGAAATAATTTAAAAGTAATGATGCTAATAATAGACATAAATTGCAAGGTAGAATTTTAGCATATGAGCTAGGAGGAAAACTTAATTAGTAACCACACCTTACTGAAGATGTTGCCATTTGGAAACAAGTATGTGGTTCCACCCTTAGGGTTCTGGAGTATGCTGAAGAGGTAGATATGTTCTAATAAAGTACCACTTTCAAAGAATTGTAAAACACCACTCCAGTTTAAATCAAAGTGAAAGCCTATTGAATCTCAGTCTGTGAAATCCAGTTTCCACTTTTTTAAAGTGCAATTCCACATGTACAACAGGTATCTCCAATTCCCCGGGAAGTTTTGTAGAACTCATATTGCCGAAATTCAGAACAGCTTGCATTTTTTCAAAACTACTGTGTTCAGTACAGGTGGAAAACAACTTGCATGTCACTTGTTGGAGCAGCAGAAGCAAAATAGCTCTGTTTCCCTCCCCCACTACATACCTGTGCGTTTTTTTACTGTTGTTCCTATCACTCAAAATGCCAAAGATCTCACACACAAGATGCTTCAATCATTAAAAGATCAGAGTCCTTGTACTAATACACTTTTGAGAACTTCAGACTTTCCAGAGCTTGGGACAAACAATTTTCCACACTGCTAAGCAAGTGTATAGCTTACAAAGGACAAAACAACAGCACCTTTGAGAAGATGACAGCGCTTCCCTGCCTTTCTACTGGGGGAGCAGTGCCACCCACTCACAGGGGACAGCAAGAATATATCTTCCTCCAGCCACCCCCTTACTATTCATCACTTCCCAACAAGCTGGGAAAGAAACTTGGACTCTTTGCCTGTACCACAAGTTCCACACATTTCCCTGTGCAACTGGACACTCTTAGGCTGGGTGAGGGCATGCCTGCTGATCCCACATGCACTATGAGCTGCCTTCACAACATTTACACACTCAACAGCAACTAGGGCTGCACTGCTGGGGAAAAAAACCAACAACCAAACCACCACACTGAAGAAGCAACCCCAAAACTTAACCTTTATTTGGTCACTTTGTGGGCAATAAAAAAACATGTATGACTTCCAAAGAGATGATGTGACACCTGAATCCCAGTCACTCTATCATAACAAACATCCCTCTCTAAGGGTTACCAAAAATTCCCACTTTGGAGTATCTTCCCCAGCCAGAGTCTGTTTATTCCTTGATAAACTTTTCAGGTTAAAGTACAGGAGGTGGAAACAGTTACGATAGAACGGCAACACAGGAAAGCATCATTCTATTAGAACAATATGAAATCTGCCTACTTATTTATTAGTCAATCTCCTTTCTCAATTCTCAAAACCATTAAACTTCATAAAGTAAACCTGCTCCAAAATGGGTGTAACTTGTGAAGGTAAATTCATGACTCTGAAATTGAGTGAAATACTCCAAATCCAAACATACCAGGTGAACTTCAGCTTAGCTGAGAGCCAGGCAGAGCTAAGGATCACAGCGCACTACAGTGCTCCTCTCCACACCTTCCCACAAATCCTCACACACACGGTCACAGACCATTTGCAGGATAGCAATGGCACTGCCAACAGATGAAACAAAGCTGAACAAGTGCTCATTTTTCACTTGTGTTGGTGTGCAGTTCACTGTGCTATTTTTTAAAGGTAGCCTCTAAAAAGCTAAAGGCTTGTGACTGTCCCTAGAGAAAAATTAGCTCGATAGCAACACCCCAATTAAAGCCTGCAGAACGCGGGTGGCCCCACCGCCAGCGAGCACGTGGCTGCAAAGAAAGGCCTATTCACAAGTGACCCAGTCTGCCAGTGCCACAGAGTCCAGAGGAGCGTAGCTGCAGGCACCAGCCTGCCTGACTGACAGAAGGAATTGCTGGCAGTGCTCGGCACTTCCATTAGGGGCTATGCTCCAAATACAGCCCATGCCAGCCCTCCAGAGAAGGCTTAGTCCTGTGGCAAAACTTAATGTGCAAAAACGATGAAGGAACAGAGAAAAAATCCATAAGGTCCTAGAGATGAGAACTGAAAACTGAAACAGGCACTCAATGCAGCCCTGCCACGTAGTTTTGCTGGGTTACCAGACCAAGGGCAGCTACAGCTTTACACGGTTGCCACTCTACAAATGCAGCACACAAGCCTCTACCTAGATCTGGACAGCTTTGGGGTTTGAAGCCTCTATTTCAAAAAGTTAGAAGAAAAATACAAACATTTGCATTTGCACCTCAGCTTGTGAGAAAGTTGTAGTGGAAGATGGCAATTGAATAATTTGTGGACAAGAGCTGCTTTTGTGAGTTTAGGCATGCAGAAAGCATTGCTACGGACAAAAGAAATAGAGATATACAAATCGAGCCAAGCCAAAGACATGAAGTATTTCACAACCTGCAGCATCCATTCACGTCACATGTAAGACAATGATGTCACAACTTAACAAAGGAGTATATATTTGATTTATATGACCTCAAATTTCATCCCTACATACAGTTAACTCCACCCTCCTTTATTCTTCAAGTACTAATGGAAAAACTTAAAAAAGAGAGATGATGTTTCATTTTTCCACTGCACTTATAATGGTCAAGATGACCTACTTTGGATATCATCAAGCCACAAGTATAACTAACCAGAAGATGAATTTTGAGTTGTGGTATTTTGTCTGTCTACTCATTAAACTGATCCCCCAACTTCTCCAAATAATTCTAAACAGTCTCACACAAAATCACCAGCAGTGTGCTTTGTACTTCTATTTTGTTTTCAAGTATCTAAAAAATATTCACAAAAAAACCATTACCTTCAGCTTAATAAGTCATTCATTCCTTTACAAAGAGTCAAAGGAATTGTTCAAAGTGTTTTAAAAAAATCCCTAGAATTATGAATAAAATATAAAAATAAAACCATTCAAAAGTAAAAATATTTCATTCTGATGCATAAAGATTAGGAGTCAGAGCTAATTTTCATAGGTTTAGACAAATGTGGATTGCCATTTTAGTTTCACAGGTAAGAGGCGGCATACAGTTATTTGATACCAAAATAACAAACCCATGCAACTTATTATAAGCCTTCAGTTACGTCCCACTATGTCCCATTTTGACATGGATGGGTCAGATATTTGAAACAGCTTACGTGAGTAATGAAAGAAGACATGGCTTTTGAGTTTTTTCTTACTGATATATCTGTAACCCTGTCATCTCTGAAATGTTCTTAACTGCTTTAGGACAGTAAAATTTTGAAAACCAAGACCTCATAGTAAACTCTTTATCGTTTTGTTACAAATTTAATAGTTAAACAAAGCCCCAGCATGAAGAGTGCTTTACATCAGTTGTGTTTATTGCCACACAAACCGCAATGTTCCAGCTATATAATCTCACAGATCTCTGTAAGCAACACAAATTTGAGCAGAAATACCATTCCCCAAATGCTTTGTTTGAAAAAAGTTAGAATATTTTTCTTGCAAGACTTCACTACTGCCTGAGACCTTTCCATAAAATAATTTCATAGCCAGAAAAGTAAACAACCCACTATTTATAAAGGGTTAAACGTCAAATGAAGATTTAATAAAATATTCTAATGAAAACAGAAGTTATCTCAGATTTCTATTTTCAGTTGTCAAGTATGTTCCTAAATTTTCATCTTATAATGTATGCATGCAACATTTTTTGGCATCATAAAACACAGAGCAAAATGATGAATTGCCCTGAAATTCCCAGAGAATTAGTTCTGATATGCATGTAAATACCAAAGGAATCCATTGGGATTCCTGTTAATGGAGTGACTACAAAGAAAAGTTGGAATGATTTGACACTTATTATAAAGTTAGGATTTATCAGTCACTGCACATCAGTTAGTTTAACACCCTCGCAGAATCCTTTGTGTTTGACATCTGAAAGTGTAAAAGAGAAAAATGTTTTATCAGAGAGCTCTGTTGGCTGTAAAATTAAGTAAAAATACATTAATATTTTAAAAATAGTAATAAAAACACTACTAAGGAGGAATAATAGACTCTGCTAAGTAACAAATAAATTTCATGAACTTGCATGTGAATCTAAGCATTAGGCACTAGCACAGGATACATACCTTCTGCATAATTTTCCATGCAAAATAACAGTTTTAGAAACAGCTACCAAAAATGCAACTGTTTTAGTTCGCACTTTTCTATCTCAGAATCTGAAAAATGTACTACAAAGCTACATATTCCAGTAGATCCTCCTCCTATTCCAGCAGATATTAGGAAAGAGGTCTTGATTATTGGATATATGTGCTCACTCTCACAGCTACTGGGTGAAATTCTGCACGAATTTCAAAAATGTAAAGATGTGCATGCTACAAGCCGGTTTGGTCAGCGAGGCAGATGGGTCTCCATCTGCCCGTGGCAATGCAGATTACAGCACAGAACGCAACTATACAAGTTCAAAACTTAAAAACCACCTTAGCTATGGTTACAGCACATGCATAAACTGGGAGGTTAGGAACAGGTCAGAAACTGGGAGGAAGAAAATCTGACTTTTTTCCTACTCAAGTATAAAAGGCACTGGCGAAGGGAAGACGCTCTTTCACAATGCTCTGCAATCATGCCCTCGCAAAGGCATGTTTTTAACCTTCATAGGCCAAGATGAGAAAAATCCATTTCCATGCCTGAAACACAGGACTACTGTGTGGAGAGTCAGTGTAAACATTAGCAGCTTATTTCTGGCAGTTGGATTTTAACAGGGACGCCTACCAAAAATCTGTGGAACATGATCCTGCATTTCAATAATACCTTTGGTTTGGATAGCTCTAAGAAGTACATAAATGAAAGTCAGAATGTGGGCCAGAGCAAACAGGCTTGTTTGGGGAGGAGAGACGGGTAAGAGGGGGGAGGGACCAAAAAGTGGTGAAATGAGAACATCCGCTGAAGGAAAACATGTTTGTGCCTAATAAACATGCTGCTTTCGACAGGACTTCATCTACATAGTACACATCCTATGAGATGCTTAAAGTTAAGCAGAACTAGTTTAGCTAGAAAGCAAGGGAGATTTTCACAGGACAACTTTGACTAAGATACCAGCCCTTTTTAGATGTTTTTACTGATGCAAGCTCATAATAGCCTGAGGAACTTGTGCATCCTTCCCTAAGCAACCTTGACCTGGCAGCAGAACTCCCTGCACTGGAAAACATATTAATATCTGAATTCAGGCTACAGTTGATTAATCTGAGAGAGACACATATTCCAGGTTCCTCCACAGTTCTTTCTGAGACAGACTTAAATCAGATCCAAACCTTTCCAAAAACAAGAGTTAAACCTGCATCCGCCTCTCTGGCTAGAGCTTGCATGTCTTTTTTCTACAGTAATACAGACTTGCACAGAGAGGACCGGCATCTGTAGGAAAACCTGCAGAGCTCCATAATTGTATCAGTTACACATTTCTGACCCTCTTACCTGTTCCCTGCTAGCAATGTATTTCTGCCAGGAATAGGGCTGATGTTCCTTCAAAATGGTTGCATTAAAAAAGAACCCAACAAGCTGCTAGAGAAACATTCCCTTCTTTTTCTATGGCTTGGAAAGGACAATCATCCATTCAGCAGAACTAATAATTCCACCATCCATGAAATGACAGGTTCAAAGTCTGTCTTGACAGTGAGCAGGGTCAGAAATGTGAATGAGACAGAAGTGCAAGGCCAGGCAGCAAGCGCTTGCCTTGATATTCAAGAGAAGGCATAAAACAGTCAAGTGTAGAAGTCATGACATTTTTATATTGAGAACAGCTATTTTGGAGGGTGCTGAAGGGTTGTCATGGTTTCCTTGACCTCTCTATAGCTGGACACTGTGAGAACAAAGAGAACATAGAGATCAGACTGATTCAATAGAAGACTTTCCATTAATTATTATGGCATCTGAGGGTTGAGTCATTAAACTATGTGGCTTTACAGACAGAGTTACAAAAATAGATCTAATAACACTTTGTCAAGCTCTCTGCAGCATGGTTAAAATGGTTATAGATTCTGTATGATAAGTAGAATGCACAATGATAGACTTTGATATTAAAGACTGCAGCAGTTATCTGAAATAACCAATACAATCCACTGACTTCAGAGCATAGTCATTCTAGATTCAAAAAAATTTTCTAGATCAAAACCCCACAGTTTTGTAAGTTTTTTCATATATATATATACGAATGCCCTATCTTTACAACAAAACAAACTCTTATCCTTTTCAAAATTCTGCAAAAAAAGTGGTTTTTTCACCATCAGCATCACAGTCTTTTCCCTCCTCACTTTTCACCGTAAAGCCCCAACCTCTTTGTCAAGAAATTATGAACAAAGCATCTCTGGAAAAACATTCTGCATGTGATTTACACTTTTCCCTCTGTAAATTGAAATAAATTTGAAAGCGCACTACTGGGATCCCTCTCTCTGGCATGGAACCAAGAAGTCCTCTACAGAAAAAAACAAAACATATGCATGCTAACAAAAAAGCTGCATCTATGCAAACGTACATTCCAACATACTTAAAAAGTGGGTATTTATCACAGGCAGAACGAGGTCTTGACAGACAAGAATATATGCAAATTTTATTCATAAAAGTTAGTTCAAAGCAGTCCTAATGTCCAGCTTCCCTAATACCAGTGTATTAACCTCTATCCTCCTTTCCCTGAGGTGATCTGCACGAAGCTCATCAAAATGTAACTCAAAACTCCTGTCTGCTTTGATATCTGAAAGGCCACCACTACCCACTAGGCTGGTCAGCAGTCAGGCACAAGTTGTCATTGTCAGCTTGTAAAGCAGAATAAGTTAACAACATCTTAAGCCGTGTAATAGCAGCACCTGACATCATCTCTCATTAGTCCTGCCTTCCTTCCTCTCACTGCCTTCTCCTTTTGCATACTGTTTGCTGAGACTTCTCAAATTGAGTGGAAATGTATCTCTTCATGTGCACCAGCTGCAGTGGGCTTCTGTCCTGAGGCTTGGAGCAAAAACAAATGGTAAACAAAATATTAGCAAGAATTAAGAAATGTACATATATCTGATTAAAGCACCATTAAGAAGATGGAGGTGAATTTCTTGTTTCAGATTCAGGAAGTTTAACATAAACTATGGGTGTGGCTTAATGTCTGAGATAAGTTAGGGTCTAATGAAACAGATATGCAAATGTTAAACATCTCAAGTAGATGATGAAATAAACCTTTATTTCAGTGAGCTGGCCATATCAACTGCAACAGTGGAGGAGGTCTCATTGAAGTTCTTTTCTTTATATTTAGTAGTAACACAGTATGACAAAAACAAAACTGTGACATTTGGGACTACATAACTGAGGTGTGAGCAATCATTCAAATAGTAGCCTGAAAAAAACCAAGCAGAACACGTGGAAAGAAAAAAAAATTTGGATATTTAAAGGCAAAATAAACTGAGTGTTCAACAGTATCTCAGGACAACTGTGTAAGCTCAGCAAGTTTCGCTTACAGTAATTCCCAAAGTGTTAAAGTTGCTCAGAAAAAGCAAACTTTGGTTATGTCCAAGTTTTACTAACAAAAGTATTCTTCCAAGTGTCCATAGCAGAAGAGAACAACCATCTTTAGCTTAAACTTTGCTATGCTTTTCACCTGGACAGTTTGGCAAAAGCAGGACATACCTTGCCCAGAAAAAGGAAAGTTCACTTACAAAAACTTCTCAATCTTCTTTCTCTGTTCCTCCTGCCCCTTTCCCTTGCTTCTTCAGTGTACTGTTGTGTGCTCTTTGCCCCTTTATTTCTGCTTTTCTGGGCTTGGGGCTTTTCCCCCCCCCCCCCTCTCTTTTTGAGAACAAGCCCTGAGATACTGAGCAAATCCCTATCAGCAGCAGTTTTCCCCAGCCCCCCAAAACCCAGCGATACTGGATTCACGGATGCAACAGTAAGTGAGGAGAGCCCTCCACGTTTCCCTCATTTCTTACCACCTCAGCAGCTGAATCCTGCATGGGACCTTCCCCTCAGCTACAGTTACTGAAGAGCAGAGAAGAGAGCACAGACCTCTCCCACCTTGCAGGAAATCCAGCATAGGGAAAGCCCAGCAGGGATGCAGTCACCCCAGATTTCTCCCCACTGGACAAGCCTATCACCTCATCTGCACTTATATGGCAAGAGCTATGGGGCAGCACTGCATCTTGCATCACCCAGCTCAGCAATGAGCATCCCAGCATTTAGAAATGCTACTACACTGTTATGAAGTTGGGTGTGACAGTAAACACAATTACTTACTCCCCCGTGTGCCATTTCAGAGGTTTCCAAGAGACAGGCACTCTCCTGCTGTCCATGTGTAGGTTTCAGAAAGGGGGAAAGGGAATCTTGGAATACATGCCTTCACTTCAAAATCTGCTTTTTGCAGAGTTGGAAAAAATACTGCTCTGCACACCAAGGCAAGACAGAATCTCTCCACTGTTTTGGGAGTAGATATGGAAATCAACAATCCTGGTTGTACTGCACACTCAAGAGACCCAGCTCTTGATTTACTGGTGCAAGCTGCCAGCTATGGAAAGCCAGAACACTGATGTTTAAACTGCTTCCTCAAACTCTGCTATTTTTCTGTTTCTTCCTGCTAGAAATTCAGCAGCTTGCAGCCTGGAGGATACACCCAACACTTCTGCATACTCAGGGACTAACCTCGCCTTCACTCCTACCGCTTCCTGACAGGACATCTTTTACCAGGAAAGGAAACAACTGTAATTGAGCATGGCAGCAATCCATGTTTCCCCATGTAATCTTAGCAGCAGAAGAAATGGTTTCCTGTAGCTCCTGTAAGCAAGCTGCACCCAGGACCCCTCTCACTGATGCCGCCCATCCCGCCTGCCTGTGTTATCCCTGCAAACCTTCACTTCTGCAGACCATGTGCCATGTGCTGGCAGAGAGGGGGTGGCATCAATAAGCTAGCTTAAATAGACACCCCACAGTCATACAAATAATCTAAAACCAGAAAAACTGACTACCCTGAAGCACTTCAGTGAAGCCTCAGCTTTTGACTCTTAACAGAGGTACGACACACTCAGCCACTGTAGGTAGCTTACAGGTGAACTAAATATAAAGCTGCCCATGCAAAACTTCATGGTGCTGGGCTCAGGTTTTTTATCTCCTTAACTAAGCTTCTTGAAGTCTCTTTGGAGAGTGTTTTATTTAGAAGCAGTAAAGCACAGTTATCAAGGGGTTTCAGTTCATTTAATTAAGTTGAATACAATTACACTCCAGTGGGTCTTAAAAATGCAAGAATCTATTTAAATATTATTTAGATGCATATCTTTTAACTACCACAGATTGCACAGGGCTTCATGTTTATATCAATTAGGGTTATCAACCCAGCAATAAGAACTCTAACTCTTGCCAGCTTATAATCTTTTCCACTCTGGGATCTCATATTTTATTTACTCATTTCCCATTATCTGTGTACAGTGAAGATGGGCTTTTGCTTTCCTGTGTGTTCACACTGCTTCATCATTGCCAAAGCGCTTCCTAAGTAGGCTAAATAGGCCTCTTACACAAATAAAAAAGGAACATTTCTGCTTACCAACAGAGCACATCCTACAGAGTCTGGGCTTAAATAACTGTGTGACTGCCATATGACCCAGGTGTTTCAAGCATGTATTTCTCTGAAGGAGCAACACACACTTCATTACTCACAGGAGCCCACCAATAAGCAGGATGCCATGTGCTTGTTTCAAGGAAGTGCTTAAACCTGTGCCTGCTGCCAGTCCAGTGGCTCTGCCCACTAATAAGAAACACAAGGACATCAGATTAAGGTGCATCAGAGGAAGTTCAGATTGAACAAAAGGTTCTTCACTGAGAGAGTGGTCCACCACTGGAACAGGCTCCCCATGGAACTGGTCACAGCATGATGCTTGTCAGAGTTCAAGTAGCATCTGGACAATGCTTTTAGTCTTATGGTTTAGTTTTAAGTAGTCCTGTGAAGAGCAAGGATTTGGACTCAAGGTGGGTTCCTTCCAACTTGAGATATTCTCTGATTCTATGTTGATTTTAGTGGAGACGGGATGCATCACTCAAGTGTTGCACATCACAACAATGCATCTGAAACTGAGGCATGAAACAGTTTGAAATGGCTAAAAGATTATGAAATTCAGAAAACGCTGGTGTCAATGAACCTCGCAAAAAATTGTGTCTCTACAAAACCGGGTAGCTGGTTCTCCCTGACCCAAGACTCTGAACCAAGGTTCAAAGAAAACAACTGTAGATAAAGACACTTGGACTTGGATAGCAAGCTAAGCCCTCACTTGAGCAACTTCTCTATGCATAGCAACTTGAACATCAAAAGGAAAATTCTGCTAATTCACCATTTGGCAGGACAGTTGTTATGCCAAAGAAAAACATCTCACCTAGCTGTAAAAGCAACAGTAACATGAGAAGAAAGTCTCAGATGGAAGGAGTCTCCTCACAGACTCTGCTTCTCAGACAAAAGAAGAGACCACAGTCTTGGGGAACACCAACCCATGAGCCCAGCAAGAGTAGTAGGACAACCTATGTACCAGGATGTATCTGAAGCAATACAAAACCAGCAGGGAGCTCTCTGAGCAAAAAAGATGTTACACCACTTTTAACAGTACACACCATTATCTGTTTCAAAACAAAGGATGTATAGTAAATATTGTAAATATAGCTCCTTCATACACAAAGAATTAGGACTTGAAGGGAAACAAAGATTTTGCTGTATGACTCTCTCAAAGGGAAAGGAAAATCACATATTTTCAGATGTGGCAATCTCTTCAAAGCTTGAGAAGTACAAACCAAGGCACAAAGGCTGGTTCAGAATGAGTTACACATGAACAGGGAATCAGGGTATCAGACTGACTCCAGGAAAATTGCATTCTCATCCCCAGCCTATTTTAGCTAAACAGCCCTCTGCTACAAATTACCCATTCAAAGCATCTGCTGGCAATACCTGGATGGCATAGTTTTACATGACTCACATGCACATCAATGGTTACCCACCTACAGTCTGCATTTATCTTTAAGCAAAACCAAAACAAGGTGCGACGAACTAGACAGGAAGGCTGACTTTGCTCTCTGATATCCCTATTCACTGCCTGAAATAAGCTGTACCAATTCTGTACCAGGCTTAAATCTCTATTATTTCTTTCCCGTGTGCTCTCTGCTGTCCACACCATTCAGACACCTCCTCTGGGCCTCCACGAAGGCAGCCTGCATGCTGACCTTCCCCTGCCAAGGTCCTGGTGTGTGCTTCAGCCATTTCCTGCCATGAAGGCGGCAATTCTTCCTTTCACATGATCCTTCTAAATCCCTCTTCCGAGCAGTTGCAAGTTACCCTTCTCAGCTGGGACTCTTTTCACTTTTCTGGCCACGGAAATACAATTCTGGATATTGAGTCACTGCACCTCCATCCCCTGTCATCCTCTGTTTCCGCTTTATATGAGAGGTATTTTCCTAAGAGAGGTGTGAGTCTGGAGAAAAAAAC